>JAUIMM010001050.1:1387500-1725000 GCA_031769625.1 Taudactylus pleione | reverse complement strand
ATATCTATCTATCTATCTATCTATCTATCTATCTATCTATCTATCTATCTATCTATCTATCTATCTATCTATCTAATATATTTATCAATCTGTCTATCTATATACATACAAACATACAAACAAATAAGCACACACACACATAATCTGAGAGCCAACTGTGTGTATGTAAACACACATATATGCTAGGAGTGTGTGTGTGTGTGTGTGTGTGTGTGTGTGTGTGTGTGTGTGTGTGTGTGTGTGTGTGTGTGTGTGTGTGTATGAGTGTATATATATATATATATATATTAATATCTAGATATATGTAACATACAAGCTTGGGTGAAAAAAACATACAGTTTTGTTTGCATATGTACGTGGTCAATTAAATTGCCGAACTAATGTCATCTGTGATGGACTTGGCTGAGCAGAAGACAATAAATAGTTGCAGAGTTTATTTGGTCTGAGCACTGGAGATGATTGCAGGATGTGCAGTGGTACACATTTCTCACCTTTAGCTCCTGGCTCACAGGAATCCTTGCCACTTTGACAGCTGTCGCCCTGGCTGCATAGGAGAGAGATCGAGCCCCTCTTAGTGCCAGGAGAAGCAGGAAACCAAGTAGGCTGCAAGCTGCAAATCCGCCACTCCGGTGCTTTGAATCCAAAATGCCACACCTTGTAAGGGAAGGATCCGACACTGCCACCCTGGACCTGTGCTGCAGGCGGCTGCTGGTTTCGAACCTCCATATACATTGCTGCCTATTGCCTTACAGAGAACAAATGGGCTGTGTGCTGGGGAGCCAGGCAGATCCGAAGCAGGACTGAGCACAGCAAAAGAATGCGGCTCTATTCTCGCAAGGGAAATTATAAAAAAACTTAATGTTCACAGTTACTATCCACATGACCAGCACCGACCAATGGAAAAACCGAACAACTCATAAACTTGTATTGCAAAGTTGTAAATTTTCATAAACAACAACGGATTTATAGCCATTGCCTCATCACTAAGAAGAGGCAGGTCTTACCAAGTCGCCATCTTAACTCTCAAACAACCCCAGCCTCTGCACAAGTCGCCTCTTATATTCCACCAGGCTCTCATTTAAATATTAATTCAACCATATAATGAAAAAAGCCCAACTCCCCCCTACAGCAAAATAACCATTATATATATATATATATATATATGTCCATTGTTTATATATATATATATATATACATACATTTTCACATACACACACATATATATGTATATATATAGATATACACACACACAAAATGTAGACTTTATAGAGAGTGCATTTAGCCTGGATATATTATTAATGCAATATTTATTAATTATACATATATTTGATACTTTTCCCAGACCAGTTGCACGATTTGCATAATTAAATGTATGCAAGATACTTATGTTACGCAATTTGCTAGACTATTCTTATTTTAGCCAACCTTTCACAAAAAAAACAACAAAATAATGCCGTTGCTGGAATTATTGAATATTGTTGAACTTTCAGAAGTAATTAGGTATATAAAAAAGAAATCATTGACCAAGCACTAATTTTTTTATTGTTTTTAACAAAAAAATATATATTATGCAAGATACTTCAACAGTTTTACTTTGATGCTTCTTTTTTTATACATATTTATTTGTGTAGAACGCAAAAACATCAATTAAATTATTCACAGATAACACTGATCACATACAGTTCTAGTGGGGAAAGCCGAGCAACCTGCTATATTTATTCTTTTTTTTTTTTTGCATACTTTTCTTCTTTTTTTTTCTACACAAATACACCATGCTGTAGAGATGACAAAAATATGTCCAATGTATCAAATGGCGCAGATCTCGCGTATAGAAATACTGCATACGACGAATAAACATATAACTTTACACAAATACAAATTCCTGGAATACAAAGAATGTGGTCACGTTCAAATATCATTGCAAACACTTGAAATATACTACTTCATAAATTTGGCTCAAGAATAGGATTATGGGTGCAAAAAAGTAGATTGTTTTGTAAATAATGTGTCTTGAATTGGTGCTTAATTCAAACGACCGTTTGACGATATAAAAAACACACAGTCCATAGTTCACATTTGTGTGCAATTTCCCCGGACTTAATACAGTTATAATTCATAGCATTATAGCAGAACATATAATAGGTAGTTTTGTAAATAGGTAGTATAAAGTAACAGTAGTGGTTGTTTTTGCTAAATGTTTAATGCAGTCACTTGCATATGCACTGATGTTAATATGTGGCATTGTATTATCTTGCTGAGTAGGTAGTAAAGTCTAAAGCACATAACATGTATGTTGTCTGTGGATTTAGGTAGTAAATGTTATACGGTTAGCCACATTTTTATTTGTAGTACTATTATTATTATTATTTTTATGTTTAGTTTTTTTCCAGATCTGGATATGTGGCCTGTTTCAGGTCCATATTGAAAACTGCATGTACATAGAGTCTTAAATAATTATTAGATTTATTGTTCATTCTTTCTCCCTGTGCAGACTAAACCTCCCTGCTGAAGACTACGGCCTGCTTTCTTTTACCAACACGTTCAAGGAAAAAAAATACAAACACACATTCAGACAAATGTTTCCAAGTAGCTGTCACAGTCCCAGTTACTACACAGCAGCCAAGTCTACTCGTCCCCCTTCACTTTGTCCTCATCAGAAGAAGTAGTAGTGGGGGCAGGGGTCTGCTCCTCAGCATCGGGGGTAGAGGTGGCGTCTTCCTTATGCTCCTTCTTCCATTTCATCCTCCGGTTTTGGAACCAGATCTTTATCTGCCTCTCTGTCAGACACAACGCATGTGCGATTTCTATCCTTCTCCTGCGGGTTAGGTAGCGATTAAAGTGAAATTCTTTTTCCAGTTCCAGGGTCTGGTAGCGGGTGTACGTCTGCCGACCCCTCTTCCTGTCTGGACCTGTGTGTTACACAAATTACACTGAGTATTAGTCATGGTCCTGTGTGTCCGATTACACCACAAAGCTATCCTATGTAACAACGCACGTTATAGGCCTGGGCAGCGGAAACCCCTTTGTACTGCTACATGTAATACAATGAGAACAGCATATTGCAACATTCTGATACTTCAAGACCTTGCAGCCTAGTTCACTATTAAAAGATCTACTAGATTATATCTATCTGTAATGTACATGTATGGCTTGTAGAGAGCTGTCACATCCTAAATAAAGCTATGTGGAGAACAAACAATTGTCCGTTGATTTGTATATTGTAAACTAGTGTGTGCGTGTATATATATGTATATATATATATATATATATATATATATATATATATATATATATTTGTGTGTCTATATGAGTGTCTAGAATATAAGTATATATATATATATATATATATATATATATATATTTCTGTGTGTATGTATGTATATGCATATTATACATATAATTAGTTTGCTGTTTTGGTATTGCCAGTATTGCACTAAATACATAATTTAAACACTCTATAAATACAGATGTCTGGAAATGAATTTACACACTACAAATGACCAGCACACAAGCCATTAGGTAGGCAGTGTAAAGCGTGCAGTGCTGATCTCCATGCACAGCCATAGGCTCTGTGAGCCATGGCGCCTTCTCTCTAATAAATCCATGAAGACTGCAGTAGTAGCTGGCTGTGCATTACTGGCCTCCTGCTTATCCATACCTGAGGACCTCATCCAGGGGTATATGCGGAAATTACTGTCAGCCTGGGAATGCAGGGAAGCTTCATCCGCCTTGTCACAGCCTGCCTTGGCCAGGTCATTGCAGAGCACCGGGATGTTCTGATCAAACGTAGAGCAATGCAGGTTATAAGCGTCTGAGCTCAGGCTGTATCCAGAGAAGGGGTTCTGAAAAAGTGCACTGTTCACATTGTACAGGCCGGGCATGGATGCTGCAAAAGGACCACTGGCCGCTCCATAGCTGCCTCTCTGGGAATTGGTAGCAAAGGAACAAGAAGTGGGCTCTGTGTTTTGGAAGAGAGAAGCCCCAGCCGTATATTTGCTGAAAAGAGCATTCACATAATATGAAGAACTCATATTTTTGACCTGTGATTTGTTGTCCGGTAGGCTTCAGTGTCGGTTTTACGAGATAGCTTGATATATGATAACATTAAGCCCCCAGATTTACACAAAACCCCATTTTCTTTTGCACTGAGCTGCCTCCTGCACGTGATCTCCGACCATATGACCATCCCATCCAATCTGCTCCTGCATCACAGGTGGGATAGATCTGTGTGCAATGCAGGAACAACACCCAGACATCCGTGTCACACACAAAATGGTGTATTTGTATTATTTATCAGAGGTACATTGTCCTGGCAGATGCAATGTAGCACACTCCAAACAGAGTGTGTGTGTGTGTGTGTGTGTGTGTGTGTGTGTGTGTGTGTGTGTGTGTGTGTGTGTGTGTGTGTATACACACACACATATATATATATATATATATATGCACACAAGCACACACACACATATGTATAAATATATGTATATACATATATACGCACACACACACATATATATGTATATATATATATATATATATATATATATATATGTACATATACACATATATATTTATATATATATATATATATATATATATATACGCACACACACATATGTATTAATATATGTATAAACATATATACACACATATATATATAAATATATACACATATATATATACAGTATATACATACACACGCACACACACATATGTATTAATATATGTATATATATATACACATATATATATAGTATAGTACTCTTGTTTTTTTATCATTTCTTCGTCCAGAACTGTTTAATAATTTAAGTAAATAAACAATATGTTATAATTTTAAACACAGATCATCATCAGTTATTATTTTTTTCAAAAACATTTTATTAAAGATATATAGCATATACATATAGTCATACTTTTATTAAACAGTCTCATTACAGGCCGAATGATAATAAAAGGGTAATATATTATTTGATATTTGCAGCTCAGTATTTCTGATTTCTTGTTTAATTAAACAACGTTGTGCTCAGATGTAGGAGGAATGAAGCTCTTATATTTTGCATAGATTTAATTTAGCTCGTCCCCTGTACTTGTTAGGCGAAATCTGATAGTAAAAACTGGTATATTTAATAGATAGGCATATTTGTATGCTTTTATATATATGAATCATATTATCTGCGATAAATTCAAAATTACATACATGACGTATTTACTTTCAGATTTCATTATTATTTTCTAGGCCAATTGAACACGGAGCAGGCCAATGCAAATATTTATATGTTATACATTGTAATTTTAGGAATAATGCCAAGCAGCTTTAAAATTAGGCCAAATCTAATGTTCAATATATCTGAATGTTATAATGACAGTGGCTCATATACATACATTCATAAACAGTTCTTACCTGTACTGATCAGTCTCCGGTAGATTAAATTATTATTGTTTGAATATCAACGTAATATATATATACATCTAGACAAATAAATAAATAGTTCCATTTGGGAATGAAGCACAATCCTCATTAATCGCCTGTAGAAATTACCCCGTCTTCCAGGCAGGAGATTGTGGTACAGAGATAGATTTTACAGCCTTTTATATTGCACATCATAAAGTTGAAACGCTCAATGGGACTGTTCCGGATATTCTACCTTAAAAAGATATAGCCTGCTCGTCTGTTGTTCAAAAGGTTTCCCACGCACTAAACTCTGCGTTTCTAACGTATTTGCATGGGTTGTATTCTATGAAAGATCACTCACTATAGTTCTTGTTTCTATAAAGCTTTAAATGTATATTCTGTGATTTCAATACAATTACACTAATGTAAATATATTTTTGGATTACATGTGTTTATCTTGGTGCATCTAGAATAACACACTGAGAATAGTTATACAGTTTAGGCATTTATCACGTACAATGTAAATAATAACAATAATAAAAATAAATGTATAATAAGCGCTGCGTAAACCAATTCAAAACCACACAAGACTGAAATGTCATTTTATTGGTTATTATGATAGCGATGTACAATCCCCATAGGGTGTAAACCTGTGTGTGAGAAGCAGCAGATTATTTGTGTCTGTCTGTCTGTCTGTCTGTTTTATGCACTAGAGGAAATTAAGATTATTATTACCAGTTATGTAATAGTAATAACAGGGACTGATTGTATATGATGTTTACACAAACATCAATATGTGCAACAACAAAAAATACGTGTTTCAACGAACGTCCCTTTAAAATATATAGAATAAGCCGTATTGTACCTCTAAAAAATCTATAAATATACTAATACAATTGTAGTTGCCTATGTTAAAAACAAGAGGCAGTTGCGCCATGTTAATAGAAAAGAACAAAAATATTCATAAACGTGTGAATGTATACAGATATATGTATTAATTTCAAAATCAATAAAAAATTCCACATCAGCAAAAATGAATACAGTACATATATTAACATTATGAAGGCATTGTGGCATAGATAGATAGATAGATAGATAGATAGATAGATAGATAGATAGATAGATAGATAGATAGATAGATAGATAGAGATGCAAGGGCTATAAATTGCAGCTTTACACACACATATATATATATATATATATATATATATATATATATATAGTCGATGGCCAATCTCAATTTTCTCATATTGTAAACAATAAACATTTCCATTCCTACCTGTACCTGAAAATATAAGTCAGTATGGGAGGGATTATGCTCATGATTTCCTCCTCTGACCCTATTTACAGCATAGAGATCGAAATAAATTAAACCCAGCTGAAGCCATGTCATGTAAAGATAAATACACACATGTAGGTATGTATGTATGTATGTATGTATGTATGTATGTATGTATGTATGTTTGTATTGTACACGTTTGTGCTATATGGTATATTTTAAATCATATTTTTTTACATTACATTATTTGTGTCCAATAACTTCATAGCAAGATAACATTTGCCAAGTGAAACCTTGAAACAACAAATTAAATATCTTTAAAAAATATGTAGAGAATGTTGAAATAGAAAAAATTCATTCTGGAAAAATATTAATACAATAAATATAAATGTATTCCATTCGTAGAAAAACAAAGCATTGTGGGATTTTGTTGTTGTTGCTTAAAAAAAAAGAAGAATCTTGGTTAGCTACAAAATCCAGTATATAATGGTGTTATGCTGCCATCTGCTGGTTTGTTGTGGTATATGCATATACTTTGCATTTTACCTTCAATCGTTTATCAAGAGCACTTGCAGTGTTTACATCGGTGATTTAAATTGCATGAGGAGATTTTGCCGCATGTACCAGCAAACGGCTGAACTTTATAAATAAACGAAATAAAAGCCTGGAGTTTTCAATATCACAGAACAATGAGAGATAGTTATTTCCGCTCTGCACATTATCTAAATCCGCCAGACAAAACAAATGAAAAGGCTTCTGTAGAAAATCTTAATTGCGGCCGGACAGCTATAAAGTCATTAAGAGGCGAATTCCAGACAGTTTGCAGACCAGCCATTTATTACAAACTTTTTAGTGTCCATTCTTTGAAGTTCCTTTCTGTCTGTAACAACAGAGGGCGTCCCAGCAGCCCAATGCCGGAAAAAGCTGCAATTACTATTTCTCCCTCTCTCACTTTTTTCTTATTACAAACAGTAATTACTGTTTCTTCTTTTACCCATAAGAAAGCAGATGTTATTATTCTGATAACAAGAAAAACGAATATAATAATAAAAGAAATATATATATATATATATATATATATATATATATATATATATTATCCAGGTTTTTCCTGTGTAATTAGGCAGACTTGTAGAACTGCTGGCATGTCCTGCAGGTTTGCTGAGAGGCCTGCAGCGGTTTACACTCCATAAACGGTTAGAGCAGTAATTTTCTTTTATTGCATTATATTGCCCAGCATTTTCCATGCAACATCCTCTGTCTGGACTTGAGTCTTTAGTGATCTAGCTTGCTTTAACATATTTGTTTAAAACTATGCACTGTGAATGTGCAAAATGCAAACTCCTGGCTTTCAAGGATGTTTTTGAGGAAATTGGAGTCCACATATTCCCCACTGAGAAATACGATGGCGTGTGAGGACTGGGATAACCAGAGGGTAATATTTAATTATTTTATTTTATTTAATTTTTTTTAATCATCACTGCCGGGAAATGTACAGTGGAGTGATCACGTGTCCATTTTCCAGTCCCATTTTCACATAAACGTTGTAAGTTATATTTTGCATACATACCATTTATTTTGCTGTTTTAAAGGAGTCATTGCCATTAAATGAAGTAGGCTTATACATTATTTTGAGTTAGGACATATTACACCAGTTCTGCATCCTAAAAAATATACATAAGAGTATTTTACATAGCAAACAAAGTAATGGTGGATACAGTAACTGTGTCAAATTAGAACATAAATAAACAGGTCACAACTAACAAAAAAAATATTTTTTATTTCGAAAAGAAAAAAAAAGATAAATATTTAAACACAACAATTTGGTCAACAGGCCATGAGGTAACTATTGTAAAATATAAAGAACATGTTCTGCATAAATTACTTTTTTATTGTTTAGAGATAGAAATATATCCAATTTTCTTTTCTTGTGTATAATTTATTATTCCTAATAAATTTAACTTCAATACAGTGAACAAGTACGACATAACACAAGCTCTAGGTAGTAGAACCTTAACTCTCCATGTATATCAATTTATATATATATATGTAGATTAAGATTGATATCTGTTTCGTGGTGCCAAACCAATCCCATGTTTCAGGATTTTTGTCCCCCATATATGTTTGTTCCTCGGAGTATGCCTTGTTGTATACTTAATTATAGATTGTTGGAGATTTTGATTGCTACATAACTGACATACTTTCAACAATAACAGGTTAACTGTCATATATAGGGAAACATCAATTAACATTACAGGCGAGTACTCTAAATCTAGTCTCATATTAAACAACCTGAGTTCAATTCAGTCCTAGTTTAAACAATCGCTGTTTTGTACAACATCCACGCACATAAATCGCGTCACAGATAGATGAACTACAATAAAACACATGATTCAAGTATATCAGCAGACCTTCCTGCCGCACAAAGAGCAAATAATAGTAACAATAATAATAATATTAATAATTATAATATCTACATCTCCGCTAGACTATACAATCAGTATATAGTTGTGCACAATGGTAAGGTAGTTTTTCCTTTGTTTTGTTTGTTTGTTTTTTGTAGAATAGAACAGGTAGATTTTAGTCTATGCCAGCCCACCCCTAATGCCCCTTTAAATTATTCATGAAATAATTTAAGAATACAGTACCTCTTTGACAGCACTGGTACACCAAGACTGTGGTGATATTGGATTTTGTTAACAAGATAAACACTTTGGAGAAATAAAATGAGGCCTTGTTACAGTAGCATTGCTTGTTTGGGAGGACACTTCTCTATTCGTCTTTGGATCGGTCCTTATTAATTTTTTTCATTTTCATCCTCCTGTTTTGGAACCAAATTTTAACTTGTCTTTCTGTGAGGTTGAGCAGTCTGGCCACCTCGTACCTCCTATCCCTTGTTAGGTACATATTAAATAAAAACTCCTTTTCCAGCTCTAGGGTCTGGTGCTTGGTGTACGGGCATCGCTTTTTCCTCGTGGACCTTGCATGCAGCCAATTAGCAGCTGGGTTGTCTGTGAAAGAAGAGAGAGAGAGAGGACATTTTTCAAGCCACAAAGCCCTATTTCAAAGTGCATCGAAGCGAGAGCTGCAAAATTGCTTCAAATCCTAAAGTCCTTCATAATGATCAACATCCCACGCCCACATGCTGCATATATATATATATATATATATATATATATATATATAGTCATGCTTCCCTATTTCACCTGCACCTATATCTACTGGTCCTTGAATTGTGAATAGTGTGAATGATAACTGCTGACTGATTGCTATGAATAATATAACGTGCTTGTCAGGGTGCACGGATTTTACATGTGCTGTGACTATAGCATTGATATGGCCCTATAGCCCCTAGTGCTAGAGCCCAGCAGAGTCCCCTCTAATTTGCATATTGCCAAATCCATAATCTCCCCCATGCATTTATACTATACAGTACCCCATTGATTTACATGCAAAGACGTTGGAACTACTTACTTGGGTCTATGGGAGGCTTCTCGACATTTGTTAGGTTTTCTCCACTATTGGCAGCTAATACACCGTCGTTAGTTTGCTTTTCCTTGTCAGCCGGAGAACCATTGGCATAATCAGACAAAGACAGAGTGTGAGCATCAAACGTAGTACAGTCCCCCCTCCTGCCTGAGAGCGGCTCAGGCTTAATACCATAGTGCCTGCTGGATGGCAAGCCTGGGAAAGACAATGATCCGGGCATGGGTTCCAGCCAAGAGCGCATATACCTGCCATCTGAGGCTGTTAAAGGTGTCTGATGATGCACATAAGGATGGTACACTGTATTGCTAGCAGCCTGAGGGTGCACTGCGTTCCAGGGGCTGGCAAACACTGAAGTTTTAGACTGAAAGCTGCAAGGAGTGTACTCAGGGTGCTCTCCCAGTGCTGCCTGTCTGGGTGGCTGAGCCAGAGAGCCAGATGCATACCTAGACTGGACCAGATCATCTCCCTCCTGAATTATGAAAGAGTCCACATAATAATTGCTCAGAGTCCCAGAAGTCGACATTGCCATTGAGCAGAGCACGACCTCCTGAAATTATGAAACTGCAGATTTCATGTAACAACTTGGTCCTACAAAGAAGTACAGTCACCTAATAAGTTGAAGGCAGACTGCAGCCCTATTGGCTGCTGGAGCCATGTGACTGTGCAGCAGAACAATAAGGTATAAATCAGTCCGCAGGCTATTAATGGGTCAGTGTTTTCAGTCATCATTTTTTATAGCAAAGCCATATGATTTTTTTATGCATAAGGATATTTGAGTTATACAATACATAGTACCCTTTATTTGTGGCCAACATGGATTAAAAGATCAAAAACAAAATTCCTTGCTACCATACCAGGGACTATTTTACATCATTATTAATCACGCAGTGGGATGTAAGTATTCACCATAGAAACTCGTTGATCGAAAATCATCCATACACATCGTTTATACAGTTAGGGAAAATAAAACCGTGTACATATTCGTCGAGATTATACATTGCACTCATCCATTACATGCATATATACGTCAAGGCAGACTATATGTGATTTATTATTCATCACAATTTCCTCTTTGCAGTCATACTTGGATACAAACATACTTGCAATAGTAACATTTTACTGTTGTATTGCAGCCTAATTGTGGAATACCATATTACATAGATAGCACCCAGTAGCAGCAGTGTAATGCAGATATAAAATCCCCCCCCCCCCCCCCCCATGTGCACACACCTTCCACTAGGGGACAGAGACTGCAATAAATATGGTAATGAACACGATTGAACATATTACTCAAAATTGCAAATATGTTTCCATCTTGTATATTTCAGTTAATATTGATATGCCTGCCTGCACTATTTAATTGCATATTATATGTTACAAGCATCAATGCATAACCATGTTGTTGTTGTTGTTGTTTTTTATAAATCAGGAGTGTTGTTGGAAAATAGATGGAGTGCACGAATAAATAATTTCATACAGACAACACAGGATCAAACTAGCTGCATTGTGTACATGAGAAAACACGAAGTTTTCATGAAATCAATGCGAAATGTGCAGGAATAGAGTGTGGAACATATTATTCCTGTGTCCCTGAATTCCATATACTCCACATTTATGCCTGCATGTGGCTGTGTGTGTGTATCTGGGTGGGAAAGGATTTCTTACAGGGTAAACCCGATCCCATAAAATAACGACAATAAAAAAGACCACAAGTGAGGCTAGATACATACAAAGGAAGGGAAATTAGGGCGTGGATTAGTGTGGGCAAATGTGCAGGGCGTGATACAATAGTATCTAGCAAGAAACCTTTGCTTCAGTTTGCAGCTATTTACCATTGGTAATAAAACTATATTACACTAACCATTTTTTATTAGAACTTACACTTCTATTGGCAACATTGCAGAAGGTAAATCAGCTCAGAATCATAGCAGCATGTGAGAGAAAATATATATAATAATGATAATGGCGGATGGTTACATTGTTTAAACTGAGCACAGCCGTCAGATCAAGTCCATTGTTATGTGTTCAGTGCGATCTATCTATCTATCTATCTATCTATCTATCTATCTATCTATCTATCTATCTATCTATCTATCTATCATCGATCTATTAATTTGTCTACATAAGTGTTAGAGGCGTATTAATTGTAATGTACACCATCGATGGATGCAATAATATGTAGGCCATCTGTATTTCCTGTAAAAATCGTATCCAGTGGGGATCTCTTTCCATTCCTCATTGCATCTATTTCTAGAAGAATGAAATAAAATATTTTTCACTAAGCACAAATCTCCTCCACTGTCCACAACCAGTAATTATACTTTCCGACACAAAAAATGCCCCAAAGGTAAGATCATTTAAACTAAACTATTTGAAACATGTTTGAGCCATTGATAAAAAAAAAAATACATATATATAAATAACCTATAATAACTACCTCAGTGACAATTCACTATTTGGACCTCCTAAAATGCATGTAGTGTAAATGCAACAAACTAGTAATAAACCTTTCGGACATAATGATGAGGGTATTGGAATATGGCAAAAATCTAAATTCATTAGGCATTATTGCGGTGTTCAAAACGTAATTATATATTTCATTATATATTATATAGTATATATTGCACTTGATAATTTTTACATGTATTCACGTGCGGTCAAAAAGATTTACGATAAATGAATCAACAATGAAACAAGGGAAAAAAATAATACTCTAAACAGCTTTGTCAGGACGGGAACTTTGAATAGAAAATAATTGTAATGTCGATGCATTAGACAGTATCATTATTATTATTATTATTATTATTATTATTATTATTATTATTATTATTATTATACTAATAATAATGTTATAATCAGTTCTAGAGGCACAATGCAAAAGTACTAACACTATAATATTTGCAATTTAAATAATAACAATAGTGATAATAATGATTAAACAAAACCATGGCAATTAAAATATTATTTGATCTGAACTACGTTTTAATTTTAAATGAACATTTTAGCATAATATCAATACACATTTATGTACTAAACACTGTGCACACTTGTACATTAGAGCATGTAATAATGAACAATACGATTATCCATATCTGTCTATCTATCTGTCTATCTATCTATCTATCTATCTATCTATCTATCTATCTATCTATCTATCTATCTATCTATCTATCTATCTATCTATCTATCTAGGAAGCCTATAGAAAAAGGATAACATTAGACCATTCATTCTTTCTCGAAAATACTATCATCAGACACGTCCTGCAACATGTAAGTCACGTGTAACAGCAAATCCTATGGTAACCTGGAAATGTTCTACATTTGGCTTTTTATTTAGTAATATCCGATGATAGCACTATGTCTACATTTATGTCTGGTTTATTGTGAAGTCTGCTTTCTCCCGGGCTGTGCTGGTGGGTGAGCTCTCCGGAATGTCAGACTATATAGGCACATTGTAATAATGATCGTAACCTAGGCCTTGTGAGCAGGATCCGTTATTTCAGCCGGTTTACCAGAGTTTTCACCACTTAATAATTCCTAAAAACGTTCCCCTATTGGTTAGTCATTGTAATGACCACCTACAAAAATATAAACATTAATATAACAAATACGAGTCCCCATCATGTGGCTGTTGATCATGGCCTATGGCTATTACTAATAGTAATACACCACTGAATACAGTGTTTAGTGCAAACATTCTATACATATCATTTTCCACACAATATATTATGAATCTTTAACTATTCATGTACCATAGGGACTTTAATCATGTTCTATTGTATTTATGAATAAAACATCGTTGTGACTACACACACACACAATTAAACACACGTATGTACATAATAATCCTATGTTCCATGACGATATCCACTGATGTGACTAAGGCAGTTTCTTGTTGTCGAGAGAAAGGCTAAGCCCCAACAACATGAAACTACCTAAATCACAGGGCAGTTCTCTTCTAATACTTTGGGGTTGGCGACAGCTCCTAGAAGAGGATCCGCTATGAGGAGAAAATCACAAACAACACTAGCAAGCCCCACCGTTTGGTGGGCGTGTAACCATGCAGTTCCTGGCTCCCTGCAAGCTAAAACATGTACTAGAAACACAGAACATATAATAAAGGTAACGGGTTAGTACAAACACTTCATAGACCGAACCCACTGTAGTGGGGGATAGATGTAAGCTTATGAGTATGTATGTGAATGTATGTGGATGGGAGCCGTGTACAAATCGATCAACAAATAATTTCTGGCTCTATACTGCAACAGCACAAAGCAAACCAGAAAGTACCCAGTGCCCGCGTAAATTGCGCTGCGTAAAGACAGCGCGCCCAAGCAAGGCCACCTCACCTTGGATTTTCGACCATTGTCATTTTGGACTCTGCTATGTTTTCCCAGATGGAAGAGGAACAGCATCTTGCCTTCCAGAGTTAAAAAAACACAATCCCATCTTCTCTTGTTAGTTGCTTCCTCTGTCTAAGCAGATCCTTGCACAATCTAAAGCACTCGTCTAGCTCTGCAACAATCCAGATATACTAGCAAGTCATAAAACTGAACAAAAGCCGACAAACCTTACAGCACCATTACTATATAGCCCAGACAAATTACGACTGTCTAGGTAATATTTAAATGGATTCCTATAGTAATTGCAGGAGAGGGGGTTGGGTGGGGGGGGTGCCAACTTGTGCTGTTGTAAAAGTTCTTGAGGAGATAAAATAAAACCTAAGCATAAACAGCCACAAAAGAAGTAAAAAAAAGTACGAAGGATTCATTGTGTTTTATTTGATTCTTCATTGAAAACATAAACATGGCCTGTTCACATACAGCAGCATAACAATATTAACTTATGTGGGTTATGGTATCCATGGATCGAGGACGTACTGTACATTAATATCAACGTAGAATGCAATCGCCTAAGAAACATTGGCCTTTTTTTATAATAATAAACATTTACACATATTTGCATATATAAAGTTCATTTTTTATCTGTTCTTATAGTTTTGTAAATTAAAGCATGTAAATTCACAGTATTTTGAAGGGAAGGCGGATAGTTCCCTTCTCAATGTATGTCAGCTTCTGCTATAAGAAATAATAATAATAACTAAACAATAACAGAGTACATTTAAACAACACAAGTAAAAAGGTCCATCTAGGGTGTGCTTTTACCTTTAGTAATCCTCCTAAATCTACACAAACATACAGGATTTTTCTAAATCCAGCAAATTGCAGAGCATGAGTCCTACTGAAGTTCTTTTATTTTCCTGGAGAAATTAGGACCCTTTAACTCGACCCAGTAAAATGTTTAGATTTGTCATTTTCTGTTGCCTCATCCACGCCTTAAAGCGCAAAATAAAACCTTGCTGCAATACAACAAGATGCAATACCAGGTGTAGCAAAACAGAGGGCAGTAAGTCTTAACATATACAAACTATATTATCTGCTCTTTCTATAATGACTAACACTGAAACTGCTTTTCATAAAAAAATATTGTCTAAAAAAAATAATAAAAAAAATAAAAATAATATTTTAATAATAACAATAAAAAGCTCTTAACGACGTGTGCAATTATGGCTTTAATCCCAGTTTAACAAGAAAACTGGGTGGGATTATGGATATACTGGTAATGTACAGAATTGGCAATCCATTCAGGTGAGGAAAAATGAAACCACTGTGGAAGACTACTGGCTTTGTGATACAATAGAAGGTGTGCAGGCTCATCAGGAGAAATTGAAGTTGGCTGTGAGCTCCCGGATCCTATTCTCTCGGTTCATCTTCTTGAGTTTCATTCTGCGGTTCTGAAACCAGATTTTCACTTGTCTGTCTGATAGGTGGACACTGCGGCTGATCTCTAGGCGCCGCTCGCGAGTCAGGTACATGTTGAACAGAAATTCCTTTTCCAGTTCCAGAGTCTGGTGCTTGGTATAGGGGCAGCGTTTCTTCCTGCCACTCTTAGCTGTTAGCCAATTTGCAACATTTTCACCTTTCGAGGTTCCTATGAAAATATGACACATGGGCATAAGTAAGCACATATATCAACAGAAATAAAATATCTAATATATATATATGTGTGTGTGTACACTGTACAATATGTAATATACATAGATACATACATTTCTGTGTGTATATATATTATATATGCTTGTGTTCATAATATAAGTGTATATATATATATATATATATACATATATTTATATTTTCACGCACACATGCGTTTGTGTGTTTACAATATGTCTATTTTTTATTATTGCATGCCATTATTATTATTATTATTATTATTATTATTATTATTATTATTATTATTATTATAATTATTATAATATTAATAATAATAATAATAATAATAATAATAATAATAATAATAATAATAATAATAAATACTTTCTTAATTCATTATACTTTATGTTCAAAATAGGATAATATCCTTCGCCTTTTTTATCTTATGTAGGCTTACAAAAATGATTTTTATTGTGCCGTTAAGAGGTTAATCCTAGGTAACACTACACCATAAACTGTGTCAAAAAGTTATCCCCATCTTTATGCGAAATTAAATTACTTTGTTTTGTCTTGTCTTATATCACTTGCTCAATCTATAGCTATTAGTGTGAAAATGAATACACAATTTCAAAATAATGTGCTATCTTTTCTATTAGTATACACACACACACACACACACACACACACACACACACACACACACACACACACACACACACACACACACACACACCAGCAGACTCTTATCACAAGTATTTATTTTACAATAGTAGGTATACTAGTGACCCAGCAATAGTTTTCCTAGCAATATTGATATAAAGAATACAGGCCCCAGCCATTCGTATAGGGTTCTGCACTTTTATGGATGCGGGTGGAAGCTTACGTCTACCTAACATATATGCATGTGCTTTTTATTGTCATATTTTCAGTGGGATGTTTGTTGTGGCGCCTGTAGTGCTCCTGGAATTGGAGTCCTATAAATAACCGTCTTATTTTATAGTGGGTTCCTGCTTCCTCTAGGACAAAGCACAGCTGAGTGTGTGGTGTAAAGTTTAGGATGGACATGATTTTTATGACACACTCACGCCCAATTATTAAATAGTTCAAAGGATCATAATAAAAAGAAGATTTCCTCTGTGATCCCTGGTCCCATGCCCCATCCCTTTGTAATGTAATTGGGCGCTGGTGAGTAAGTGTGAGTGCTCACCTCCGGTGTCTTTCTCCGGGGAGTGCTTGCTGCTGTCAGAAGGAGCCGGAGAGGAGTCCTCAGCCCCAGATGAAGACGTGTGCAGCGCCTCTTCCTCTGCTCTCTGCTGGGCTGCGCCGGGCATCTGGCCCTCGCTGTCCTTCCTGACACTCTCTGCGGGCATGGAGGGCACAGGCAGGGGCTGGTCAAAGCGAGCTTGAGGCTGTGGTGCAAACTGGGGAGCTGCAATCTGCCCAGCAGCAGCACTATACCCCTTGGATGAGCCATATGCCTGGGAGAGGCGGAAATAGCCTGGCACTGGGACAGAGCTGGCACCATGGCCAGGACTAGCCTCGGCACTAACCCTGGGGAAAGTGGACAGGTCAGTGGCAGCTGCAGCCTTAGGGCATTTGTCCGAGTCATAGAGGCAATATGAGTTCTCTTCCTTAATATTCTGTGTGAAAGAGCAGGAGGTGGCTGCTGGGCTCTCAGATGGCTCCACCACCCGACAGGACCTGGGGGCATCCAGCCAGACCTCCATCCCTGGAGCATAGCTCTGAGATGTGGGGGCTGCCGTGTTACCCTCATTGCGTTTGCTCAGCACTGGGAAAAGTCCACAGCTCTGCAGACCATAGGACAATTCGGATGCCTGGGGCAGGTAGACCCCACTGCTCTGGTAGTAGACCCCAGGATCTCCTCTGCTTCCGCTGATCAGGGAGTCCACCAGGAAAGAGTTCGCAGCCGGGCTCTCCGAGCATGACATTGTTGTGGAATAATTTGGCGAAGAGAGCAGATATTCCTTTCTGGCTGACATTTCTTGTGCAAAACATGCTGAATATGATTAGAGATACCCCTGCACCACGGCAGATGCATGCAGCCAATGAAAGCTCACGTCTAGGCAACAACCCCTCCCAGTTAAGTTTCGTATGCAAAGGTTCATCTTAGCTCGACCTCTATATATATATATATATATATGTATATATATATATATATCTATCTATATATATATATATATCTATATATATATATATATATGTATATATATATATATATATATATATATATTTATTATGTGTGTGTGTACTTTCTGCGGAGATGATATCCACTGGGTGTATCAATCTTTTGCCCTCTATATTTCAGACTCCCATGTAAATCCTGACACTTTTTTTGAAGAGTGATTTTTTTTTAAATCAGGGTCAGTGTATTGTGTCATTACTTTAGCGTCTCCGTTAAAATGACATATTTAACATTTAGTGAGTAGATTTTTTTATTTTATTTTTGCAAAACATATAAACCATACAGATGTTGAGTGCATAGTCAACAGGGGCAATAAGAATAAAGAACAGACCAGATTGATGTGGTTAGAAGGTGAATGTCGAGTATTCACGAGGGGTGGTCTTCCATGAGTACTGCTATAACCAGAAACTTTATTTCCTTTCATTTTGTTTCAAATGTTAACCATGAAACCTGTTTTCGTAGCTAACATTGGAAGCAATTAAACAAAAATCCATATTATTATTTTTTTTAATAAAATGAAACATGTTAATGAAAACGTTACACAAACATTATATATATATCATTACATTAGTAAAACACAGGCATTTGCTAAATGCAAAAAAAATGTGGCCCTTTTTAGGTAAGGAGCATTAACCCACAAATTATTTGTTTGAGGTTGTTTATGGTGCTATACACTCCCTGTAGTGTGTTGTTATACAACCTATTTGTCTCAATGTCTTTAAAGTACCTTAAAGTACCTAAAAGTTCCTGTGCTAAAACAAAAAAACAACAACAACTGAGCAGTGTGAACAAGTTTGTGCTGAAACTTTGCAGATAGATTGTATTTCCTTTTTTTATCTTTGCGTAGAAGCAAAGGAACGACAAAAAAAATAATTTTATGAAATGCAAACCGCACCGCTCAATTAGGATGTGGTGTGAAAATCAGATAGTTTACTAGTTGATCTAGTATGTAAATCAGTGCACCATTTTAACCACGCATTCCCAGAGCACTTACCCTTGGCTTTCAGACGCTCTGTAGACTACTAGCAGCGAGATAGCCTGCCTTTGCAAGCTCAAGGAAAATATCTGCGTTTTAAAACTCTCTGCTACATTTTTATTAGCCTCCACTTGTGACTTTCTTCTGGGAAGGGCATATGAAATGAGCAGAGTTCAGATGTTTCTGAAAGAATAGGAAGCACAGGGGCCTCTCCAAGGTTTGTGCTCTGCTGGACGCGTTATTCCATTGCTAGAACCATTCCCTACTTATAACACCCCAGTAAAAGACTTCTATACTCCCGCGTTTAGAACTTGTAAAATAATAATAATAATAGTGAATTAGGGCGCAGCTGCTTTGTGCTTGCAGAGAGCAGCTGTAAGTCTATCACGCGGGAAACACTGTTTTTGAAAAAATATATATATTTAAAAAATATTTTTACTACAAAACCAATTATATTTTGTATTTTATTTATTTTTTTCGTTGATTGTAGTTTAGTGCATAATAATAGTAGTATTGTATTCATCACCTTCTATAAAACACACACCTTAGTAAAGTTAATACTATATGTTTCAAGATAGCCACCCACATTTTTGATGAAATAATAGACAGTATATTAGTTTATTATAATATTGCAGATTAGTCCTGATATTGCTGATCTGAATATGAAATGCATACTGCATTATGAGCTCCTGTAACAGCTGTTATACATTTGTGTAGATCAGTAGGGTGTGATATCTGAGCTGGAGGTAAATATGTTCACTAAACACCGCCAGCCACATATGTAGGCTACAAATATGCAAAGAACGCGCTGTTTTCTGACATTTTTTTTTTATTATTTTCTAAAGGAGAAAATTCAGATATTTCATGTAACTCAGAGAGCACAACAAAGGATGCAGAGTCACATGATCCCATGGCTATGTGCAATAGCCCATCCCAGGATGGGCCTGTTACAGGCGTGTGCCCTGGGTAGTAATTAATATCTGGAGTATTGTTTTATATACAATATCATAGAAAGCAAGGTGTGGATGTGCAAGATTGGATGCAAGCAGATGTGTTTATACAAAGAACTCTAGATGCCTTTTATAGTCAGGCGCGCGTCTAGTTTATGAAGTTTAATAGCCCAGTGGTGTGGGAGATCCATTCTTTCTGTAATCACGAACAAGAGCAGGCAAATAGTAAACTAGCATCATCAAACGCAGTCAAGTAAAACTAATACAGCACATTTAAATCTTAACTATAAACGATAAACGGTCAGTTTGGAGCTTTGAGGAACAATTCGGCGAGGAGAGCTGCGCTTTGTGCCAAAATACTTTTTAAATACCGAATGGAATCTCCTTTCAAACATAAATGGGACTTATGTGAATAGAGATTTTCCCCTTGCACAGCAAGCCGAGAAGTCTTGTGCTGAGAAGGCTGCTCCCGATACAGGCGAGGACCAGTGCCACATTTGTATTCTTATACTCAGGATAAAACAATTCGCACATTTTATTGCCGTTTATAATTCTGACTGACTTGCCCTAAAAGCATGAACTGTAAACACAACCCCACTCCAACTCTCAGCAAACAAATAAGTATAAAAATAATCACAAAATGTATAACATATACATCAGCATACAGGCAGCTATATAGCAAATATAGGACTCTGTACACCAATATATGACAAAACGCATGTGAATAAACATCAGTGTTTATGTAATAGGTTTCCTGTAATGTGACGGCTTATACAATGCGTTTCTTCTCATTTTCCTATTTGACAACTGTAAACTGTCAAGAATGTTCGCTGTTGCCAAATATTCTTTCATTTTCCCCTGGACTGGATCCAGGGTGGTGCTTAGAATCAGATGTGGGGCTTTCTAGTGCCAAGATTGGTGACAAATACTTTCTACCATCGCAAAAATACTTATACACCCAGACCTATATAAATGTATCTTCTATCAAAACAAATCAAAGTAAGATATATATATAAATAAATAAGTAACAAAAAGAAATACAAATGCTTAACATTGGCTTTCATTATCTGTATTGCAGTTAAAAATCACATGTAACACTGCGTGCATTTGAACTACACTATTGTCCAGGAAAACTACATATATATATATATATATATATATATATATCATGTCATATACATAACTAGACAAATAGCTCAAACTGTCTGAATTGATACAATCATTTTACAAGTATGAACTAAGAATAATTATATGTTGGACCTGTATTATATCTATCAAGTGTCATATTGATGATGGATTAAGGATTGGAGGGTCAGAATTTTTAGGTAATATGTTAGTGAAGACAGGATTTAGATTTATGCCTTCATTTTAAATAACATACTGAATATTATGCAATGGAGTTACTGTGGTAGACACTGTTTTTACTCCAAAGAGAGATTTAAATACTTGTACAACATGTTTTGGAACTTCATTTAAATGGTCTTTGACCCTGCAGTGTATGCCATGTATTTAAGGGACTATGAATTAAAGCGAATAATACATTTTTCCAAGTCTATCTGTCTATATCTATCTATCTATCTATCTATCTATCTATCTATCTATCTATCTATCTATCTATCTATCTATCTATGGGGATAACACAGTTTATGGTTATATGTAAAATGTACAGCAATTTCCTGCAATGCCACCTTGGAGGGCAGTAAAATGTTAGCAACATTCATGTCCTTGCTCAGTTAGTTTAATATTAGCTATTAATTAACCTCTTACATTTCTTTCAAATATTTAATAGAGGATCTTACAATACTTTTGAACCTGTATATATTGGCCCTATTGCAGCATGTTTAAATTCCTCTGAACTAGAATTTGGAGTCGAATAGAATACAGCTCCAATGAGTAAAACAAACAAAAAAAAGTCCAATCTATAAGATTTTCTGTAGTCAAAAGTGTTTCCTAAAAATGAAAGCATTTATTTGTGATAACGCTACATATTTGCATGGATAGAATGTCTGCTCTAATATTCTCCCTCCCCACACAAAATCATTAGTGTATTCTGTGTATTAACTTCAAGATAAGTGATTACGAAAGTAAAATTACAAACAACTTAATAGCGCACAAAAAATGTTTTGGGGTTTTCTCCAGCTTGATCGAATTTTATTATATTTATTTTGTGCTATTCTCTCATTCTCACAGCCCTGTAATCAGTATTTTAGCAAAAATATGTAAATAACTATGAGTAGATACTTTAAATGTTATATAAGCTTGATATCTAAATGTTTTATATATGTTTAGAAAACGATAGTATCTGTATTGGATTTGTATCAGTACCGCATTATTATATATGCTGTCTATGTGCATATCTAACTTATATGTGACAACTATCTATTTATCTATCTCCCCACCACCTGTCATATATCCATTTAATTATGTTTGAAAGATACATAAAAATCAGCTCAGCCAAAATCAGTACTTCTCAACCCCCCCCCCCCCCAATGTAAGATTCTGATTATGTATTTATTTAAATACATTTTGTTAATAGATTATTTCAGGATTATGCATAGCTGGGAAAATGCAAATGTATTGTGTAGATAGATTATATGATATACATAACCTGTAAATCCAGATGTTGTGTGAAATAAATAATTCGCATGTTGCAACATATTCAAATAAAATTTTATGATAACAAGTCCATCAGTATCATAGGATATAACCCTATCATAAAGACAGTGTGTAATCAATTACTTACCTTATCTGCCTCATCCATCACAATAATCTTATTTTTCAGACTTTTGAGTGCACTTTCCAACCATTCAGTTTGTTTTAATCAACTAGTGACTGACAGACTTTCCTCCAAAAGACAAAACAAGTTATATCTCTGAAGAGTCTCCTCGCTTGATAAAGAAAGAACAAAGGCCAATATTCTAGCATTAGATTCTCCTGGCAGAGCGGCATTGACATTGATCGATACAGCGCCATCTTGTGGCCATTCTGTTCCTCTGGAAAAAAAGGAACTGTTTTCTAGTTTTTGTTGTCATCCTAAAGAGATATTGCAATGTCCCTTCATGCAACTGTTGGACAGCACTGATATCACCATCTCAGAAATGGCTGCAAACCCTGTGTTTAGTTTATAGCCCTGCATTCCAAATATGCAAATCCCAAATCACAGACACGTTTTATTACCGAATTGCCTTAGCAACACAGAGCATGTGCTTTTATTGGGTCAGACCAAAGACTCGGATAAAATGCAGGCCTCAAGGGTCTAGAGTGTTTGCAAGGGAAACCAGTTAAAATGTATCCCAAAAAGGAAATATCCTGTAAAAGTCTAATTGACAGCCCCCTACTATCTAATTCCTACGTATTCAATCTCACTTCTATTTTAGAATGCTGTTGATGCTTTTAGACCTAGCTGTAGTTTCCAAAATAATAACAATAAAAAAAAAAAACTCCACTAAAGAAGTATGCAAGTAGAGATATGCGTCAGCCCGGGCAATGTTTGACATTTCTAGTATAGTACAATATAAACACTACAGAAATCTGTATACAAAAAGGCCACCATAGAATGCTAGACATTCCTCTCAAGGTTATGTGCAATGTCCAACAATAGCTGAACAGAAGTTCAAAGCCAGATAGCTATTAGGAAATAAAATATTTAGAGAACTGGATAAAAATAATAATGATCATATAAAATAAAATTAAAAATAAAATGAACAGTTACAGTAATGAGAGAGACAATTATATTAAAAATGAAAAAAAAGAAAAGAAAACACATGCATTGTCTGGATGGAGCAAAACATAATTAGCACTTGGAATAGTTATATAGAGCCCCCATAATATAGAATATCAAAGCTATAGTGAGGTAGAAGACATGGGATCACCTTGCACAATCAATAATTCTCAATCAGTGACCAGCCTCATCTTGGGATTGCAGAATCAGCATTTAGTTGAGAAATCTATTTAAGCTATGAGCACATCGTACATAACCGGCAGCATATTAATCATACATTGTAGGTGCCATGTAAAAAGCAGTGTAAGAAGCCAACACAATAATGTATGATTTGTAATATTTTTCAACCAAGTTTATTTGTTTTGTGCGCTCTCTGGCTGTATACATGCATCCCACTAAATTTGCATAGAACAAACTCTATACACAAATAAAATATTAATTTGTAAGTTAACAGTGACATGGAATGACGTCTAGCCTTGTAATCTGTGCCAAAGATTCTCATTCACCCCAGAAAACAGTTTCGGAAATGTTGCCTACATGACAAAAACAATCCTATACTATCCATTCAATTATTTTTCTTTAGCAAAAGGTAAAAATTATGAGACCAGAAGTGTAAAACGGTATTTAAACGAAATACCAAGTGACATTTATTTACACATTTAATAAAACATACGAAACATACATTCAAACAGGAACAGTACAAATAGATTATCATGTCCCATAAACTAATATATCATTTCATTTCAAATATCTTTTTTTCATAATTGCTTTTAATAACTTTGGTTGTGTCATATATATATATATTTAAATGAATTTTTATCTAAACATAAACTATAGCGTGGGCACATAAATTGAGGTTAAAATAATCTATCTGACTTTATTTGTTATGAATATATATATATATATATATATATATATATACACTTGATTATTTCCTGTATATGGTATTTTTTTCCATTATAACATTGTCTGGTTGCACTGCTCATTCAAACGGGTCATAATAATAGATACAAGTTGCCTGATTTTAAGTTGCGGTTCTCCGCCACTTTAGTCTCAGACATAGATTGATATTAGCAAACAAAGTGCATATTTCATAGACCACATAGGTGAAATTTGCAGTAACTGCTATGGGTGAACCAAGGATGGACACAGCAGGACGCTTGGACAAGAAACTAACAAGCAAACCACATAACTTCTGTCTTTAGGCTGTTGGTTCCTATTGCAATAATAAGACAACTTAGAGTACATTTTTTAAGATAAATGTTGTTGTGTACGGTGAGAACAGACAGAAATATCTTCAAAGTCATAGTAAGGACATCATAACCAAATCTTAAATGTTGCAACTGGTCCTTTTAGAAAGTGTACCAAAATCGTACTGAAAACATCACTCCATTAACACAACAAGAAAACGTGTGTCAATAATTGGTGATTGCTGCATCCTAGTACATTATGCAGCTAGGAAATTGAACGCGTACTGCTACCCGTAGCCTCACCATCAGGTTACAAGTCTAGAGGCAGCTATTCTCCGTTTAAGCAGCATTGTCCAGGAACAAATGTTACTTCCCATTGTCCTGTACATGCTCATCCACATACATGTAACCTTGTGGTTTGACCTTGTCTTGAACAAAAATATGTAATATGTCCGGGGGGGCGGCGGGGGGACACGCAGTTACTCTCATAAGAGAGGATTAGCCGAGTAATACTGCAATCGGTCTCTGTTAATTTTTTTCTCTTTCATCCTCCTATTTTGGAACCATATCTTGACTTGTCGGTCGGTTAGATTCAGCATTCGGGAAAGCTGTAGCCTTTTCTCTTTGTTAATATACACACTGAAAAAAAATTCTCTCTCCAGTTCCCTAATTTGATATTTGGTGTAAGGACATCTCTTTTTACGGGTACGTTGTCCACCTGTGGAACAAGAATAAATACCATAGTGTAAGGTAGCGTACAGTAATTTACAATCCATTCCATTATAAACCATTTACAGGAAGACTGCAGCCCGAGGGGTTTTTAAAGCGACTCCCCATCACTGCACGCAATTCAGGGCATGAATAGTTATAAAGTAATAAGCTAGTGGGCTTTGTTACACTCAATGTGATTACAGCTTCCATATATTTGGCTGGTTCTAGCACTTGAAGAACCTTGTTAGAATACAGCAATAGGGATCAACTAGTTAAATTATATAGCAATTTAAATATTTTATTAACTTGTACTCTGACGCCCTTGTTTTATAAAACAAATCCAAGAAGCATTTATATCAGAAGCAGTGATTGGAATCAGCATCTCTAGAACTCAATATATAGTTTTCAGACCTTTACATTACAATATGATTTCCAGCCGACCATTGATACATATGACACAGACCCTCACTATCTCTATATATAGAGAGAGGCAGACAGACAGATATGTGTGAGTATTTGTATAACTATATAACTATATATATATATATATATATATATATATATATATATATATATATATATATATGTACATAGTTCCTGCACACATGCATTTCCACATCTGCTTTAGACCATGTTACTCTTCTCCCATTTTCACATGAAACACACTGTCCTATAAAAACCCTGTACCAGGAAGCTCTGTGTCCCTTTAATCTTGCTATCTGTCTTACTAGAAGTGTGCACAGCTGCGGATCACACTGTGTAACAAGTCCCAGCATCACCTGTGTGCACCTATCCTAGACCCAGCAGTGGCAGGGAAGCCCTGCTGACATGTCATGCAAGATCACTCTGATATCAAAGCAAGCAGGGTTACTTTTGTGTGTCATTTTTTTTATAGGCGCAAATTCTTACTTACTATATGTTCTAAAACCGACCCCAGAGTTTTAAAAGGGAGAAGAAAAAAAAAGGGGGAAGGATTGTCTTAAGGCATCCATTGGTGGCTGGTATTTCACGGCCAATTTCAGTGCTAAGCACGTGATCCTGCCTTTTATAAGAAAGTTTTGTTGGGGGAAATCTAAGGGCCCTCCATAAACCTTATATGCTTATAAAACAGCATATAAAAATTTAACAGCGGTGCGCTGAGATTGCAGAGCCAGTGACAGGGCAGGCGCTGCAGGCAGCAATACGTACTGGAGCTATTGGCTTTGTCCTCATTGTTGCCGGAGGATGAATGAGAGCTGCTGTGGCTGTGACTGCTGTGACTGCTGTGGCTGCTCTCCGCTCTCCTCTCCTTCTCCTCCGCCTCCCGGGGCTCCGAACTTGAAGTTGTCGCAGTCGCTCCTGGAACTTTGTCGCAGTGTCTGTCCAGGGAGAAGTCGGAGGGCTGGTGATCCGCGTTTCCATATGCTGTCTCAAAGAACTGGTCAAAGGCTTGTGGCAGCACCCCATTCCTGCCCACTGCGCTATAGAAGTTGGAGGAGACGTTGGCATTGGGGTGGTAGACATTGGAAGAGCTCTTGCCGAACATCTCCCCCATGCCAGCTGCGTTGGAGGCAGGGAGGCAGTCTCTGTGCATAATGTCATCTGCTGAGTAGCAGTGGGTCAGGTTGGTCCTGGGGTGCCACTTACTGGAGGTGTCAATGGCATACTCCCTGAAGGTCACCTCTCTGACTGGCTGCACCTGGGGCAGGTTAGAAGAGTAGGAGTAGGGCATGGGGCGAGAAGATGGACTTTGGGGCAAGAAGGAAGGCAGGCTGGAGAAGTCAGGACCCGAGACGTAGTAGGTGCAACTGGGCAGATACATGTTAGAGGAACAGGGGACACGCTCATCAAAATCCATCATTAGGCTACCTCGGGCTGTGCGCATTAGCTGGGCTTAGCATGGTTCTCTCATGCAGCTGCCTCTTTGAAGCAGATCTGTGGAGTAGGAATTGGAAGACGTAGGCTGACGTGGAATCTATCCCCATCCTTAGCAGGGAGGTGCTGGTCATGTGATCAGATGGGGAAATTGGACAAGCTGGGACTATGGGCCCTTCTCTTTGTAGCCATCTCAAGGGAAGCAACAGATCGTCACTTGCTAGGTTCATAGGAACATGTAATCTGTCATGTAACATGCTTTCCCCACAAGCCTGACAGGGAACCCATGTTAAAGCAATGCATAGGGGCTATAAGGGTATGTGTTGAGCTGCATATATATGATGTGCAAAATAAACTCTTTGTCGTCTATCCCCCCCCCACACACACACCCTCAGCCCCCCCCCCCCCCCTTCAACCTCCGGGCACTTTGATGTTCCTGGAATAACATTTCTGACTGCTATGGGTATGTAGAGAAAATGTGTGTACTAAATGACTAAGCATAGACAACCTAGCGAATTATCAGTACATAAGCGTATATTAAATTGTATATGTTGCAAAGGGTGATGCCGTATGATAAATGATCTGTGCGAGAAATCACCATGATCTAAGGGAATGTGCAGTCAGACTAAAACAGAAGGCACAGCGCCCCTTCCCCCACTGCTGCAGACCAATGTGCAGTTTAGGATTTCCTTCCTATGGTCACATCTGATCGGCTTACACTACACTGGACTTTGCTATAAAGCTTCTACACACCACACAATGCTGTCATAGCTTAGCAGCTTGGTATGTCTACTAATGCCCTCCCTACATGGCACACATGCGGCCATCAGATGGACATTATTACATCTGGATGTATGAATGGAAGGATGTCACATATATTCCTGTTTGTGTCTGTGTATGTGTAAACTATAGCATACTGCAGGACAAATAGGGAGGGAATTGTTGGCGATAGTAAGGTAGATAGATCGATAGATAAGATAGATAGATAGATAGATAAGATAGATCGATCGATCGATCGATCGATAGATAGATAGATAGATAGATAGATAGATTAGAGATAGATAGATAGATATTAGATAGATAAATAGATAGATTAGAGATAGATAGATAGATAGATATTAGATAGATTACATAGATAGATAGATAGATAGATAGATAGATAGATAGATTAGAGATAGATAGATAGATAGATAGATAGATAGATAGATAGATAGATAGATATTAAATAGATTACATAAATAGATAGATATATTTTAGATAGATAGGATATATATTAGATAGATAGATAGATAGATAGATAGATAGATAGATAGATAGATAGATAGATAGATAGAATATATATTAGATAAGTAGATAGATAGATAGATAGATAGATAGATATGATATATATTAGATAAGTAGATAGATAGATAGATAGATAGATAGATAGATAGATAGATAGATAGATAGACAGAATATATATTAGATAGATAGACAGACAGATAGGTCTCCTTGCCTGTGAGACAAAGGCTCTCCCCGCCCCTCCTCTGCACAGGAAAGCAATGTCTCCCAGTGGTATGGGGGCTATGGGGCTGTGACTGAGGCCGGGCGTCAGGGAGGAGTGAGCAGGGCTGTACATGGCACGTTTGGCAGTCTCCTTCAGCCTGTGTCAGACATGGCTGGTCTGGCTAAGGGTTCCCAGGAGACGCCACCTACATGCAATCCATGAGGTCCTCTCCATATGTTACATACACTCACTGACACCACAGTGTACCATGCTCTGCAAGGTTTGTATGCAGGGAACGCTGCTTTTATTTGTAGGCATTGCATGTGTGGGAAATAGCTGCAGTCTCAGTGCCAGGGGATATTGGCAGAGGGTGAGGGTAACTGATTAGAGATAACACATATACAAACATGCAGAATGCACGAATACAGTCAATTGTAGTTGTAACTTGTGTAAAAACCCATCAATATTGTGTAGCAAATACTTTTGAAAGCAGCTTTCGCTATTGTGTATTTGACCTTAACCACAAAACCCTACTGAGCGTTACTTTGGCCTTGGAGCTGTATTATTGCCCCGTCCTGTAATGCAGTATTACCTCTTACATAGACATTTAAATATCAATATAACCTGTAATTCATCATCTTCAGAATGACCATGGAAATGGGGAAATGTAGTGATGTGGTCCCTGGGAATGCCTGCTGCATCTTGTGCCGGTACTGATGGCGAGAACTCTCCTGGTGGTAAGACTTCATTGTTTAGATTGCTTTTAATCACCGGTAAATACATTGATCACATATAACAAATCCTGGCAACAATACAGGGCACAGAAAGCAAACACCACATCTAAACAGTAAGAGCTTTATTAGTTTTCATGACCCAGTTGGAAGAAGGTGGTAATAATTAAGAATGTCATATAACACAAATATCTATGTGTGTGTGTGTGGGCATAGATAAATAATAACATAATAATTACATACGTACATACACAAAACATGTAGTAATATGTGTATTTTTTTAATCAATGTCTGAAAGACTTACCAGATGATCTGTCTTCATTTCATAGAACACCAAAAACACAAACCACTTTGCTAAAAGATAGTATCACATGCATGAATCTAAAAGTAAATCAATATAATATATAATGTAACAGGCAACTGACGCAACCTATACAATTAACGTGTTCCTCAAAGTATAACTATATAATTATGTTATTAACTGCCCTGTAGCGGTTAATACACATATGGACACACACAAACACGCACACATACATACATACATACATACATACATACATACATACATACATACAGACATACATATAGTTTAATAGAAAAAATAATTGAAAACAAACATATATATATAATTATATATATATATGTGTGTGTGTGTGTGTATATGTGTGTACACTATAGAACACTATATATAAACACATACACGTACACGCACATCCACAATGCATATATTTCATTACACAGCGCACGTTACTTGTTTAGCCCTTACTTGTATGTTCTTGTACTGTTTGTTGTTTTCCTTTTTTTACTGCCATATTTATTAATGAACTCTGCGGCGTTACAAACTTAACACTTTTTCTGCATTTACTTAGTGGAATTTTGTTTTCCTTTAGCTCTAAAATGTTCTTGACATTTCTAACATAAGAGATGACTACAGTTGCTGTAAATTGTACATTTTGTTTAAACACTCACCATACAAACTAGCCTCTTTTTAGTGGTCTTTTTACAGGTGCAAGTCTATGATTATTGCAGGCAATTGTGGGGCTGTGAAACGGGCAGTCTAGACCGTCTGGCATGCATTGAATAGTCTGCTCTCCACATATGTGGCAATAGCAGACATTGAAATACAAAACCAGCGTTATAATGGGGCACCTATGGAATCAGCATTTGGATTTTATTCATGTTTTCCTCTCCTGGCACAGGAACGGGACAGGAATATGACATATGACATTGTAAGTAAGATCGTGTGTGTTGGAAGTGGGGGGGAGGGAGTGATTTGAATGAATGAAACAGAGTAAAGACCACAACTCGGTTAGGACAAGCACTGAACCCGAGGGCTAATGCACTGTATAATACATCATGCGCTTTTCTGGTCTTACAGAGAATTATTGTTGTCTCCGTTTATCAGAAAGTAATTGCAAGGGCATGTAATACCTTGAACTTGACCTCCAAGGTGTATGTTTTATCCTTCTGAAATATATGTTGAAAGAAGACTAGTTTCTTTCTATTTAAATGTATTCCACTAGGGGTGGCAGATTCACAAAAAAATTAATATACTGGAGTTTCTAATCAGTATAATAATAACAACATTTTATTGCAGGCAATAATTCTGCACTAAATAGGGAATTCTGGTCAAACTACTGACGTTTTGTTCAGGAGAGTCTGAATTTCGCCAGATCTGAATATGATTTTCAGCACAAGAACAAATGCACTAATCAACTGCGATTTATATTTCAGAAGCTTCTTTCCCCCACACTACTTACAATATGTCGCAAACGTTAAAAAATAAATTTTATATATATATATATATATATATATATATATATATATATATATATATATGACATGCTGGCTCTATTAAATGTTATGGCTGTGCTTTGAATATATTTTCTACTCTTGCAATTTAACAGGTGGTGTTTTGGTCTTTTTTACTTCTTTTGGAGACTCAACTATATGCTATTCCTCTATGGGACTACAGTACACAGGAATTCATTTTCAATACAAATGTGTGCGGTTATATATATATAATATATATACAGACACATATCTATATATATATATATATATATATATATATATATATAAACACCCCCATTGGTCAAACGATTAACCGTATCTTATGTTTTCGCACAATACTACTGATAAGATTTGCAGACGTACAGTGTAATGCAATGCAAGTAAAAAATGTATTGCTATAGCAGTGCGATAAACGTCAACGTGTTATTTTTTTGTTTTAAAATAACTGTGCTGCCAGTGTATGTTTTATTATATTACAATTGTTATGCAGCTGAAATAAAAGAAATTACTTCACAATAAAGAATGTTGAAACCTATGGATTGTTCTGAAACTCTTTTTTTTGTGGTGGATTGTGTGCATTATCATAGACATGAAAGAGGGAATACCAATTCAACCATCTTTTTTTTTAACGTGAAATGAAAATAAAATAAAATCTCCTTACTTTGTTAACACTGAAATCGCCTCTTCTGAGCTGGCAGGTAGAGATCATTTGACACGTATATAATGTATCAGTGCTAAACTAGCGTACATTAGGCTTCGGTCGGTGAGATAGGTACATTATTTCTTTGTTAATATTTATTATAGAATTAATCAATTAAATAAGTGATAAACAAAACCCTTTGCGCAAAAGCATGTTTAATGGAAAAGGTCTTTAGCTACATAGATGGACAGAAAGATAGAGAGAGAGATAGATAGATAGATAGATAGATAGATAGATAGATAGATAGATAGAAGAAAAAAGATAGCTAGACAGTTAGGTAGATAAATAGATCGATAGATATATATTGGACAGATATGAGTCATATTAGATAGGCAGACTGATAGATAAATAAATAGAGAGAGTCATTAGATATGATAGATAGATAATTAGTTAGATGATAGATAGAGTGATATTAGTTATGTAATAGATAGATCAATAGAGTGATATTAGATAGATAGATAGATAGATAGATAGATAGATAGATAGATAGATAGATAGATAGATAGATAGATCGATAGATAGATGGTCAGACAGACAGAAAAAAAAGATAGCTAGACAGGTAGATACATAGATCGAGATATATATATATATATATATATATATATATATATATATGACATATATGAGTCATGTTAGATAGGCAGATAGATAGAGTGATGTTAGCTAGATAGATAGATAGAGTGAAATTAGTTATATAATAGATAGATAAATAAATAAACAACTAGAGTGATATTAGATAGATAGATAGATAGATAGATAGATAGATAGATAGATAGATAGATTAGAGACAGATTAGAGATAGATAGATAGATAGATAGATAGATAGATAGAAAGATAGATAGATAGATAGATAGATAGATAGAGTGATATAGTTTTGCCAACTGTTTTGTGCATTTGATCAGATATATATAGAAAATATTACCTGCTGACTGGATTTTTTTTGATGTAAATCTGAAAATGTGGACGGAAATTCTAAAAATTAGTATAGAAATACTGTTGACATTTATCGTCAATCAAGTGGTGTGACTGAAAACAATATATACATATACTCACATATATATATATATATATATATATATATATATATATATATACATAAAGAGGTCCTGCACTCACATCTCTTAAATGACAACTGCTGGGCTGTTCATAAAAGGCTATTGTTCTACCGTGTGCAGGACAGGCCCACAATATACCCACATAAATCCTATATGGAAATGATGGTACTTTCCAGACTACTTGTAAAGCATATAATAGAGTGCATTTAATGTCCAAGAAAACACAAACCAAATCAAATACATACCAAACCAACGTTTCGGCCCCACCCAGGACTTTATCAAGGTAATGTCATTTGGGAAAAGCACAGCACAAATACAGTAAGGGGGAAAAAAGCAGAGCACTGGCAAATTGTGCTGCATAGTTCCCAGATGACATTACCTTAGTAATGTGTTTTGTTGGAAATTTTATGCACTGTATTATATGCTTCACAAATAGTCTAGAAGGTGCCATAATTTCCATATAGGATTTATGTATATATATATATATATATATATATATATATACACACACACAACACACACACTTACACTTGTATTTTTACATACGTACAAGTGAACATGCATAGGATAACCACTCACCTAATTTATTGTATTCATTTATTAATAATAATATCAACAGAAATTATTAGAATTTGTAAAATCTACATGCAATTTAAATGTATATATATATATATATATATATACATATATATATATATATATATATATATATATAAATGATTTACTTGTGTGACAACAAGAAGTTAAATATGTGGTTGCCATATTATGCATATATATATATATATATACATATATATATATATATATATATATATATATATATATGGTGCAGTCATATTGCATATTTTAATTTCCTGAACTGATTAAATAATTTCTATTTATAGGCGTAATGCTATCATTTTAAACACAGATTCACCTATGATATTGTATTGACTTTACACTTCCAGAAGGGGACGTTATAGCATATAAACAATGGTTTGACAGAGTGATCACACACAGCAATGCAGCCAGACACGGGCCTCCTCAGTGCTGAACAGAGTGAGCACTGCTTGGCCAAATTTGCCTCTCAGTTGCATAGAGGACAACATATAACAACATGTTTTCCCCTGTCATTATTGTGTTGCAATATTATCTAATCTGAAAGTCATGCAATTGCTGATCGAGACCGGAGCCGAGACATGACAGCAGAAACAACAGAAATAAAGGCTCCCATACATCAGAGATGAATTACAGCAATCGTGCAATTTGCAATCGATTGTGTATAAAAATCTTTCCCTATTTCAATCGATTGCAGATTGCAGAATTGCCACAGTCGATTGAAAAAGGGAAAGATTTTTATACACAAGCGATTGCAAATTGCACTATTGCTGCAATCCATCTCTGATGTATGGGGGCCTTTAGGCAGAATGACAAATAGCCAACATACTGTATTTAAGCCGAATCGCCACATATTTATAGTTATCTTGGCCGTCCTTAAATGGGAGAGAACCAATAATAAACAATCAAGATACAACGAGTAGGAACCAATATAAAGAGCACTTTACAAATCATTTACTGAACCGGAAGTCAGAAAAGCCAGGGAAGGGGGGGGGGGGGTGGTTAGCGAAAGGAGGGGGAGAGAGACAAGTATATACCCTGCAGTGTAAATAGGAGGGCAGTTTTGTTAAGCTATTTACCCACATTATGCAGATCAAGTCTGTAATCTGAGGTGATCTGTACTATATACTGCATGTATTACTTGTGACCAAGTACATGTCACACTCGATTTTCTAATCTCTAATCATAAAATGAACTAATATGTCAGGGAGGGAGGGGGAGAGAGGGAGAGAGAGAGAGAGAGAGAGAGAGAGAGAGAGAGAGAGAGAGAGAGAGAGAGAGAGAGACTATACCCTGCAGTGTAAATAGGAGTGTAGTTTGTTAAGATAGAGACCACATGTATGAAGCTTATGAGACAGAGAGAAGAGAGGAAGATGCAGGGACGGACATATGGGGCATTTGATAGAGGAGAGAGAAGGGTCGGGGGGAGAAGGAGAGTGAGGGGGGAGAGTGAATGAGCGGGAGACAGAAAAGGAAAGAGAGATACAGGGAATTACATATTGAGCATTTTGAGAGAGAAGAGGCCAAAAAGAAGAGAGGGTGGAGGGAGGGAGAGAGAGTGAGAGAGAGAGAGAGAGAGAGAGAGAGAGAGAGAGAGAGAGAGAGAGAGAGAGAGAGAGAGAGAGAGAGAGAGAGATCCAACATAACAATACAACTTAGGCCAATGTGAGCACAACCCTTTCAGCTGTCGTCATTAATTACATTGGTTTATTATGTGCATTAATATTCTAGGTGCGATTTAATTACCTCGCCTCTCATGTATACAACCTGGAGACAGTCCTGATAGCAACAAGGACTTGGCACAATGTGAGAGGACGCTACAAGAACGCGGCATATCTTCCCTAACAGTATTCGAACTATACAAAACAACCGGTTACTTAGTATTTCCCTGAAGACACCGCTCGCTAACTGCCCGCACACCTCCTCTACGTGATAATCATATGCAAGAGGTTTTTTTTTTGTCGTTGGCATATGTAAACTGTCAGCAGTTGTTTAGTCTGTAATTATATGAATACCATGGAATTTTATAACTAATAAACTAGAACCTGTAGTATTCTTTTAATGCTATCCTCAGGATGCCCTGGTGAAATATTAATTTCCCCTGCGAAGTGCTGGACGGTGTGATACATTTCCCCTGGTTGTTAAATATGTTTGCAAAACTAAAAGTCACACAGAGGATTGTCACATTAGTGCATTCGGAAAACGTGGTGTGATATGTAATGTGACCAGTGATATCTGCCACCGCTCAGTTATACAAATATTATATAAATCGAACAGGAAAAGACAATAAAATTATTTTAGAAGGGCATCAATCTTCAACAAATATTTGACTTTTTTTTTCATGGGTATAATGTGAGCCAGAATTCTTATGACTAAACATTCTTTCGAAATTATATATATGTGTACAGTTTTTATTAAAAATGGACAAGTAGATCAGGAAAAGTTTTATTATAGTAGATGCCATTAAAATTGTGTTTTCAACACAGATCCATTAATCAATAACTAAAAATGGGAAATGTAAATTTCTAATTCCATTGTTACTGCGTATATTGCTAATCAATGGAGGACTAAAAGCTGGCGTTATGAATTAAATTCTTAATTGAAACGTGTTTTTTGTGGTTTAAATTTAGCGATAAGTTATGAATTTGAATAAAATTTTGAAATGTAAATGTAACCATTCACTTTTATTTCTGCTGCAGTTATAGTTACTGAACTAAATCAAAACAAGCGCAGTTAAGACATTGAAAATATTACTCCATTTATGTATGCCATATAATACAAAGTTGTATTTAATCATCACAATATATAGTACAATTGTATATTTAATATAGAGCATACGATTGATCACATAAAAAAGTCTCAGCGGACATAAAATAAATCATTTACTTAAATAAACAATATATAAATTGTGACAATCCTGTGGTTTTTCTGTATTTAAAAAAAACACCCAAGATGGAAATAAATGCCTCATTGGCCATTTTGAGATTGATGTTAATCGTATGACCAAATTATACATCAAATAGTCCTGTAAATGAAAGTTATTTATTGATTAAACAAAAACGCCCATTTGTTCAATCAAACACACGTAAATCATCTTAAGCAATCATTTCTGCCAACTACAGGAAAATTATATTATGCAAGTAAATAACTATCGCCAAATTATCTTCAACAACACTTGTAATTAATGAGACAGTTAGTAATACATTTACATTATCAAGCACCAATGTAATATATGAAGTATCAGCAGCGTTGTAGATATGCTTTTGAACACCAGGTGGCGCTATTGATCTACTAATCCTAGTGAAGCCTATTCATGAGCTGTCACAAGTCAAGGTCACAAATTGCCTATTTTCGTCAAGGTCAAGGTTTAGGGCCTTCTCATTCAATTGTTTCAATAATCTCCACATCTTTTAAGAAAATACCACTCTGAATCTAACTATAATTATTAGATCTCCCATAATACGGCTGATTTTCATTTCAGACAGGAGAACATTTATACATCTCATCAATCCAATGTTATATCTTGTACAGATTCATCTTAATTATGTGATATGTGTATTGCGGACAACTAGATTGACGAGTGTTATTATATCTAAATATAGGATATCTAGCTAACACTAACTGAACATATTGCATGTTACGTCACCATTCAATTTATTCACAGTGATCTATATATTTTTCCCATCCAAAAAACATCTATTTACATTATTAGGCAAAAACAAACAAACAAACAAAAAAACAAAAACAAAAAACTGAGAATGTACAAATAAATGTTCACAGTGCGCTAATTTATTATGTACACATGATAACATTTTACAGTGACTAGAGAAGAAACAAATGTCAAATAACTGATTAGATAAAAAGTGCTGGAAATGATTGGCTACCATTATCTAATACGGCCCAATTACAAACACAAAACAAATAAAATAATTGCTATTTTATACCGTTCTAAAAATTCCACCGTTAAATATGATCGTACATTTTATAGTTTTTGTCTTTACCGTACAGTAATATTGGCATTTGTAGACCACCGGGATTTTAGGATATTTTGCTCATTGCAGATTGATTTCTGCCTCATTGAACCCGGATTATTAATCACTGTTTCCGTAACCCCAATTTTTTTTGAAATGTAAAATGTTATCGAAGAAGACAACAAATTAAGTTCACGTCTATTCATTATAACGACGGACAATTTTCAGGTAAGCCCCGAAAGCTTACATTTATATTTATTCTTACAATTTCTCTGGAATTGAGACCCACCCCACCCCCTAAAGAAAGCTGTACAATTTTTCAACGACATATAATTACACTCCTGATATATCAGAATGTATCGTGTAAGCATACAGTAAAAGATACCATTTTAAATTACCTGAGCAGTCACTCAACATGCAGTCTGGTTTCAAGGTTCAAAGCGCAATTATTAGTCTGATATTCTCGATTTAAATCGATTCTTGATTAAAGGCTACATGTCTCTCTATTAATCAAAATTCATATTATGTTGCATCGAGATTCTCTTTCCTTTTCGGGATGTTTACAATTCCACAAGTAGATTTTGCGCTGAGAGACCTCCAACAAGCTGTGAGTCTTGTCCTTTCTCAAAATAATTACAAATGCAATTTTCCCCCAGCCCCTCCCCCCATAAAGAGGTTTTCTGGAAACCATATTTAGAGGTCCCCGAGATGACCTTTGTTTCCCTGGGCAGAATGGATTCGTTTCCACGAGAAGAACCTGCTGAGTCTCCCATCCAGTCCGGCCATTAGCTGGTGGTCTTCAGCTTGTTGATAACTTTCTTCTCTTTGACCCTCCTGTTCTGGAACCAGATGGTGACCTGCCTCTCTGATAGGTTGGTGGTGGCAGATATCCTTCGCCTTTTGTCCTTAGTGATGAATTTATTTGTAGCGTATTCCCTTTCCAGTTCTTTCAGTTGGACCTTAGTATATGGCACACGCTTCTTCCTGCCTCGCCTGTAGGAGCTGGCATCCGACGGATGGGAAACTACGTCTGTAAAAGGGAAAGCACAGGTCATTGGGAATTGTAGACTGCTGCACCATCAGTTGACTATAAAGCTGAATGTACAGAATGAAACCTATACACAGGGAAAGGCAGCGGAGGTGTAACAGCAATACACTATAAACAGCAGCACATAGAGATCACAGTAAGCTGGCCCTGCTACATGATGTAACTATTGATAAACAGCAAAATACTGGACCCTAATGCTGCACTTAAGATTGTATTAAGCTCTGTGAATGAAATAAAAGATGGGACATTTTAACACACACACACACACACACACACACACACACACACACACACACACACACACACACACACACACACACACACACACACACACACACACACACACACACACACACCTGTGTGTGTGTGTGTGTGTATATATATATATATATATATGTGTGTGTGTTATAATGGTGTATAGGTAGGTGTGTGTGTGTTGTAATGGTGTATAGGTGTATATATATATATAAAAATGTGTGTATGTGTGATATAATGGTGTATAGGTAGGTGTGTGTGTTGTAATGGTGTATAGGTAGGTGTGTGTGTGTGTGTATATATATATATATATATATATTAAAACATATGTGTTGGAAAAGTGTTTAGGTAGATGTATATATATATATATATATATATATATATATATATATATGTGTGTACACATATATATATATAGGTGTATATACATATATATATATAGGTGTATATACAGAGATAATTATATATGTGTCTCTTATACTGATTTGTAGGTAGGTGTGTGTATAGATGTATATGAACATATAGGTGTGTATATATATATATATATATATATACACATACATCGACACACACACAGAAAGTGCAGCTCACATACATATTTGTGTGTGTGTGTGTATATATATATACAGTATATATATATCAGTACATGTATGTAAGTTGTATGTTTTTCTACATGAACTTGAACACTTGGAGAGATAAACATGCAATAATAATATATATAATATTAGTTTTTGTTAGGTAGACAAACAATACTAATATATGACATTAAAGTAAAATAGGTTAACGTGCAACAATGATATGAAGTATGTTAGGTAGACATGTAATAATAATAACAACTCTATCTATCTATCTATCTATCTATCTATCTATCTATCTATCTATCTATCTATCTATCTATCTATCCAATAATAATATATGACATTCAAGTATGTTAGGTAGAGATGCAATAATAATATAAAACAGAAGTGTTAAGTAGACATGCACATATATAACACAGAATTATGTTAAATAGACATGTATTAATAAGATATATCGTGTGTCAATACATGCAATAATATTATATAGCATAGAAATATGTTAGGTAGACATGCAATAATAATATATACCATTTAAATATTTTAGGTAGAAATACATTAATAAGATATCACATAGAAGTATTTTAGGTAGACATGCAAGAATACTATATACCATTGAAGTGTGTTAGGTAGAAATGCAAAAGCATAGAAGTATGTTAGGTGGACATGCAATAATGATATACGACATAGAAGTGTGTTGGGTAGACATGCATTAATGATATATGACATAGAAGTGTGTTATGTAGACATGTAATAATGATATATGACATAGAAGTGTGTTAGGTAGACATGCACTAATAGCATAAAATATTGGCAGAATATACTGCTGATGTGCACATGTCACAGCTATGTATACTACAGGCAGGTGTGTTACCCGGTAGGGTGGATTTCCATAGGTGAGTTGGCTGGGACTGATCCTTGGCGCAGTAGACCTGCCCATTCCATCCATTGGTAATTGCCCAGGGCTGGTAACTGTCCATAGGCAACAGGGGCTCATGCCTCGGCTCCCCTGGCGCCCCTATGGTGGACACAACAGGCATATCCAGATATCCGGGCACTGGCTGGTAAGGTCCTGTGGCATAGCCCTGGTAAAAGGCGAACTCCTTGGCTCTGGCAGGGAAGTCCTCTCCCCCAGAGACTGACGTCTCCATGTACTTGTCTGCAAAAGCGGACGGCTGCGAGCAGGACTTGATGGTGCTGTGGTGCGTCATCCTGCACGGGTAGTACCCGCTGCCAAAGTAGCCATAGGGCAAGCTGGCACCGGAGGAGCTCTGCGCCGCTGAGCATGGGCTGCACTGCTTGGCAGGCTCAGCAATGCCGGACACTGGCACCTCGGCGCTAGGGTAGGCGCTGCTGGGGGCCAGGGATGCCGGGTGCCCCATCAGGTTCCTACACTGGTTCGCTGCGAAGTTGCTGCCTGGAAAACCTTCCATGTTCTTACTCATGTCATCCAGGCCGTTGTCGTAGAGGAACATGAGCGGCTCGGGCCAGCGTGGGTGCAGGAGCACGGAGGCTGTCATAGCCCGGCCAGCGCTCGCACCACTCTGCCTCTTTTTTAAAAGCCCCAAAGACTGAAAAAAGAGATTGGAAATGTCTCAGACTAAGCAGGGCTGAGGCACAGGGCGCCCGCTGATTGGCTCTGGCCGCCCCACGTGATATGCAAAGCAGCTGATCAACCACAGAGGACCAGAATGCAGATAATTCATTTTTTTTCTTTCTACTTCTTCTTTTAAATATGTGACTGTACCCCAGGCGGGCTCAGAGCACTCCCAACAGGGGGTGTGCAGGAATGGGGGGGAAATTGTGCAAAATGTTTATTTATTCCCTCTTTTTTTTATCTATAGCATGGTAATAATAATAATAATAATAATAATAATAATAATAATAATAGTAATACAATCCATTTATAGAGATCCTCTATTTTATACTGTGATAAGGACATATGCCTATTGCATCATTTTCCTACATAAGCTGTCATTTTATGATGGGTTTTAATTGTGAGCTTTCAATATTGTTATATCCCCAAACTTTATTATATGCTACATTGAGGGAGTGATGGAGCCATCGCTGGGGCTCTCTGGTGTCAGAGATAGGCTACAACATACTCAGGAATGGTTTATATCATATTATTATATGTATTTTATCTCTTTACAACCATCTCTATATACAGATGGTCAATTGTCACACACGAAGATGCGACACTTGAAAGAAAAGCTGGTACCAGCACAATAGTATTGCTGAAGCATAAGTGTATAATATCAGTATCTGGGCATATACCTATATTTATATACCGCCCATACACGCGACCATAACTTATATGGAGTGAAATATAACAGCTGTTTATCTATCTATACACACACGCACATATATACAGATATACACACATATACTGTATATATATATATATATATATATATATATATATTGTATACACACATATATGTATGCACGACTGCATATTGCTGTGCGCTGTGCAGTAATATAGAAATATATCCAGGAAAAATTACACCTGGCCTTAGAGTGTATATTTAGCAAAGGTATGTATGTATGTATGTATGTATGTATGTATGTATGTATGTATGTATTTATTCAGTAGAAGGAGGAAGTGATTATCTTGTCTTTAATTCTTAGCTTTTGCACAAGATAACCTGCTATTGGAATATATTACTGGTGTAAACCTACGTTTCTCTAACATTAGGAGCCTATTACTTTCTTCCGTTTGTTAAATACTGTAAATAAGACACAATCTAATTGTTCCCTGTACGGTTCCTATGGTGTCGATGTTATTGTGGACAAAGGGATATATCCATCAAATGAATGCTTAGCTTGCAGTATGCCATGATCATACCTGCAGTATCAGGCAGGATACTGGCAGCCCCTCCATGTTACTGTACACACAGCAGTTCTGAGTGAGTGCAGGCCACCTATATCTGTACACACAGCAGCTCTGAGTGAGTGCAGCCTCTATCACTGTACACACAGCAGCTCTGAGTGAGGGCTGAGCAGGGATAGAGGCCAAGGTCAAGTTGAAAGTGCTGTCTAGCCAAAATGAGCCCTGGCAATTAAGCCCTGGAGCCTCTGTCTAACTAGGAGAAACCTTGTACAGCGAGGTCATTTGTTATAACCCCACATATGTCCTATTCCTTCCTACGCCCAGAATGACAGGACTGTAGCTTATGTTATATAGGGACAACGTATATACACATATCCGTTATTTATCAGTCAGTAAGGAATTCATAGCCCTTTATCTCGTGTCTTACTAACGTATATTATTATCAGCATACTGGATTTAAAGTCTGATTAAAGGAAGATATGTAACTGTACAGCCAGAGGTCAGAAAACTGTGTTAAACTTTACTTTGTTACAAATTGCACATAATTTGCACATAATTTAGGCGATTTTTAACGTGGTCTAGACCAAGAATAATCCTACCAAGCTATATCAGTACATGGAGCGCTATAGCATCAAACACCCTGACTGCACACTGTTACCCCACAACAAAACAACATCCGGCTAATTGTTACCATTTCAATGAAATCATTTGTTTTCTGTTAAGTCATTAGTAAGGGAGTTATGTAATAACCCTGTGGTAAAGTATCCAGCGCACAGCTATACAATTATCTTATTTCAAATTATATTTCACGTCTCTGGTGATGTATGTAAAGCTCCTCTTCTGCATTAGAGATGTTTTCTAAGTACTGCTTACAATATAATCCATTAAAGAAAGCTATAGTATGTATTGCCCGATAGGAAAACGGATGGCCAATCCTCAAGTGATTGTTTCACTCATACACAATAAGATTGTTTGAATAGAACACATCTAAGAGACAGTTTCATTCTGTAGTAATATTATTAATATTATAAGTTGTAAGCTTGCAAAATATTGAAGAGTGGCTAATGGTGATATATATATATATATATATATATATATATATATATATATACACATACATAAATGTGTATGTAGTGTAGTAAATTTGTTATTTGTATATGAAATTAATAATAACAGTACAACAAAAATCAAAGTAAGAAGTAGTGTAATAAAAACACAGGCAATTACCTATGAAAGCTTTAGCATAACATTTAAGGTAATTAAATATATTTTAATAATTTTTTTTCCATACACCATAATGTCAGCAACAATAGAAAGACTGGGATTCTTTCCAAGCATCTTGTATATTTTATTGCTCCAGACATGCAAAACATGAGTTTGAAAATGTATTTTGTAATATACAAGAGCCAGCTAAAGAAAATGATATGCTCCTGACGGCTTAATTAATTATAATACACATTTACGTCATACTATGTTATACAGGGACGTTTATTATATCCTCCTGTAAATAGACCTTTCCATAATACTTCTGCTTCGTATTATTGGGTAAGTTAAAGAATTCATTAATGAAGGAGAAAAAAGAGCCTTGCTTTGTGCAAATGGTGTCTACACACGAGGTAATTAAACAGTGTGACACTTCCCCAATGCCCCAGACCAAAGATTCTCAGTAAGATATGTCTTTCCATGTAGGCTGACTGCACAAAATGTCTTTTCTGCCTGGAGTCTGTTCTGGTACCAGTCCTGCATCTATTAAGAAGGAGACAGAAGAGGTAAACTTTATTATACATTTCTACCATAATTAAACATATTACTCCGATTAAATATTTTGCTTTGGTTAAACATGAATTGCTTATGTGCTGTTTTGCTAAATTAATTATAATAGAAAGACTGATAAATATAATTTATAGAGATAGGCATATATTGATATATAACAGATTACTTTCTAGCGCAGTTCTAATATTCTACATAATATTAGTACAATATTAGATTATTAATACAGTAAACATCACACTACATTCATTTAGCAGCGCATTTATTATCTATATCATAGTTGTGCAACAATGTGTCTTATCTATCTATCTATCTATCTATCTATCTATCTATCTATCTATCTATCTATCTATCTATCTATCTATCTATCTATCTATCTATCTATCTCTCTCTCTCTCTCTCTCTCTATCTATCTGCTTTTCTATCCATGATGTGTCCTATGTCTGTCTCTACCCTTCGGTGTATACGTGCACTCGTCTGAAGTTCAAGTTTAACAGATATGTTTTGTCTTACCCTTGTGTAAGGAAGTGATTTTCTTCAAAGGCTTCCCCCAGCTCTGCAATTTGGGACCCTATGCTTTGTCTGGCCTGAGACTTGGTTATTGACCAGGATGCCTGGAAACCTGTTGGAAACAAAGACTGGGGGATTAGAAATTGAGCAACAGGCTATGGTTCAGTGACACAGCTAAAACGGTTATCTCCTTCAGGCATAGACATCTCCACTTTATCATTTACAGTAAAACTGGTTACAATTTATCCAACCAATTCATCTATGAGCAATACCGATCACACAATGGTATTTGAAAACACACACTGACAGTATACTAACTGTATGCCAATCCTGATCGTGCATAAAACACACACACACACACACACACACACACACACACACACACACACACACACACACACACACACACACACACACACACACACACACACACACACACACACACACACACCTACTTCAGCATCATCACTTGCCTCCATTATGCGGCGTTTTCTACAGGCACACATCTCCAGGGTTGATCTGAATGATGAAAGTCGTTATGACTAGTAGGATAAGCAGTAATGCTTTCATATATGCAGTTGTCTATTTAATCAATAAATACTGTGATCGAACAACAAGTTCTTTTGTAAGTAAATATAGTGAAGAGAGAACTCATGATACACGCAGATTGGATAGCAGAGCAAGAGAAGGGCAAATAATTAGAATTATTCTTTACCTTCTTCTTTCCAGTAAGTCATTCCTCCAATATTATAACGCTGCATAGGCCTTTAGCCTTCTAAGGTAATCTAAAGTAACCTAAGGCCATAGAGATCTCTTAAAAAATAAGGAACCAACCATAGTTCTCAGCAAAGTAGAGCTCCCCACTCAGAGCTTCAGCTATCTGATCTAGTAATGGCTGAAGCCCAGATGCCACATCCAGCCCCAGTTATCCCTCAGTACTTAGCTGATGCTATTAGAGATCACCTATCTGGCACATTTTCTGTGTGCAGAATGTTATTTGTAGAAATGGTGTCTCAGACAGTGCTGTGAGATAAACACACCAGGTGGGGTTATGATGCATCAGCACTTGCTTCTAAAGATGGATAAGTGGGTGGTGGGTATCAGTATCAGGTGAATTGAGATGTTTAACATGAAACCTAATCCGAAATTCAGCAAAGAGAAAAGCTGTATTATCACATTTCGTCTCTGTGTTATATTCATCATCATCATGCCCCAGAAGAGGGGTCTGCCATGCACCTACCTGAATAGGTTCCCTATGAAGCACAACCATTAGTATTATGAGGGACAATTAACAAGTGAGGAAGTAGAACCGGGGTGTGTGTGTGTATGTATCTGTATATATATATATATATATATATATATATATACATATATATATATATATATATATATATATATATATATATATATACAGATAGATAGATATAAAGATGTATTATTAGCAATGTTATTTGCTTCGTGACTACCTTGGAATACTATATAGATATAATTGATTTTACAATAGCAAAATTAATTAAGGATGCTCACAATAATTTGTCTTTAACAGTTAGAACAATGAGATATATTGTGGATACCAAACAAAATACTATTTTGACCCATGGGGACAATTATGGTCAGCTAATATTTTGTATGTATGTTTTTAATTTACATCTACTTGTTTTAAAGTATAATTTAGTTCACTCTATATTTTATATTCATTATATTTCAATATCATTGGATAATGTAATGTTTATCCCTGTATAGAGTGTCAGTGTATCGCTTTTAAAAGAGTAATACAATAGTCAAATATTTAACAAAACGGTCCATTTAAATAAAACCGATTTCCCCAGGTATCTTATTTGATGGACCAGCTCTGGTTGCAGTATACTGTCTGATGTACAGCGAGGCAGCGATGTACAGATAAGAGTGATGGGTCAGGTATCATTAAAATGTATTTTTAGCACGTATTATATGCCGAGGATACAGTAGCAAAGCATGTAAACATTAACCAGGGCAAAACATAATATATTACCAGTGAGTAGTGTGCTGTAATAAACGTTTATTTACTGTTATGTATATAGTTTTATAGCTTATTTTTTCAACGAAGCACTACGATATTTATACAACTAAAATCGATCTAAACTAATTTTTACAAAACTGGGGTTTACTTAATTTCTGCCGTGTGTGAACAGTTAAATTGTGTATGGAGAGGAGCCTTTTTCCTGCTAATTAGTACACACAAAATGAAATGATAGGCACACAATATGGGGGTACACAATTTTAGAAGCGCCCCAAATTGTTGCAAACTATGCAAGTGCTACATATGCAAAATCACTCTAGTTTTTTTTCTTATTCATCCAACAATGTATATGACAGAATAAAATAGGCTTGGTGGGCCATTTAATCTTTCTTGCAGTGAGACATGGATATCTTCCAGGCTACACAGGAGAATATGATTAATGTAATCAGGAGTAGTGAGCGCCTATGGTGGGAGTGATAATGTATTGCCGAGAATACAAGTATTGTTTGAACGGAGACCAACGTTTACGCGGATCCAAGGGATAAATAGCAATGATAAGGGAGCAGGTTCCCTGTTAGTAACCTCCCTTATCTGTGCTATTCATCCATAGGTTGGCTTGTCAGGCTTAGGCCTACTCTGATTGTTTAGGAGGCTCACATAACCATAACTTATCTGCTCTGAAAAATGAATTTCTGTTAGTCCTGATGATAATCTGGTCACCAGTGAGTATTTGCTTGTCCAAGTATAAAAATGGAGTATGTGAGACTCTACACCCTCTTTGTATGTCATTAGTGACTAGTGCACAGGATGGGTACTTCATGCCATGGTTATTGGACATAAATAATCTGCCATTTTGTCCTCATGACGGTAATAGCAGAAGGCTGTACTCATCCATGCCAGGATGGCTCATTGCAGAATGTGATGGAATCACTAATGGTGCAATTACCTACAGTTTCCGCTAGATGTCTTCCCTGATAGTGTCTCCAGCAGATCCTGTCATTAGCAGATTGGACTTTAATACGGTGATAATGCTATTCTATTAAATGATCCTTTCCTATATCCTGGATGATACGCTGTTTCCTGTAATGAAACTTGGCGTAGTTTCTAGTGTATAAAATATATGGAAACTTAGAGCAAAACACGCGCTGTGCTACCACAGTCATGCGCCTAGTAACACTGCAGTACTGCATACTGGCTCCGGATTAATCTTTAATCTGCTTAAGTCAAGGATATACCGCTTGTAAATTCATCAACTTTGACATTCATGCTTCTTTACTACTGGGTAAAGTTCAAGGCTCCATTTTCCAACAATATTGAAGATTGGTGTCTGCTCATTACTGTGGTATGAAAAATGCAGCTCTAAGCACTGATCAGGAATAGCTTCTTGTTTACCTGCATTTCATTTCCAAGGACTGAAATCCGATCTCATATCATTCAGTCGGTGCTTTCCATATTATCTTTTCCTGTACATTATAGTCTACACCTTGTAGGGGAGTAAATGTAACTAATTCAACAGACCTGACATTTGTACGGTGCCAGGGCCAGGGGTGGAATGTGCTGTTGTGACAAGGGTTTAAAACATAAATAAATAAATAAATAAGTAAATAAATAAAACTAAACTTTTCTATGTTATTAAAATGTAATTGTCAAGTGTGGTTCATGGAGAAACAGGAGGAAAAGGCTGATACATATTTTCAACATAAACACGTTAATATTGTAACTAATTCTTTGAAATCATATATTTAATTTACATCAATATAAACAATGAAGCCGTATTAGCTGGTGCTATAACGCAATTTATTAAATGTACTTTTTCTATGTAAACATGTTTACCTACGGGTTTGGTTTATTACTGTTATATGTACTTTGCATTAAGCATAAAAATAAAACAACCGAACAACAGACAAAATTTTACAGTATAGAGCAACAACATACTACAATACATTCTGCGTTGTTCATGTCTGTCTGTCCTGTGTCAGTTTACTGAAACGCTCTATTGTGGAGTCTTAAGGATTACATAGATAACGTGTACATTAAAATGCTGCATAATTGCAACTGTAATGCTCAGGCCTTATGCAATGCCAGAATATACATATACACACACATACACACACACTAAAATACATCTAGCATACATCTAACATACAATAAAAGAACACAACATAGGGCAGAGACAATGTGGGTTGCTGGAGTATTTATATACATTTTACATTCTCTGCAGCTGTTAATTTAGTAAAGTATGGGAAGGAAAAGATGGAACATCTTGGCCATGTAATTATAAATCTGACAGTCTCTGCCTTGGCTATGATGAAGGTGGAAGCCATAAATCTAAGGGTTAATATTGTGTAGTCTATAATTAGTTAGAAAGTCCGGTTACAAATATATGATTTCAGTAATATCTGGAGATGATTAACTCGTAGAAGTGAGATCACCCTGCTGCTTACTATATACACCCGTACACACCTCTGTGCACACAGCAGTTAGAGCTATGTGCATAACATGGGTTGGTTACTAAATATATAGTGTGCTGTAAATGGAATGTGTTTTCGCATTTATTTAAATACATGTTTACGAATAATTCACTTTACATTTTTAATGTACGTTCGTGCGTGTTGAAAAAAATAGGGCAAATGGTTTTAGTTATAATGTAGGACATAAAACACAATAATATACGGTGGTTATATCATTTACTATAGTGGGGACATAACATGATATTTCAACGTACATTTGAAATATTTTATAGCGTTCTTGATATTCGCAATATGGCACATCACAATACTGATTTATTATTAATATACTACTAGTGATATTGAGAAGCTTGCGTTATCCTTCATCTATGTTACTAAGCAATATAGCCAATGATGAATATGAAATTGTCTTGTGGATGTAATAAGATACATACAGTATGAGATCACTGATCGTAAAGGTGCTGAAGATAAACCCCAGCTTGGCGGATCCACACGTCAGATTAGGAAAACTGAAGTAACAAATATTGCATATAATTTTTTTAAATTATAATTGTCCCTCACCTGAGTGAACATGCAGGATTCGAACAGGTTTGCCCCAAATTAGGGTCACATTACGCCTTATTTAACTCTCCCGCTCCGAATTCCAGCCTTAATACACTGTTTATTTGTAGGATATTGGTCTTATCTTTCATCATGTCACTGTGACCCAAATGCCTGTCTTTTTAATGCTCACAGGGGTACCATTAACGTGTTTAATCAAATATATAAATGTTCTGAGATAGGGTCAAAATAACAAGTTTCCCTGACCAGATTTTCCTCTCGAAACTAATTTCTTATTTCTCTATTTGGCTATTACTTTAATTAACTACCTGTCCGAAAACTGTGGTTATTATCATATCATTAATAGGTAAATGGAATTAATTAATTGTTTTGTTATATATATACAGTAGCTGTATGACCAATGGCAAAAGTGATGCAAAGATTATTTTCCTCATGTTTAGCCCCATATAATAAATACATAATATATACACTATAACTTGTGCCATTTTCTTAAGCGTTTGGGACTCAATTATTTAATCAAAATATTTTTAGAAATATTTATATTCTTCAAGGATTAGTTAATACAGAATAAACAATAATAATATTATAATGACCAGTGGATGGTTGTTAATTATTACTAATTATCATATACTATTTTATTCATAAACATATGACAAATACATGTAAAGGAAATTAGTCATTACATTCACATATTTTCATTTTTTTGTTGTTACAATGAAGTGTGATTTACATAATGCATGATTACTAATCCTGTAAGAGTGGTAACGTAAAGCTTTCATCTACAGCACACCATGGAAATGACATAGATGTATTATACAAATCCATGGCTGCCAGACGTTCTGTATATGAAAACCACATACCCAGAATTATTTGGACTTTCCATTTTGGACACACTTGTCAATTGATTCCCTAGCTGAAATCAAAGGGTTACATTTAAAGATATGCTTAATTTTCTGAATGTATAATGTTGAAGTCACTAATACCTTTTTCAATCCAACTGATAAAGAAGATATAATCATCTGACATACATAAAAGACATCTTTCATGGTGACAAAGACTGAAAATTTGTAGTAGTTAAAGGACAGTTCTCACGTAATACTACTGCAAAAAAAACAAAAAACAAATAAATATACTTTATTCAATTTTACATTAACATAATGAAATAACCACTGTGTTTAAGTCTAACTAAATAAAACCATTTCAGAGAGTGTGTGTGTGTGTGTGTGTATATATATATATATATATATATATATATATGTGTGTGTCTGTGTATACATGTTGTAAGGAATATAGATTGCAACATCCACTGGGGCAGGGTCTGATGTGAATGGCTATATAGTCTCTGTAAATCGCTGTGGAATATGGTAATACATAAATAAATAAATAAATAAATAAGTAATACCCAATGGCAGAGTCAGTGATGTCCCTGTAATTAAAATGATTGCATTGTCAGCTTTTTTTCCCTCTGGAACATGTGTGAGGAGCAGAGAGGTAATATTTTACCTGTATGGTTGTTATTTGAAGATTTCAGTTTGAGGTTTATTGTCCATTTACATGATATGATAGTCTAGTATGTGTTGAGTAGCATAATCAAACAATTCAGTTATATTATTTAAATGATTCTCCCAGCAGAAATTGAGCAGCATATTTGAAACAATCACACAAGAAACTGGAAGTCATCAGGTATACTCAGCTCACCAAGGAAAATCAGGAGTGTGTTAAAGGTTTAATGAACACTATATGAAGAATATTTTACTGCAAATAAATTGAAGTATTATAACTGAACAGAGTTTCCTTTAATCCTTTTACATCCCTTAAAGTCAGTCAAACACACAGTAGTTCTCTGGATTATGAAGTATTTACTACACTGCTTCATACAAGCATGGACAATATTTAATGCAATTGCACATATTTAGTACAACTGCACAATTTAAGCCATCTTAGATCTGTGCTCACTATGTAAAGCTAACTTTGTTAGGGGAAATAATTTATATTTTTGCATTAGCAATCAAATAAAACTTTGTTTTTTTGTAACATAAATCACTGTGACAGATTATAAAAAGCAGTGTGGTAATTATATTTTCTCTTTATTTTGTTTCTTGATAATCACTCAGATTTTCCATAGTGTCATGGACTACCGTGGCAACCATAGTAACATGGCACATGGTGTAATGAGCAGAGAGACTTTGGAATGGGCCTCTGAGCCCTGTTTTCACTGTTGCATTCTCTCCCCAGTCTGAAAGCCTGTATCTGTTCAGCAAACTGACTGTGTCTGTGGATGGCAGCCAAACAATGTGCTGACATCTCTACCTGTTGCCCCTGCTGATATTGCATAACATGCTGAGAGCTGTGAGCCTATGTCAGCCAACGTGTTTTCCCTCCAGAGAGTATATCCAGTCACATATTCGACATTTACCATGTCAACGTTCATAATGTGACACCACAATGTTGACTCTAGAATGTAGACATGCTTCAACAACATCCTCAGAATGACGACATGCTCACAATGTCGACATTTAAAATATTGGCATGTGAGATGACAACATTCTCAGAATGCTGAGGGTTAGGGATTTTAGACTGTGGAGAAAGGTTAGGCAAGGCACTAGAGGGAGGGTTGGGGGCAGTAATTAGGGCTAGGGATAGTGCAGGTATACTTAAAAGGAACACTGGTGCATCAGATTGCTCCAACAGATCTGACAGTCACATGACTGCCGGGACCTGGAAGAAGACACTGCAGATGCTGCTGTCGCCTGGACCAGGTAAGTGCTCATCCACCATGGTGTTAGGTCGACATTCCATCATATCATCCGTGTAGCCATGATGAATGTCGACATGGGCACTGTCAACATGCTGCATGTCAACATTTCGACCATGTTGCCATTCTCATGTTGACCTGATGCATGTCACCATGAGAACTGTCGACTTGCAGTGTTGGCTCCTCCTCATTGACCGTGAGCCGGACGCTGCACTGTGATGTTAGTGTGCAGCGCCCAGCACCCTGTCACTTAGGAAGGAGCGGCATTTTGGTATTAAATCCTCGGAGGGTGACACCCGATGCGGTCTGCCACCTAGTGATGTCATTGATTGGAAGTGAATGCAAATTCACAAACATGATCCCCTAACCCTAAATTGGCAGACTAGATAGGCCGTCAAATTCTATGTTTCTATGAGTAAAACTGGCAACTATAGTAAATCAGTCTTTATGCATGTGCTGTACTTACTTAACCTGTATAATAGGATAGTTTCTTAAACTGGGTTCCCCAGACCATTACCAACTCCATATATACCAGCAGGCAGGTTATAACAACAACATATTCAGAAAATTCAGATTAGTCAGTTGTGAATGGCTCTATTGCCAAGTTGCACATACAGCATATGTCTCTTAAGTGCAGCTAAGTAATATTGATGCAAATTTTAAAATACAATACAGTATAGTCAAATGTAGACAAGTTACTTCAAACAGATAATAATATACATTACAATAATGATTTCTATTTAATTAAATGTAATAAAAAATCTTTTAATATGTAAACATACTTATGATTTCAGCTAAATAAATATAAATCTCTGTTTTTTTCTATTACTATCTTAATATTACGTCTCTGTGTTAGTATTTATATGTATGTATACATATGTACATATATAGAAAAATATATACTGTATACACACACACGTATGTGCTTTTAAAAAGCTACTACTATTCTTAGCTGCATGTACTAGTCACTTACAAAAAATGTGGTCATGAACAGAAACAGCTCGGTCACAACATGAATACGTGTAAGTACGTGCTCAGCAGACTTATAAGGCAATGAACATGTAATTTGTGTGCATTGCTTGCTGGGAAGAAAATATAATCATGACACGGGTACAAGCCAATGATTGTAGTTCTGCCATTTGCTGCTGTAAATTGATATAATCTATTAATAACATTAAATCTACTTGGCAAAATTTGTTCAATAAAACAGGTTTTTTTTTGATGAGATGGCACCAACTTATATATAATGACAATACTGTCCATACCTTCAAAACTAAAAACATCAATATATTTTGAAATTGATAAATGGCTCCACACAGGAAAATATTATCAAATATTTTCTATTAATGTACTTAAACAAACATGTTTAAAAACAAATTATATAAATAAATAAATACAATTCAATACAAGTTTATTTTTATATGATCAATATAACATAATATATCTACAAGGCAGGAAAAAATGATCAAATTCATATGATTACCATGTAAAAAGTGTATCCATATACTGTATTAAAACAAAACTGTAAAAAATGTGTTAAATGAGAGTAGCCATGCATCAGGCATGAGAACACACACACGTCGTTTAGTAAATCTACAAAGTGTGGGAAGAGGAAGAATAAATTTAGGTAAAAACAGACCTTTAGTAAATTATAGGTTTCATCTGTTATTTATATAAAACAAATTCTGCAAGTCCTGGATCTTTACATACTATATATTGTCTGTCTACTGAATGTGCTCTTAGAAATATACTGTATACAATCTGTTTAGTCACTGGCACTGCACATTTCCAGTGCTCTGCTGCTGATATATCTCCAAAATCCTTTCTGTGATTGAAACAGACACACAAAAATCCCTACTATTCCTATACACAACTCTGCATTGGTGTGCCGTTTAAAAACCAGTATACAAGTGTTTTATTTGCAAGGGTCTATCTTGAACAAAATAATAGTTCAGGAGAAGAGGCAACGCAATATGACATTTGTAAAATAGACCATTCACTGTTGTACTGACTCGATTCTATTGTCATGTTCCATCCCTCCCCCCCACGTAAATTGAAAATTGCAAAAAGATGAACTTTCACCTTTTTCAATTGTCAATTCAGATGATATGCTTACTCTACGGTATCATATATGTTCATATATGTAACATATGTAACTTTACTGCTAAAATGTTTAAGTTATTCTAAAAAGATAAATATAATATTATTGAATATGGGACATTGAGAAATGTAACATTATATGTATATGAAATTGTTTGTGGCTGTAGTTTCACAACAAGCAACAATGGATATAAATTATTTATTTACACATCTGTGTATTGTAGAACTAACTGTCATACAGCATAGTATAAAAACATCACAAGCATTAATTAAGATACTGGTGTAGGGATTTATGGCATTACTTGCCATATTTGGAAAGATTTTGTGCTACTTGGAGCTTTTCTGCTTTATTTAGATTAAGAGAACATAGCAATGATCTTCACATTGCTGGCCATTTGTAAAGCAGAGCACACATGGAGGCCCAGACTGATCTGATGTCATTGTACCTTGACTTACAGATTTATGATCAGTGGCCAGTCGGTGCAGTTAGCAGAAAGCACACTTTCAATGAGGAGACGGCCATTTTATGAATTGTAAACTATTACAAACATATTATAATATGCACCTAGCAAATTTGTTATATATTACAAATCCTATTTAAAGGTGATTTAATTAGGGAGTCACTAGTGGGATACCAGCAGCCAGTAACTAGCTATGTCTTTACTACAGAGCATTGAAGCTGTGCATGTTAACCCCCAAATGTAACATCTCAGAAAAACAACAGTCAGGTTTACGCATGCTGAAGAATATTCATGCAAATTAGTAGAAAGGAAGAAAATGGGTGTGTCTTCCAGAACAGCCAATCAGATTCTGTCATTTTTCTTGTTTGGTTTAGAAATTGTTTTGGTGAGATGTAGTCACCATCCCGGTTGTCGGGATGCCGGCGATCAGAATACCGGTGCCAGAATCCTGACAGCAGTCGGATCCCAGCACCAGAATCCCGACCATCGGCATAACGACAATAAGTATAGGGTTAGGGGGAGGGTTAGGTTCAGTGGCGTCACAAGTGCGGTGCGGGGGGTGTGGGCTGCACCCTGGTGTCACCCAACGAGGGGTGACACCAAGGTGCAGACTCCCCTTCAGTGACAGGACCCGAGTGCTGCACTGTAGTATTAAGTGTAGCACTTGGCTCCTGACATTGTGAGGGAGCTGGCACTGCACACAAGGCACCTCCTGCACCCCCTCTCCAGTAAGAGGAATGGGACCACCGGGATTCAGGCCGCGAGGCCACGGCCCCGTCTCGCAAGGCGGCGCCCATTTTCGGCGGGACACAGTCAGGCAACGTGCACAGCGTCCCTCCCTGCACCGGGTGACATCGAGGGGAGGGAAGCTACTGGTTAGGTTATGGTTAGGGGTTAGGGTTAGGAACTAGGGGGAGGGTTAGGGTTAGGATGCAGGGCAGAGGGTTAGGGTTAGCTTGCGGGGGTGGAGGAGTCTAGTTAGGCAGCAGGAAAGGGGTGTTAGGGTTAGGGGGAGGGTTAGGCTACTTACCTTCAGGCATTGGGAAGCTGACTGTCGGGACGCTGCTGTTGGTATCTGACCGCTGTACACAGGGATCCCGTAGCCAACCCATTCTGGGAATCCATTTCTTCTGCACTAACTTTAATCAATGTTCTCTAGTACAGGTGGGCACAAATGCGCTCTCGGGCAAAATGTTGGAGGTGCACTTATAGGCATACATTTGTGTATTGCACTCCTGCTGATAACTGAAAACTGATGTTTGACGTTCCATACTAACCCCATCATAATATATAGTATAACCTTTACAAAATACATGTGTGAGATTGTATGTGTTAGAGCGGTAGATATAACATTTATTGAATTTAATTCTAATTCACACATTTGAAAATGTTCCTTTGTAATCATTTGCCCATGCTTTGTATGGCAGAGATTAACGACTATAAAAACATTCCATATATATTAAAGTTTTGTATGTTTTTCTCCATTTTGTCCAAATTGTGTATATTATCTAATAAACTCATACAGGGACCTATTCATTAAGGCGAACGGGCCTGTTATACAGTAGTTTCCGCATGTTTATGTACCAGCCCATTCACCATTAGTGACCCGGTGTAGGCACCCTCCATTCATCAAGCTCAGTAAACTGACATTTTTCTTAGCTTGACTGTGGGAACTAGCGCCCTCTCCAGATGGATCTAGTGAGCTGAGCCCCGCTCATTCCTATTGGCAGGAGATCCATTTGCATCCCTTTCGCCTCCTCTGGCCCTTGCTGAGCGCATGTGTGAATTACACAGTGAAAACTTTTGCTAGTACTAATTAGTGGCGAATGCGTTTAAGCATTGCAGGACAGTTGCTTTTTCGGAGCAGCTGTCATGGAACTGGAGCAATACTGACTTGCTCCTGTACACTGGTATCCTCCACTGTAACTCGTGATGAGTTGGATACATAATTAACAAATGGCCATCGGGTCCTAATGATGAATAGGCCACACAGTCTGCTTATAGAAACATTATAGGAAATATAGTAAAATAAATATTTTGTCCTTTAAGTGCTTAATGAAATGTAAACATGGTTCACTGATTTCCTTTATATATTTCATAGGTGAACCTAGCAGCCTTCAGTATGGTATAGAGTATTTTGCCTATGACTTTGAAAGAAAAATGTTGAAAATACACTAAGCAAATATACTATACTTATATACTGTAAGCAGTGGCGGATTTTACCTTGGGGCAACAGGACTTCAGCCCCTCCCCAGTAAAATCCACCTCCCGCAAGGACTGCCTGTCAGTGGCAGTGACTTCCATTGTCCATTGGAAGCACTCACTGCCAATCACAGCCAGACCGGCAGTGTCAGGGGGAGGTGTTTTCTCCCTCTGAGACTGCCAATCCGGACTGCAACTAGCTATAAATGTAGCCCCATCTGGCTTCTAGAGGCTGCAGCCGGTGCAGAAGCCTGAGCTGCTTGCCTATTTGTGCGCATGTGTGGTACCATGCTCCCATGCACGCACACAAGTCACTGTGCAGGTCGGCTGAGAGTAGAGCAGCGCACAGACCCCCCAGAAGATACAGGTAGGAGCCTCCACTGACTGTAAGTATTGGTTATCTGCAATATATAAATAAATATTATTTTGCTTGTGACAGAAAAGTGAATAGGTATTTTTAAAACTGAATATAGTATGCAGCTTGTACCCTGCATTGTGGAACCATGTGTTACTGTCTTCTCTGTAAATAATGGAATTAGGTGATAATATAGTAAAGCTCAACCACAGTCGGATCTTCTGTGCTACTTGATCTGTGAAGAAGTCACTGGATCCAGGCCTCAAATGTAACTGTTATATTTAAGCACTGTTTCTATATTTATCATGGAACAGGAGAATGATGTCTTTATCAGGACACTCGATGACAGCTTTTACATACAATTTTGAATATATAACGAGAAAAATAATAATGGAAATGCATATGAATGACATTATGCACAAAATTATCTTATTAAGGGGGAAATTTAATGAAGCTTAGAGAGAGATAAAATTGTGAGAGATAAAGCACCAACCAATCAGCTCCTGTCACTTTTACAGGCTGCTTGAAAGATGACAGGAGCCGATTGGTTGGTGCTTTACCTCTCACAATTTGATCTCTCTCCAAGCTTTATTAAATCTCCCCCTAATAGATTTTATTTCACTACAATAATACATTTCCTCTTGATCCCTGATAAATACTTTGGACGGTCATACACATAATCAGTAAAATACAAGGGGTAGATGTACTTAGCCTTGGAGAGAGATAAAGTGGAGGTAGATAAATATCCAAACAATCGGCTTTTGTCATTTTTCAAACAGCCTGTAAAATGACAGTTAGGAGTTGATTGGTTGGTAGTTTATCTCTCTCCACTTTATCACTCTCCAAGGCTTAGTACTTCTCCCCCAAGGTGTGGAAATGTTTTTCCCTCTAGTTCCTCCCAGGCTCTGCATTAGGATTGCATACATATTTTGGCCAAGAGCGCAGATCATTAGACAAACTGCCTGGTTTAGACATACATTTGTAATTATCAATGCAGGAAGAATGTATGAACATGCTATGCTTCATTTTGTGATGTGCTTTATATGTTTTATCTTTCCTAACTTTCCCCTTGATTAATCCACGAGGACTCTAAACACCAGGCCTGGTTGTAAAACTTGGTATTCTATTGTTAATGAACAGAATGGTTAAAGGAAAGAAAAATCTTTGATCCTTCTCAAATGAAACCAGTTGTAGAGCAGCCCTGGCATGCTAATTGGATTTTGTAGTTACCTTTAATGTATAGCCTTGGAACCTGACCAAACTAAATAAAATGATAACCAGAAAATTCCTCATATTCTTCCAACTTCCACAGCTATATAGTCTGTTGGTTCAAGACGAGTGCAACTCTTACTACTGCCTTAAAGGCCAATAGCCATACTTTTACAAACATAGGTCATTAAAGAAGCATGCATTAGGATTAGTTGCAGACACTAAAGCCAAACTACCTGTTTCCTTATTACATACTATTTACAGTCCAAACACCACTGAAAGTGTATTTGACTTGCAATTAACTTAGGACTCTCAAGAAGTAGACCTCTGTTGATCCATGATTAAAAATGTTCTTTAGTTACTGAACTAAGGGGCTAATGTAACAAGATGGATTTTGAAAAAAAAAAAAAATGCTATTAAAATAATCATATCAGCCAGAAGTATTTAGCAAGAATTTTTTTTTTGCAGAAAATGATTGTGATAAATATTGAGTTAGTGGAGATCACAAAAAATGAAGACTAGTAGAAATGCAATTATTTTCATATGCATCATTCAAAAATCGAAAATATTTATTGGATTTTCTGGTTCCTGTTTATCGCAGGCCTCAGATGTCGTAGAAAGAACGTTTTCATAAGAAGAAGGTAGAAGAGGGGGATCTGAGAGCCCACCCATATATGAGAAGACCTCCCATGTAGTGCAGCTCCTCCTTTACCTTGTCCTACTTATTAATAATGAGCAGGAGTCTTCATCCCAGACCACTTCAATGGAATCTTTAATTAATTTTAATTATTCTGCACATGTAAGTATAGTTTAATTGGATAATTGTGATTTCATCTTATTGGTAATGGGTAATCAAAATATGTTTATGGTTACAAATATAGTAGATACATGGTATACTGTATAACTTGCAAGTTTTTTTAAATCATTTGTTGGAAGTATGGGAAAGTTATAATTTGTTCAACTAGGGCCATATTTATCAATTATCGTGTTCTACTGTACACCAGATAAATAAAATTTCAAATTGCTGCTAATTGTGGAATAATAGATTTTCTGAATGTACAAGACAGTTTCAGTAAGCAATTCCCAATGAGGTCTGACCTGCCTTAACTGTGCGTATGGGTACAATGTTTTTCAATGTTGCCGATTGTTTCGATATGTTGACCAAGTAAACGGATGTGACCAAGGGGAAGTGGGTGTCCTTATGTCAGGCTGCGATCACAATGTGAATGCAAACATTTACATATCACCGCTATTAGCAACTGCGGTGCATGCGTATAAGCAGAATAGCAATCCATAGTGAATCAGGCCCATGGAGATTACTGATGTAATATATTGTTTTTTGATTTTAAACAAAATCTTAAAATAATTAAATGTGATATGTTTGATAATGAGGTGAGTATTCTGCACTGGTTATGAGGTGAGTAGTGGCTCAGTAAGAAAATGAGCTTAAAATAATCGGGTAACAAGCGCTATAAAAAGAGAGAGCGTACATCCATAAACACAATGTAGGTCAATGTTTAGAATCCTTTTGGACGATTGGTTGGAATTGATAAAAAGTGGTTGTTATTCCGCTGCAAATAAGCGTACTATTGCCAGTAGAACAGTGGCATAAAGTGGGTGGGTTGAGCGGAGCACATGCCCTGGCCGCTGTCGGACCCGGCGGCGTGGGGGGGTGCCGGTAGCTGCCGACCTGCATCCAGGGCAATGCGATCTGCAGCAGTAAACACGAAAACAAACACAATGCCGTGTTTGTTTTAGCACTGCAGCCAGGGGCGTATCTATAATGGGTGCACACGGGTCCCTGGGTCCAGGGGGCCCCGCACCGCACACCCTGCACCCATAATATTAATTACCTTTCCCGAGTCCCACATTGGAACGGGCGTCCGGCACTGTAATATGACTGGAAAATGGCCGTGGCGGCCATTTTCCCATCGTTTGCGCATGCGCAGTACAAGGAAAATGGCCACCACGGTGACCTGTGCATACACTATAGACTCTGTATAGCTCAGTGCGCTGCCGGCCGCAGGGTGAAGAGGAGGGGGCCTGTGTCAGAGACTGCACACGGGCCCACTCCTCTCTAGAAACGCCCCTGACTGCAGCCAATAAGAGTCAGACAGACTATTATTAGCTGCTACACCCAGTGCTGGAGCCGGGCTGGAGCTCACTCATGAGCTCCGCCTTCCGGCTCCCACAGTGGGTGAAAGGAGATACGTCATGATGTCTCTCCCATAGTGCCGAGCGAGACCAGAGCATAGATTCTGGTAAGTATAATGTTGTCTGTATATATGTGTCTATATGTTTTATGTTATGATGCACTACTACTGGGGGCACTGTATAATGGGCACCAGGGCCAGATAAACAATGGGGCGGTTGGAGCTACAGCTCCAGGCCTCCAAATAAAAATGGGCCCATTGTCATGACAGCATGATGTTGACTAATCTGCTGTCCACACGGTCAGCCATAAATAATAAGTATCAAAACTGTATTTCTATTTACCTCATAAAATGAAGCATTTTTTTTATTTTACCTATCTAGGGAGACATTGGGGCTGAAAGTATAGGTGGTGTAGATGCCCATGTGGCTCTGGCCACACCTACAGAGAAATGGTCACACCTCCTATGCTTCTCAAAATAGGCCCTTAATCATTTTCAGCTCCAGGCCCATGTGGCCCTCAATCCGGCCCTGATGAGCACTACTGGGGGCACTGTATAAAGGGCACTACTGGGGGCACTGCATAAGGGGAACTTCTGGGGGCACTGTATAAGGGGCACTACTGGGGGCACTGTATGAGGGACACTACTGGGGTACTGTATAAGGGGCACTACTGGTGGCACTGCATAAGGGGCACTGCATAAGGGACACTACTACTGGCAGCACTATATAAAGTGCACTACAACAGGAGGCATTGCATAAGGGGCACTACTACTGGGGGTACTGCATAATGGGCACTGCTACTGGGGGCATTGCATAATGGGCACTACTACAGTGGGCATTCCATAAGGGGTACTACTACTAGGGGCACTGCATAAGGGGCACTGCTACTGGCAGGGTCTGAGTGGGTCGCTGGGGAATCAGGGAGATTCCTGGTGGGCTTCACTCTTTCAGAGCCACACCCTCTAGCACGAGAGATGCAGGAGAGCATCCACCAACCATGTCTGGGAGCATCCTTTTCTGTATGCTTTCAATGGACGAGATTGAGGTACTGTATAGGAAAGTTCCTATAAATGCAGTGTGTGACTGTGTGTGCATTATGCAGACCTTCCAAGATGCAGAACATTGTTCCATGCAATGGGCCTCTAGCGCTCGCAGGGGGGGGTGGAGTACATACAAATCCCCCTGGACCCTGAGTGCCCTGACTGACCAATCCCCCCCTTACTGGCTGCATTGGGGGAGGAGCCAATACAACAAGCTCTGCCCCATATCACTGCAAATCACAGTATTACGACGAGAGGGGGCGGGCCTAAAAATGTAAGCTGCCAGCCCCCATCATTAGCAACATGCAGCTGCTGCATCAAAAGTGTAAGTGTGTTTATGTACTGTTTAATGTATATATGTATATATATATATATTGTTTAATCATACCTTTTACCTGTTTCATTGTTGCATAAGAGTAATATAGATTCCAATCCAGTATACTTAATAATTTGTCATTTAATTAATTAATGAAATAAATAGATCTAGCCCTTAACTGGGAGGCACGGCACGCCTCCAAATAACGTCAGGCTGGGGGTAAAGCCCAGCGCTCCGTCACTGCCTGGGCTTCCCCCAGCCCTCTCCCATCAGTGAATGGTTGCTGCACGCATGTGCACAGCATCCATTCACTCACTGGGGGTCCAGCACCGCCGCACAGCTGCGGCGGTTCAGGTTGCCAGCCTCCCAATTTGACCACCCACGGGCCACTGAAATCGGGATTCTGGGGAGGGGTGCCGCCCCTCTACGGGTGGTGCCCCTGTGCGACCGCATTGGTTGAACACCCCTAGAGCCAGCCCTGTATTATACAGTTTATTACAAAGGTACAGGCCACAACCCACGATATAATATCTAAAGAAATGACTGCTGGCACTAACGTTGGAGACCCATATTTTGTCAGAGTATGTACATCTGTCTTGATTCCTTAAAAAATTCAGAGGCTTCTATGTTTCACTGACTGACTTATGAAGTTTGTTTTATCTACAACTGCTGTACATAATAGTAATATTCCCAGTACTTTTTTTTTTTTTTTACACTGCAGTATTGATACTTAATCTCCCCTCTCTCTTATACATTGTAATACAAGCCTGTGAATATTTCACTGAAGTCCACTTGTAATCTATTGATTAAATACTCATACAAGCTATCTCAGTATCCAGAATAGTAACAACTATAGCCACCATAGAGGCATGCCATTGGCCAAAACTTTTATATTTGGTAGTGCAATAAGAAGAGTCTCTCACCAGTGTTGGGTGTATTGCCAAGACACTTTCTTATACCTACTGCCTCCCCAAAAGAAGGAACACTAATGAAATGGATCATCTTATTGTGGGACATTCAATTGCTTTCCTGGTATCGGTCTCGGTATCTGTCCATATGCATTCATAGAATAATAGCTTTTATTCAGATATAATTTATACCTTCAGAGAGTACATTTCATTGTTATTCCTTTTATTTTACGGTTTAGTGTGTGCAATATGTCTAATACAGTAATTGATGCATTTGTTTTATATTTATGAGTACTGATCATTCTTATTCATCATCACAATTGGACCGAGTTGCAGCGCTGTTTTTTTTTTCTGGTAATTATCCTTAGGATTTATAATTACTTTTGCAGCTGCTGCAGTTAGTCCCATATACACTTTATTATTATTATTATTATTATTATTATTATCCTTTTATTTATATGGCGCCACAAAGGTTCCACAGCGCCTTACACAGTACATAAATGAGCACACAAGAAAAAACAGTAATAGTAATACAAACCATTGCAGGACAAGGACATGGTTTATAAACATTGCTGCATAACACAAGCAGCAGGGCATAAGCAACCAAGTGTTAGGTGCCAATTTTTGAGTTAGGAGTACATGATAGTATAAGTAGGGGGGAGGAAAAGCACATGAGGGATGAGGGCCCTGCTCGTGAGAGCTTACATTCTAAAGGGGGGGGGGGGGCAGACAGACAGGGGCAACACAGATGGGGTAGATAGTGAGGAAGGTGCATGAAGCAGTGGGTTAGGAATGTGTATAAGATGACCTTATGTTATGTCAAAATGAAGTCCTTCATTCATCTATCTCTATGACAAAAAATAGATTTTATTTATGTGTTATTTGCATGAGAAATGTACAAAATAAAATAGTTTGCCCTTTAATTTTTGTCTGTTACATTTTTGCATCTAAATACATCCAGCTAAAATGTGGCTATTATCTGACTGCCCTGCCATCCTAATAGTGAGTACTATAGTCCCGGCTGCTGGATGCTATGCCATGCTCCTGTGAGTGGGTGCTTCTTATATGCTAGGCCCTTATATGATAAATAACATAATATATTTTGTCCACAAAATGAAGTGATACTATGTGAGATAAAATACAGGTAATGAAACAATAAAATAATTGGTTAATATATCCTGGGACACAAAAGATAAATATTCTGACATAAATTGATACACTGTGTCAATGTAAATAAAAAAAATTCCATATAACAGATCATGCAAAATAAATTAATTTCCTATATCTCAAAACCAAAATGTGTGTGTATCTGCATATGTAAAACTAGTTTTCCAACCCTACAGTATTCCTTGCATGACAACTTGTCTTGAGGGGGCATTTTGTTTGCTCTAACACAGACAAAGCTAAGTTAATTAAAAATCTTGTACACTGTTCTTCAAGAGGAGATATATATCTGAAGAATAGAATAAACTGTCACCTCTCTTAAAAAGTGATTTGGGGATTATTGTTTAGCACTCATTTATTTTGATTTACTAGTTTGCATACTTCTTAAATGCCCCTCAGACTCCCCAAGTGCTTTTATGCCATCAGAATCCACACACATACCCCTTATATGCCATCAGAATCCTTCATGTGCCCCTTATATGAAATCAGAATTATCTGTGTGTTTTATATGCCAACTGTCCACTGCAGGTGCCCCTTATATTCCATCAGAATCCTCCACATGCCACTTGCATGTCATCAGAACACTCCATGTACTTTTCATACTATGGTGTCAATCTGGGGTGTATCTAGGGGTCAGAGGGCCCCTGGAAAAGTAATGGACTGGTGCCAACCTCCCCCCCATATTTTCAGAATAATTACTCTGTACTTATAACGTCTCTACAGCCAGCCCTCCTTCTGTATCCCCAGCCAACCCCCATGTTTTATCAGTTAGCACCCCCTTCTGTTTCTTCAGGCAGCCCCTTTTTGTCTGCTCAGCATCCCCATCTCCCTCCTGTCTCTCCAGCCACCTGTCTCCTGTCTCCCCAGCCTTCCTCTCCTGTCTCCCCATCCATCACCCTCCTGTCTCCCCAACCATCACCCTCCTGTCTCTCCAGTCATCACCCTCCTGTCTCCATAGTCATCACCCTCCTGTCTCCCCAGTCATTACCCTCCTGTCTGCCCAGTCATCACACTCCTGTATCTCCAGCCCCACCACACCATCCCACTTCTGTGTCCCCAGTCACCACCTTCTGTCCCCCCAGCCATTAGCCTGCCTGTACTGTGGGGCTCCAGTCCCTGGCCCCCGGATCCAGCCTCCTGCTCCAGTCCCTGGACCTCCGGATCCAGCCCCCGGCTCCAGTCACTGGCCTCCACCATCCAGCCACTGGTCCCCAGCAGCCCACAAATACTTACAAACTTCAGCCTGTGGCTCAGCAGCTCCTCAGTGTGGCAGTAGCGATGAGACACACATGATGACATGACGTCATGCACGCCTTGTTGAAAAAAAAAAATGCTTTATTTATTATATGTACTGTACCAGGCAGCCGCCGGCAAGTGATGGAAGGTGCCGACCTTGACATCAAGGAACTTCCTAGATGTCAAGGTCTGGGCAGCCGCCATTGCTTTCTGGTGGCTGCCTTGTACAATAGAATAAAGATTTTTTTTTTAACAAGGCACGCGTGATGTCATGACGTCATGTGCGTCTCATCGCTGCTGCACTAAGGAGCCGCTGAGCCACAGGGGCTTACCCAGGACTGCAGTCCTGGCGGCCCTGTCTTCATTCTACCCCCTGGCCACGGTTGGCACCCCCGGAGGGCGCCCCCCCTTGGCTGGCGCCCCTGGCGAGTGCCATCCTGGCCAATGGGTAAATACGCCCCTGGTGTCAATAATGTTCATCAATGGATTAACACACCCCCTCTGGTGACTGGCCACAACCCTTAGCAGGCACCTATGATTGCTTTCCCCTGGTGGCCCTTTGTTTCCCAGGCTGACACTGGCTACTGGGAGCATTGCATAAGGGGCACTCCTATTGGGGGGCATTAAGGTGCGTATGGAATGGGAATGAATGTTCCCAGAGTGACAAGAAATGTTGGTGTGTCTTATTGGCACACCCCCATTTTTCAGTGGCCACACCCCTTGTTGCATGTGGCCACACCCACTTTTTCAGTGCGCGCACATAGAGGATTGTGAGGGGCTCTGTTTTTCATCTTGCCCTGGGCTCAAATACTCTATGGGGTGCCCCTGCCATAGAACCAAGGCTGGTTCAAGTAAAAAGGCTACTGCTGACCCTGACTTACACTACCTCTATGCCTTGCTGATGATTCGTGGCCCTTGTGCTGGAAGCTGGATCAATAGCAAAGAGGTGGTGTGTAGCCGTGGTGCTGACCGATGATGTCAGATGCCGCCTGGACAGTGTCTAAGCAGACCAGCTTTTGCCCGCAGGTTTCCAGTAGTCTCTCCACTTATTCCAAAATGTTTCACATCACTGCTGTTGTTTTAACAAGAATGGTGGAAGTGTATGCAAATAATGTTTATATAGTATAACTTATTCATAAAAATGGAAGTTAAAAATCAGAAGTTTTCCTGCATATGGTCTTAGGCCTTATAGTAAAAATTCCATATTTTTGTGTTTTTGCTTTCTCAATTTGTAAAATTGTTAAGTTAAAATTGTAAAAATGACAATGTGGTGTATAAAAAGAGATATATAAATAACAAGGTATTAATAAAAAGGAATTTTGATAAAAGGTGTTTTTAAATGTATAAAAAGGCCTTTAACTCAATGTCGATATTCTCCCCATGTGGATTTAGGATCTTTAGGAGATATTGCTGTCTCACTAAAGCTGGGCATCCACTATACAATTATCTGTCAAATATCTGTACTATCAGGTTGGTTGGAATTAAAAAAAATGGGTATGTGCGCTCTAATCGTCACAGCTAGGTAAATGTATAGGAGCAGCTAAATGGTCAGGTCACCACTTAACCCAGAAATCAACACATAAATAAGTAAGCATAAAGCTAGGACCAACAAGCGCTCACAAACAATCAACTAAATGACACTGTATACAATAAAGAATGTGCACGTTGCGGTTCCCCATATCAATCAATGTAAAACCACTGGTGAAATGGACAGGATGTATAAATGAGAATCACTGGTCATACAAAAACATGAATGGTATTGTAATAAAATACAGACAGAACAGTCCAACTGCATGGATTATCTAGCTGAATGTAATGGATTAAGTAAAGTAAAATGGAATACGCTGTATCCACATAGATTAGACAATATATAAAACACCTAAAATAGATCACTATAATGCAATCCACTATCTTAGTGAAACTGGTCTTGTTTGGCATTCAGTGTGCAATCTAACAATAAGTATAGGTCCGATGAACAGACAATAATAGACGAGCAGTTGGTAGTGATAATTATGAACAAGTCTTGGAATAAAAAGGATGGTCGACCTTGTGATTTCAAATAAAATACTGTAGTGGTGTATTCCAATCGCTTGGCAAGTGATTGCAGTAGGCAAAATTTATAGCAAAGTCTTGTGAAATGATAATGGACCATATACTTGAAAGTAAAGGTGATAGTGGTGTATTAATCCTGATGCACCCTGGATAAACCATGTCCTGTATACTGGGATGAACCAAATGGTATAATGTACAATACAATGTCAGTTTTGAAGAGCATTTGTTATCAAGATGGTTGGATCTGAGGGGTAGGAGTTAGGTGTGCCCTGGCTCTGCAGTAGCCAAGGCCTGCACAGACTGCTTCACTGCTGTCCGGATCAGTGCTGGAGGTGACCCGGCAGGAGCGCAGCTTATCAACCTGTGATAGACGAGCGAGGGCAACTCACCATCACCCGCCCCGGGATGGTAAGCCCGCTATCGGCGGGTGAGTGCCTAGGCTCACTATGTCCCCCATGTAAGTGAGGTAACCAGGCGCGCCTGACCCCGCCATGGCCAAGGGTGCAAGCCTTCGCGGACAGAAGGACAGGCGAGACGCTGGTCGCCTAAGGTGGAGGGGGGATGATCTTACCGGCTGAAGCGTTGGTACTGCGCCGCTGGCGGGGATCCTCAACAATTATCTCTGGCAGCTCGTGGCAGTGTGCGTGCGTCGTAAATTCCTTCCTTATTCCGAGTTCCACAGCAGTAGATGTGCAGTGGGCAGTCAGTGTGCGTGTCTCCAATGCGTTTCGGCCGATAGTGATGGCCTTTTTCAAGGATATTGTTCAGTAGTCTTCTATCTGTATTTGTATAGTTACAAGCCACTCCTCCGGTTGCCTAATTGGAGGGATCTTGTAGCCAAGCCTCCTGATGGTGGTTGTCATGGAGGCACAGAAAACATTAGGTTTAAAGCTGTACGTGAAGTAAATTGCAGTGAAGGGACACAAACAGACGGATTGAACATTAGGTCAGACACTGGAAGGGAAATGAATCCTTATGAACATCAGAGGTCCCAAGGAGTCCCTTATTACTAAATTGTAAATAAATATATAAAGGGGATCTTTTACACACGAGATCTTGTGCAAACATAATCTGCTAGTGGCAGTGAATCTAATAATCCTAGTACACAGAAATAAGCTCAGCTAACCTGAAGAATCAGGAAATCTATATGCTGGACTTGTAGGGATATCGTATAAACCTCATAGAGTCTGTCTGTATGGTGTAGTATAGGGGTAGTTTATTCACATATATGGTGAGTTATATATTGAGTTATATATCTACTCACTTTATGGGTAAAGGGCCTTTGATAGTAAATTTATTCAATGTTTAGTAGGAGGTATCAACTGTAGTGAATTGTTGGGTTTTAATCTAACCCAGATAATGTAATATAACAGAAAACTATAATTGGAGGGGGAAAGGCTTAAAGCAAGATCCTACATGAATTTATAAAATAGTCTGGATCTCTAGATCTATATTGAGTCCTAGGGGGGATATGGTCTTAAGCTCAATCATCCGTTTAATCTCCTCCCTACTTAATTTGTTGTTGTAGTCTCCTCCTCTCCAGCTGGGTTTTACTAATTTAATACCTATGAATTGTAGCTTGGAGGCATCCTTTAGATGTTGGGTTTTAAAATGCAATGACAAACTATGATCTTCAAATCCTTTCAGGATGTTCCTTCTATGTTCCCCTATTCTTTGCTTAAGGCTTCTTGTGGTCTTCCCAATGTATTGTTTGCCACATGGACAGGTAAGAAGGTATATTACACCCCTGGTGTCACAAGTGATCATGTCTTGAATCTTGTTAATGGTACCTGTATTGTTTGACTTGAAGGTCAGAGTAGGTTTTGTATTCTGATAATGAGATGTTCTACAGTTCAGGCACCTTCCACAATGGAAAAAGCCTTTATTCTTCTCCATAGAAATTGTGGTTTGGGTGAAACTTGGTGGTGGTTGGTGATTATGAACCAGTTTCTGCCTGAAATCTGGAGCCTTTTGAATATAACCCTTGGTCTATTCGGTAGAATCGGTGCCAGTATTTTATCTTTTGTAAGGATATTCCAATGTTTATGTAGAGTTTGTTTGATAAAATTGGATGAAGAATTGTATTCGGTGATGAAGCACAAGTCAAACATGTCCTTGTGATCAGCCTTTTCCGTATTGTAATTGAGAAGTTTCTCTCTATCTCCATCTAGCACTGTCTGGAATGCTTCTTGCACTAATGTCTTGTTGTAATTTTTTTGAAGAAGTTGTTTCTTTAATTCATTGCCTTGAGAGATGTAGTCTTGCTTGTTACTGCAGTTACGTCGCAGCCTGGTAAACTGGCCTTTCGGTATGCTCATGAGCCATGGGGGATAGTGTTCACTGCTGCACAAAATAAAACTGTTGACATCCACCTTCTTCCTGTATGTTTTGGTCTCCAGCTTCTGATCTTTAATAAATATTTCCAGATCCAAGAATTTAACCTTTTCTTTGCTGTAGTCTGCCGTGAAGACAAGGTTGTATGTGTTGGTATTCTGGTGTTTCAAAAAACTAATTAGTGAATCTTCAGATCCTTCCCAAATGAAGATGATGTCATCTATATAGCGTCTCCATAGTACCAAGTTCGCTCCTGTCGCTTCGTTGTTCCAGACCGACTCCTCCTCCCAAACACTCATGAAGAGGTTGGCGTAACTAGGAGCGAACTTGGTACCCATCGCTGTACCGTGCTGCTGTAACATGTAACGACCCCCAAACCAGAAATAGTTGTGGTTTAAAATGAAATTAATACCCTCTAGTATAAATGTAATTTGTTCTATTTTTAGAGCACTGTCTTTCTTGAGAATATATTCCAAATTCTTCAACCCATCATGATGGTCAATACAGGTGTATAATGCAGTTACGTCACAGGTGACTAACCATCTGTCTTTGTTCCAGCTGATTTTGTTAAGTTCATTCAATGTATGTGTGGTGCCCTTCAGATGTGATCGTTGTACCTTAACCAATGGCTGCAGAAAGGAGTCAATGTAATGTGATAGATTAGAACTGATGGAATTAATCCCAGATACAATTGGCCTTGTAGAACTTCTAGAAGACAACATTAAAAACACGTTCATTTCACTTGAGAAACACCAACAGAAGGAAGGTTTCAAAACACTAGTGAACCTTGCAAGGAATAGATTCGAAAAGAATGAGAATGAGATAATTAAGTGTAAGATTGCCAAAGTACATCTAAAGTATGCCTCCAAGCTACAATTCATAGGTATTAAATTAGTAAAACCCAGCTGGAGAGGAGGAGAGTACAACAAGAAATTAAGTAGGGAGGAGATTAAATGGATGATTGAGCTTAAGACCATATCCCCCCTAGGACTCAATATAGATCTAGAGATCCAGACTATTTTATAAATTCATGTAGGATCTTGCTTTAAGCCTTTCCCCCTCCAATTATAGTTTTCTGTTATATTACATTATCTGGGTTAGATTAAAACCCAACAATTCACTACAATTGATACCTCCTACTAAACATTGAATAAATTTACTATCAAAGGCCCTTTACCCATAAAGTGAGTAGATATATAACTCAATATATAACTCACCATATATGTGAATAAACTACCCCTATACTACACCATACAGACAGACTCTATGAGGTTTATACGATATCCCTACAAGTCCAGCATATAGATTTCCTGATTCTTCAGGTTAGCTGAGCTTATTTCTGTGTACTAGGACTATTAGATTCACTGCCACTAGCAGATTATGTTTGCACAAGATCTCGTGTGTAAAAGATCCCCTTTATATATTTATTTACAATTTAGTAATAAGGGACTCCTTGGGACCTCTGATGTTCATAAGGATTCATTTCTCTGCCAGTGTCTGACCTAATGTTCAATCCGTCTGTTTGTGTCCCTTCACTGCAATTTACTTCACGTACAGCTTTAAACCTAATGTTTTCTGTGCCTCCATGACACCATCAGGAGGCTTGGCTACAAGATCCCTCCAATTAGGCGACTGGAGGAGTGGCTTGTAACTATACAAATACAGATAGAAGACTACTGAACAATATCCTTGAAAAAGGCCATCACTATCGGCCGAAACGCGTTGGAGACGCACACTGACCGCCCACTGCACATCTACTCCTGTGGAACTTGGAATAAGGAAGGAATTTATGACGCACGCACACTGCCACGAGCTGCCGGAGATAACTGTTGAGGATCCCTGCCAGCAGCGCAGTACCAATGCTTCAGCTGGTAAGATCATCCCCCCTCCACCTTAGGCGACCAGCGTCTGGCCTGTCCTGCTGTCACGGAGGCTTGCACCCTTGGCCGCGGTGGGGTCAGGCGCGCCTGGTTACCTCACTTACATGGGGGACATAGCGAGCCTAGGCACTCACCCGCCGATAGCGGGCTTACCATCCCGGGGCGGGTGATGGTGAGTTGCCCTCGCTCGTCTATCACAGGCTGATAAGCTGCGCTCCTGCCGGGTCACCTCCAGCACTGATCCGGACAGCAGTGAAGCAGTCTGTGCAGGCCTTGGCTACTGCAGAGCCAGGGCGCACCTAACTCCTACCCCTCAGATCCAACCATCTTGATAACAAATGCTCTTCAAAACTGACATTGTATTGTACATTATACCATTTGGTTCATCCCAGTATACAGGACACGGTATATCCAGGATGCATCAGGATTAATACACCACTATCACCTTTACTTTTAAGTGTATGGTCCATTATCATTTCACAAGACTTTGCTATAAATTTTGCCTACTGCAATCATTTGCCAAGCGAATGGAATACACCACTACAGTATTTTATTTGAAGTCACAAGGTCGACCATCCTTTTTATTCCAAGACTTGTTCATAATTATCACTACCAACTGCTCGTCTATTATTGTCTGTTCATCGGACCTATACTTATTGTTAGATTGCACACTGAGTGCCAATCAAGACCAGTTTCACTAAGATAGTGGATTGCATTATAGTGATCTATTTTAGGTTTTAAACACTGAAAAAAGGACAAAAAATTGTTCAAATTGGTTACATTTGTTTGTTTAACTTTTAACCAATTTGCCTGAACGACCATTTTTGGCTATTTTCCAGTGTTTATGAGCAAATGGACGATTGTCAGTTGCTCCCATACATTACCAGGTTTTTATTCCAACTAGCCAGATTGGACAGATATTTGACAGAAAATTGTATAGTGGATGCCAAGCTTTACTTGAAGGCAAAATTGCCCATTGAACCAAAAGTAATTGTGTTGCAGAATACAATCAATCATAATAATGCTAATCTGAATATTAGAAATGTCTATTTGTGTGGACAAATACTGACAAGTTTCTTGACATCCTGCACAGTGGCTGATCTACATTTTTGGGACCCTGAAGCTTGAGCTGTTATGGGGGCCCCTTTGCAACCAGCAACAATAGGACAACATCCATCAAAGTCCAAAGGACCTTGCTGTCCTTGCAAGGACCTAAAGGCCCAAATGGCGGAGATGTACAGCCATGGCCAAAAGTTTTGAGAATGACACAAGTATTGGTTTTCACAAAGTTTGCTGCTTCAGTGGTTTTAGACCTTTTTGTCAGATGTTACTATGGTATCCTAAAGTAAAATAACAAGCATTTCATAACTGTCAAAGGCTTTTTATTGACAATTAAATTAAGTTTAAGCAAAGTGTCAATATTTGCAGTTTTGACCCTTCATTTGCAACCTCTGCAATTCACCCTGGCATGTTGTCAATCAACTTCTGGGACACATACTGACTTATGGCCGCACATTGCCTTATCAATGCTTGGAGTTTGTCAGAATTTGTGGGTTTTTGTTTGTCCAGCCGCCTCTTGAGGATTGAACACAAGTTCTCAATGGGATTAAGTTCTGGGAAGTTTCCTGGTCATGGACCCAAAATTTAGATGTTTGTTCCCCAAGCCACTTAGTTATCACTTTTGCCTTATGGCAAGGTGCTTCATCATGCTGGAAAAAGCATTGTTCATCACCAAACTGCTCTTGGATGGTTGGTAGAAGTTGCTCTTGGAGGATGTTTTGGTATCATTCTTTATTCATGACTGAGTTCTTAGGCAAAATTGTAAGTGAGCTTTGGCTGAGAAGCAACCCCACACATGAATGGTCTCAGGGTGCTCTACTGTTGGCATGACACAGGACTAATGGTAGCACTCACCTTTCCTTCTCCGGACAAGCATTCTTCCAGATGCCCCAAACAACCTAAAAGGGGATTCATCAGAGAAAATAGCTTACCCCAGGCCTCAGCAGTCCAATCCCTGTACCTTTTGCAGAATATCAGTCTGTCCCTGATGTTTTTCCTGGAGAGAAGTGGCTTCTTTGCTGCCCTTCTTGACACCAGGCCATCCTCCAAAACTCTTCGCCTCACTGTGCATGCACTCACACCTGTCTGCTGCCATTCCTGAGCAAGCTCTGCACTGGTGGTGCCACAATCTCACAGCTGAATCAACAACAGTCCTGGTGCTTGCTGGAGGCTCCTGCACACCCTGAAGCCTTCTTCACAACTATTGAACCTCTCTCCTTGAAGTTCTTGATGATCTGATAAATGGCTGATTAAGGTGCAATCTTATTAGCAGACATATCCTTGCCTGTGAAGCCCTTTTTGTGCAAAGCAATGATGACTGCATGTGTTTCCTTGCAGGTAACCATGGTTAACAGAGGAAGAACAATGATTTCAAGCTCCACCCTCCTTTTAAAGCTTCCAGTCTGTTATTCTAACTCAATCAGCATGACAGAGTGATCTCCGCCTTGTCCTCGTCAACACTCTCACCTGTGTTAACGATAGAATCACTGACATGATGTCAGCTGATCCTTTTGTGGCAGGGCTACAATACAGTGGGAATGTTATTCTTGGGATTAAGTTCATTGTCATGGCAAAGAGGGACTTTGAAATTAATTGCAATTCATCTGATCACTCTTCATGACATTCTGGAGTATATGCAAATTGCCATCATGAAAACTGAAGCAGTAGACTTTGTGAAAACCAATACTTGTGTCATTCTCAAAACTTTTGGCCATGGCTGTACAAACCCCCCAGAGAGTAAGAGACTGTAGATAGATAGATAGATAGATAGGTACATAGATGTAGAAACCCCCCAGAGAGTGAGAGACTGTAGATAGATAGATGTAGAAACCCTGCAGAGAGTGAGAGACTGTAGATAGATAGATAGATAGATAGATAGATAGATAAATGTAGAAACCCCCCAGAGAGAGAGAGAGAAAGAGAGAAAGACTGTAGGTAGATATATAGATGTAGAACACCCCCAGAGAGTGAGAGACTGTAGATAGATAGATAGATATATAGATATAGCCATGGAAAGAGAATGTAGATAGATAGATAAATAGATAGATAGATAGATAAATGTAGAAACCCTCCAGATAGTGAGAGACTGTAGATAGATAAATAGAAAGATAGATAGATGTAGAAACCCCCCCAGAGGGTGAGACACTGTAGATGATACATTGATGTAGAAAATCCCCAGAGAGAGAGACTGTATATAGATAGATATATAGATAGATAGATTAAAACAATAGTGCAAGTGGCACACAAAGCTCAAAAAACTGTGTATATGAAAAAACAATAATAACAATATTAAGTGCAAACACACTAAATCACACTCCCTAATACCGGCGGCTGCTAAATTCTTCCAGGGGATGGTCTATTAAAAAAACCATCAATGTGATGCTGAATTTTGTGGTGAAAAAAAGCGCTTCCAGTGTGCAAAAAAGTATATATAATACCAAGGTTTTTAGTGAAGAAAACGTCTATTCAAAATGTTCCAAGGGGATCCGTGTTGTCCCTGTTGCAAAATTCTGTTGAATATTCATACGATATCTCCTCAGAGTATATCCCAATGGAAACCAATGTATAGACATAATAAACATATTGTAATATTGATAATTAAATATAAGTGCTCACACACAGAAAACGTGTAACCAATCTATTTGTGAACAGCACTCCAATCGTGCTCAAGAATATAAAGCTCCAGCATAATAGATATAAATGCACGTACCAATATAAGAGGTTAAGTGCAGATAAAATACGTCCGCCTCTGATCCCGTTCAATCCAGAGAATGTTCATATGGGATATGGGAACACAGAAAACAAAACCTCTAATTGTGTAGTATGTTTAAACAGACATAGATTTTAATTAAAAATACAACAAAGACTCGTACAATATGCAAATAAAAAGTCAGCTTATCTATCCGGTAGTTTTGGGGGTGACCACAGAAAGTCCAAGTACAGCTCAACGCGTTTCATTCCTCTTTGATTTTTTGGAGACTTCCTTAGGAGCAGGACAGCATAGATAGATGTAGAAACCAACCAGAGAGAGAGAGAGACTGTAGATAGATCACATACAAAACCAAAACTTACTCACTTCCTCTGTAGCATCCCAACTATTGATCCTCCTGAGTGGGATCTGAGGAATCCCCCTGAGTCAAGTCTCTCCCCCATTCTGCATGCTCCTGCCTCTGAGCTGCATGCCATCCTTCAGTCAGCTCGGCTTTCAAACCCCCCCTCTGGGTACTCAGACACCCCCCTACATGCACTACTGTACAGCATATTCTAAGGTCAATATCAAGTACTTCAACCAATTGGTTTATGTTTCTATCACCAAAATAACTTTATTTTAATAACAAACACTTAAAATACTCCATTGATGTTGTTGAAAAATTCACTCACTAAAAAAAAAATTGCTTCAGGGCCCCTCCACGGTTACGGGCACTGAAGCTTAAGCTTCATTAGTTTCACAGTGGATCCGCCTCTGATCCTCATCATGGTCAATAACTGTGTAAAGTGATTTAACATCACTCGTACACAGAGCCGGACGATCTGACAAGAGCGCTCGCTCTGAATCAGGGCCCTCCTACCTAAAATTGGAGCGGCCTCCTGGCCGCTCGCATAGCTGTGGGTGGCCACCCACAGCTTATGCGAGCAGCCAGAAAGATGGTCGCGATGGTCAAGACCATCGCGACCATCGGGCTTGTGACGAGACCCTGCGGTAGGGTCTCGCTGCCGCAAGCCCTGGAGTGCTTTTGGCTCTATCAGAGCCAAAAGCACTCCCACTGACATCACTAGTGATGTCAGTGGGGCCGGCCCCAGATGGTAGGCGTTCCCACCAGAACGCCTCCGTCTGGGCAGCAACGCCCCCGGCATGCCCACTAAAGGGGGCGTGCTGTCACTCACCATCGACAGCACGCCCCCTTTGGTGTGAGACCCATAGCGACAGCTTGGCCATCGCGATGTGGGTCTCGCGCATGCGCACAACGGAGCTCCCTCCATCATGCGCATGCACACTAGGGTACCATCGACCCGCTTGCGAGCACTCAGCGCTCGCGAGCGGGTCTGAATCAGGCCCACAGTGTGTATGTTAGTTTCCATTCAGTTGTATTGATCACTTGTAAAATACTCATGGTGTCCATTACAAAGCATTTTTGTTGTTCTACCAAGATTTGGAGGAAATGGTTGATGTATCTTGAGAGGTTGATTTGCTTCTTCATTTACCATTAATATCTGTGCAGTCATTTCTCTCCTCTTGTTCCTCTCTTTCAAATGTTAAGTTGTTCTTCTGTTTTTTCTGTGTTGATTTGCCTTAGTCTGGGTTTTTTTTTTGTCTCCAAACAATCTCCTTAGAAAAATAAGAAAAATTATCAAAGGAAGAATTTAAAATATAGACGTAAACCTTCAACATCCGGAACATGAGGATATTACAAACCTTTTAACTGGTACAATTTTTCATATAAAGCGAACAACCTGTATGAGCTTATAAGACAGTCATTCAGACTAGGAAAAGCAGAAGCACAGGAAGAAGAAGAACAAAATTACCACACATTACTCAAGAACATAGAAAAAAGTGATATCAATTCTGATCTCAGAAAGAAATCACAAAAAAGAAATTATCAAGAACAATCAGAAAGTGAGGAAGATGATGAGTGAGATTTTTTAGAGATAGTTTCGAGACAAAAAAAACGAAGACCGAGTCAAATCAACACAGTAACAACTTAACATTCGAAAGAGAGGAACAAGAGGAGGAAAAAGATAAAAGACTGCACATAAATTAATGGTAACTGAAGAAGCAAAACACCTCTACTGAAACCATTTTCAATCTAAGTACTAAAACATTGACAATAGCACAATCTAGTGTGCTTAAAAAGGGTTTGTAATTTGCACCTCAGTCAGGTCTAAATAAATTTGACCTGTACATCGATACATATAATTTATCTGGAAAATGTGCATCAAAAAATTATCTGTAGATGATGCACTAACAAGACAATCAATCTCACAACAGAGTATAAACGTACCAATTACAGGCCACCGTCAACCTTTTATCCTGTCCATATAAAAGGGTCACACATTACAACTTTCCAACTTTTAATGGAAGATGATATTTCAAAACTTCCTGAGAAATTGAAAACTAAATATAATTTCATAAAATAAGCAAAGAATGGTCTAAAGGAACTAAAAAAAGAAACATCAATAGTCATCAAGCCGGCTGATAAAGGTGGAGGTGTGGTCATCATGGATTGGGTGCAATATGAACAAGAGTGAGTTTGTTTGCTTTCAGACAATGACACATATAAGAAATTGACAAAGGATCCAGCGGAAGAGTTTTAAAGACAACAAGCATTACAACTAAAAAAGAATATAACTTGATACATGTAGAATACCTGATAATTCCAACATTCTATCATCTTCTGAAAGTCCATAAGGATCAAAACAATCCTCCAGGAAGACATACCGTATCAGATATCGGGTCCTTAATGTCCAAAATAATGATACTGGATTAGAACCTCTATACACTCCTTCCTATACCTTCTAATATCCTGCCTATACCTTCTAAGGATGATGCTAATTTGCATACGCAGTTTATACAGTAAATAAAGACTCCAGACTTGGAACGTGTAGTTCGGAAGCACAAAGTATTATTCAAGTAATAGTACAGTCAGTTACACGCTATTGATCCATACACAATTCGGAGCAAAGGAATTATACAGACCCAAGTACAGTATACATACGCAGCGCTTCCGGACCGGATGTTAGGCATCAGCAAGAAACCCTTCGTCAATCAGCATTCAGCACGAAGACTAAGACCCAGTGTTGGAGCACACATATTTATACCCCCCAGAAATAGACAACACAATAGAGAAGTTTGTTGTTGATGCCATTGGTCCTCAAGGGGGATGCATCTGTTACAGAGCATTTAACAGGCTGATTTCAAATAGACACAACCCAGCCTCCAACAACTGAGGGTCTCTGGTTTCCCGCCCCATGCAACATTCTAACAGTTGTTCATATAATATACATTTTGTTGCTTGAAGTCTCTGCGGTTCAAAAGTTGAGGATGCATGATGCGATCTCCACACTGATAATACCGGAATTCTGTTGAAAGAGTATGCATCAGTACAAAACCAAACACGGCATTTATACTAAATGCACAAACTTAAATCTTATACCTTAAAGCTTATGGAACCTTGTATGTGAATATGTAATGTGTGAGTATGCGGGGTTTGATGTAAAGACGCTAGTTAACTTGGAGCAGATGCGTGCGCATAAAGCTAATGAACAGCGTTTTCATATAGGATCTTATGCATTCGCTAATATGTGATTAGTTACCATCGCAAATTCTGCGTATTAATGTGTGTATGAGAAATGGTGCACTTAGATCTCACTTAAACTAAGTGAACACCTAGCAGTGTGGAATGCTGAACCTTATAGTTCCACATGCCCCCCTCTCTCAGCAGCCCCCACCCTTCCCAGGCTCAAAAGTAAAGTCCTTTGTTCTCCCAGTCTCTTGTGTGAATGCAACTTAGCACAGCTACAAGACTCAAACCTAAGATAACACTCTTGGCTTTGAAGGTATTTTATTGCAGGAAGCCTGCTAATGTAAGGTGTGTATTCGAGCAGGGCCACCTGGAGTGAGAGCAGACGTTATATTCAGGAAGCTTGTTTACACAGGCTAGTTGTCACGTGGCCATTTGCTCTGTTTAGCTAATGCAATATATCCTTTAGGGGAATTATAATAATATACACTTTATCCAGAGCACCCAAACTACGTAAAGTCATGAAATGGGCTTTTGGTGAATCGCCGTAACTTATGGCAATGGTCACAGATGCAATCACATGATGCTAATAGTATTATCGCCACATGTACTAAAGTGTGAGTTTATCTAAATTGGCGCTTAGGCGGCCATTTGCAAAATGGCATCTTGCGGCCAGTCGCAAGATGATGTCGCTGCGATTCAATTTTAAACTGATCTTGTCTCAGCCAATAATCCAGCTTCGACAAATCTATCAAGATACATTGACTATTTCTTCCAAATCTTGGCAGAACAACAAAAAGCTTCCCGAAGGACACCATGAGCATTTTACAAGTAATCAATACAATTAAATGGAAACAAATATACACTCTGTGTACAAGTGATATTAAATCACTTTACACATTTTTTGACCATGATGCAGACTATCATGCAACTCATCACTATTTGTCCACACAAATACACATTTCTAATACTCAGATTAACTTTATTATGGACAACACTGATTTTATTCTCCGACACAATTACTTTTGGTATAACGAGGATTTTTTTCTATGAGTAAGAGGGTCAGCAATGGGGATATCCTTTACTTCCATCTATGCCAATTTTTTTGTGGTGTGGTGGGAGAACCCAAAAATTGTAAGCAATAATCCCTACAACGATAAGATCATAAATTGGTGCAGGTATATAGATGACCCAGGGGCGGATTGGGATGGAGAACCAGACCGGGAAATTTATGGAAGCAGCCCTAATGGCTGGAGTCTGGGGAGGAGGGGGGAGAAGGAGAGAGAGAGACACACACAAACACATGTTCATATAAACATACAAATCCATAATCCAACATTGCCTGGGCTTCTTTTTATTTTTTAAAACTATTGCGGTCCCCGGCGCAGAGATTGTGAAAGAAGGGACACTGATGGGGGAGTTACAGGGAGGCTGAGTGTAGGGACACAGCGTGGCTTGCTCGTAAAGTAGGCATACTTTGATGGCACTACAAGTCCCAGCACATTCAGTTGATAATGTGCTGGGACTTGTAGTCTCATCACAGCTGGATATGCAGTCAATGTTCTAGTTACGTATAGGATCCCCAGACTTCTTACATTTAAATGTAGAGTGACAGGCCATCCTGTCCTAGTGCAGCCCCCGCAGGGTCCAGGATCAAGGTGTGTGGACTGTGGAGACAGGTGGTACAGTTCTGGACCGCTGGGAAGGGGAGCTGAGAAAGATGAGGCGGCACCACACCTCCGGCTATATCCGCCACTGTGACTGTGGTAACTGTGGGTGGTCCACTCCTGTGTCCTCCTGCCTGACGTCGGCATTGCCTGCTGCGTGGCCCTGCACTGCTAAGGGGTGGTCTTCTTGTCACAAACAGACCACCCCTTGGCTAACAGTGCCACACTCTGTCCCCGGCTGCTGTGGTTCCCTAGTAGGAGCACAAGCACAAACTCCATGCACTAACACTGCTGTTCCTGGCTAACAGGCCGCACTCTGAAATGCCTGCTAGTTGGAGCAGATGACAGCTTCAGGTTTGCGTTCCTCATAGGAGCACAAATCCAGGAAGCAATGCAGCTGGCCCAGGCATATATGGGAATTAGCCCGTGGCGGCAGCCAATGTCAGCCGGCCTGGCAGGGCATGTCTGCCGGCCCGGCAGAGAGGTGCATTGGACCGGCCCAGCGGGACCTTTCCCGCTGTCCCAGTGGCCCCATCCGCCCCTGAGATGACCTGTTCTTCATCTGGAATGGCCCAGCAGAAGATTTAAGACACTTCCTCCAGTACATGAACAATAATAATCTGAACTTGAATTCACATCATCTCACAGTTCAGAAATGGTGGTCTTTCTGGGCCTAGAAAATGACATAAAGGAAAATCACATTCATACCAGCACACACATAAAGGAATGCAATGTAAAAAACACATTCAATAGTAATCATTGTAATTGGATTGGTAATATTCCAGGAGGCCAATTCCACAAATTAAGTAGGATTTGCACAGAGGACACAATCTTCAAAGAAAAAAGCCAACAGTGAAACAAAGGTTCCCCCAAAAAGGTTACAAAGAACAAAACCTAGAACAGAAAATAGAAAAAATCTCAAAGCAGAATCAAAAGGATTTGATCACATACAAATCAAAATAGGAACAACAGATTAAAACACAGACATGTATCACCCAAAATAATGGTAACGATCAAGAAATTGAAAAAATCCTGCCTCCACGCTGGCATATACTCCTACTTGATGAAGAAATAAAGAAAACTTTACTGACAAAAAATTGTATACAGAAAAGAGAGAAACTTGAGACAAGAATTAACAAACAGCTTCCTCCCAATAGAAGGGACGAAAAAGGATTTATGAACAAAAGCTTATATCACTGTACAAACTGTATGGGTTGTAAAAATCAAACAGCAACAACTAAACCAACTTTAGAGTTCCATTCTACTTGGACACAAGGAAACAGCAAAATTAAAGAACACATCTCTTGTGAAACTGAAAGAGCAATCTATTTGGTTGAGTGTCCATGTGGCATCCAATGTGTTGGACAGACGAAGCGCAAAATCAAGACAAGAATATCAGAACATCTATACAAGAAAGGCTTGGTACACCCCCAGTCTGTCAACATATTTCATGATACATCATAATAAAGACACTAAAAGCCTGAAGTTTATAGGCATCCAAAAGATAGTGCCACATGTGAGGGGCAAATATATAGTCACAAAACTCAAAAATAACAAAACCAGATGGATATACTATATCTCCTGTAGACCCTAGAACCACACGGGTTGAATATCGACATTGAGTTAAAGGCCTTTTTTAATGAATTTAAAGCACCTTCTAATCAAAATTTCCTTTATATTAGTACCTTGTTTTATATATATATCTTTTTATACAACATATTGTAATTTTTACAATTTTGACATTAACAATTTTACATTGAGAAAGCAAAAACACAAAAATATGGATTTTTTTTACTATAAATCACCATGTGATCATGTGCATACCACCATTTTAAGATAGACTTTTGATTTTTAACTTCCGTAATTCTATACAAACATTGTTTTGGAACACTTCAACCATCCTTGATAAAGCACCCGCAGTGGTGTGAAACGCGTTGATGTAAGTGGAAAGACAATTGGTAACCTGCGGGCACAAGCCTGTCTGCTTAGACACTATCTGGGCGGCATCTGATGTCATCGGTCAGCACCCTCCCTCATATGGTCAGGAAACAACTGCCTAGTTTCCAGGATCCAACATGGTGGTTGTTTGAATAACTTGTCCTTGTTTGGTCCATATAAGAGGGTACCTGTCTCCAGAATCTATTGGCAGTTGTTTCCTGACCATATGAGGGAGACCTGGACATCAGATAAGCTTTATTGAAAGTTTTTGTTTGGTACGCACATTACTTATTTTGAGCACTATTTGCTGTTTTTTAAATACTACACTATTAGGCACGCCCATATATATATATATATATATATATATATATATTAGGGGTGAGCGGGTTCGGATTTCTGAAATCCGAACCCCCCCGAGCCGCCCCGGTCCGAGGCCGATCCGAGTCAGGCTCGACTTTTCCGGCCTGACTCGGATCTGAAATCGAGGCAAAACGTCATCATCCCGCCTTCCGGCTCTTGCAGGTTTTGGATCCTATATAAGGTACCCGCGTCGGTGCCATTTTCTCACTCGGCTGTGGACAGTGAAGAGGGAGGGTGGGAGTTAGGGCTGGCTGGGCTGTGTAGTGTAGTGTAGTGTTGTAGTGTAGTGTAGTGTAGTGTAGTGCAGTGTAGTGTTGTGCTGTGCTGTGCTGCGCTGTGCTGCTGTTGTCTATAGGGGCTGTGTCCACTACTTCAAAGTCCATAGGGGCTGGCTGGACTGTGTTGTACAGTCAGTTGTCCATAGGGGCTGTGTCCACTCCAAAGTCCTGTGCAGTGTCCCAGTCCTAAAGGGGTGCTGTAGTGTTGTCCAGGGGGTGCTCTGTCCATCAGGGGTGCTCCCCCCAAGTGCTAAAAAAATATATATTTTTTCTGTGTTTGTGAATTGTGTGCACTGTGGCTGCACGTGCATCAACAAAGGAGCAGCGCCAAGCGTGCGCCTGTGTCCCATAAGTAAAAGGCCAGCTGGCTTGTCCATTAAAGGGTGCTGTAACCCCCAAAGGGTACTCCAAACAAAGTAAAAAAATATATTTTTTTGTGTTTGTGAATTGTGTGCGCAGTAGCCGCACGTGCATCAACAAAGTAGTGCCAAGCGTGCGCCTGTGTCCCATAAATAAAGGGCCGGCTGGATTGACCGCTAAAGGGTGCTGTAACCCCCAAAGGGCACTCCAAACAAAATAAAAAACTATTTTTTTTTGTGTTTGTGAATTGTGTGCACTGTGGCTGCACGTGCATCAACGAAGGAGCAGCGCCAAGCATGCGCCTGTGTCCCATAAGTAAAAGGCCGGCTGGCTTGTCCATTAAAGGGTTCTGTAACCCCCAAAGGGCACTCCAAACAAAATAAAAATATATATTTTTTTGTGTTTGTGAGTTGTGTGCGCAGTAGCCGCATGTGCATCAACAAAGTAGTGCCAAGCGTGCGCCTGTGTCATAAGTAAAGGGCCGGCTGGCTTGTCCGTTAAAGGGTGCTGTAACCCCCAAAGTACACTCCAAACAAAATAAAAAAATATTTTCGGTGTTTGTGAATTGTGTGCGCAGTAGCCGCACGTGCATCAACAAAGTAGTGCCAAGCGTGCGCCTGTGTCCCATAAATAAAGGGCCGGCTGGATTGACCGCTAAAGGGTTCTGTAACCCCCAAAGGGCACTCCAAAAAAAAAAAATATATATTTTCTGTGTTTGTGAATTGTGTGCACTGTAGCCACACGTGCATCAACAAAGGAGCAGCGCCAAGCGTGCACCTTTGTCCCATAAGTAAAGAGCCGGCTGGCTCATTTCTTAAAGGGTGGTGTAACCCACAAAGTGCACTACTCTCCAGCAAAAATAAAAAATATTTTCTGTGTTTGTGTGCGCCTTAGCCGCACGTATATATCAATACAACATAAATAGAGGACCAAACTTTCTCCGATAAAAATAAAATAGGGAAAGATCAAGAACCACTTCCTCCTAGTGCTGTTGCTGCTGCTGGGAGTTGTTCATCATCCCAGAGAGGAAGTAGGAACACCACTACTTTTACTAAAGAATTGACCCTCCAACAGTCCTTAGCGAGGAGGATGAAGTACGACAGCAGTCATCCTGAAGCAAAACGTATAACTGAGGCCTTGACTGCTATGTTGGTGTTAGACGTGCATCCGGTATCTGCCATTAGTGCAGTGGGATTTAGACAATTGATGGAGGTAGTGTGTCCCCGGTTCCAAATCCCGTTTAGATTCCACCTGCATCCTCAAAGCAGCAGTGACAAGCGTGCGTCTGTCTGTTAAAGGGTGGTGTAACCCTCAAAGTGCGCTCCACAAACAATAAAAAAATTCTTCTTTTTTTTTCTCTTTGTGAAATGTGTGGGCTGTAGCCGCACCTGCATCCTTAAAGCAGCAGCGACAAGCGTGCGTCTGTCTGTTAAAGGGTGGTGTAACCCTCAAAGTGTGCTCCACAAACAATAAAAAAAATCTTTTTTTTTCTGTCTTTGTGAATTGTGTGGGCTGTAGCCGCACTTGCATCCTCAAAGCAGCAGCGACAAGTGTGCGTCTGTCTGTTAAAGGGTGGTGTAACCCTCAAAGTGCTCCAAAAAATAGCCGCACGTGCACCAACACAGTAGCAGCGCCAAGCGTGCGCCTGTGTCATAAGTGAAAGGCCGGTTTGGACATCTGGTCCGGACTGAAGGACGTGCCAACAATTTCTGACAAGTCTACTGTCACTGCATATGATACTGTCCTCAAAGCAGCAGCGACAAGCGTGCGCCTGTTAAAGGGTGCTCCACAAACAATAAAAAAATTCTTCTTTTTTTTCCTGTCTTTGTGAATTGTGTGGGCTGTAGCCGCACCTGCATCCTCAAAGCAGCAGCGACAAGCGTGCGTCTGTCTGTTAAAGAATTACATCGATGACAGCATCCAAGTAGGCATGTCAGACAGTCCGTACATGTACTGGCAGGAAAAAGAGGCAATTTGGAGGCCCCTGTACAAACTGGCTCTATTTTACCTGAGTTGCCCCCCCCTCCAGTGTGCACTCCGAAAGAGTGTTTAGTGCAGCCGGGAACCTTGTCAGCAAAAGGCGTAGGAGGTTGCTTCCACAAAATGTGGAGAAGATGATGTTCATAAAAATGAATTATCAACTTTTCCAGGGAGACCAGCCTCCAGAACGTACAGAGGGACCTGTGGTGGTGGATTCCAGCGGGGATGAATTAATACTCTGTGAGGATAAGGATGTACACAACACTGAAGAGGGTGAGGAATCGGTGAATGAGGAGGATGAGGATGACATCTTGCCTCCGTAGAGCCAGTTTGTGCAGGGCCAGATTAATTGCCAGCTTGTTTTGTGGGGGTCCAAACGAACCAATCATTTCAGCCACAGTCGTGTGGCAGACCCTGGCGCTGAAATGATTGGTTTGTTAAAGTGTGCATGTCCTGTTTATACAACATAAGGGTGGGTGGGAGGGCCCAAGAACAATTCCATCTTGCACCTCTTTTTTTTCTTTGCATTATGTACTGTTTGGGGCCTAGTTTTTCAAACTGCCATCCTGTCTGCCACTGCAGTGTCACTCCTAGATGGGCCACTCTTTCGGAGTACACACTGGAGGGGGGGCAACTCAGGTAAAATAGAGCCAGTTTGTACAGGGGCCTCCAAATTGCCTCCTTTTTCTGCCAGTACAGGTACGGACAGTGTGACTTGCCTACTTAGATGCTGTCACCGATGTAATCCTCAGCCATTCTGTCAATGGTGACAGTATCATATGTAGTAACAGTAGACATGTCAGAAATTGTTGCCAGGTCCTTCAGTCCAGACCAGATGTCCAAACTTGGTCCTGCCTGCCCTGCATCACCGCCAGCGGGTTGCTTAGGATAGCTAAGTTTTTTCCTGGCAGCCCTAGTTGCGGGAGAAAATGAAGAAGGAGCTGTTGACGTGTCACGTTCTGCTTCAGCTGACAGTGTGTTCACCAGCAGGTCTTTGCACCTCTGCAGGCTTGTGTCGGCCGGAAAGAGAGACACCACATAGGCTTCAAACCTAGGATTGAGCACGGTGGCCAAAATGTAGTGGTCTGATTTCAACAGATTGACCACCCTGGAATCCTGGCAAAGCGAATGAAGGGCTTCATCCACAAGTCCCACATGCCGGGCGGAATCGCTTCGTCTTAGCTCCTCCTTCACTTTCTCCAGCTCCTTCTGCAAAAGCCTGATGAGGGGAATGACAAGACTCAAGCTGGCAGTGTCTGAACTGACTTCACGTGTGGCAAGTTCGACGGGCTGGAGAACCTTGCACAACACGGAAATCATTCTCTACTGCGCTTGAGTCAGGTGCATACCCCCTCCTTTGCCTATGTCATAGGTGGATGTATAGGCTTGAATGGCCTTTTGCTGCTCCTCCATCCTCTGAAGCATATAGACGGTTGAGTTCCACCGCGTCACAACCTCTTGCTTCAGGTGATGGCAGGGCAGGTTCAAGAGTGTTTGCTGGCTCTCCAGTCTTCGGCACGCAGTCGCTGAATGGCGAAAGTGGCCAGAAATTTTTCGGGCCACCCAAAGCGTCTCCTGCACGCCCCTGTCGCTTTTCAGAAAATTCTGCACCACCAAGTTTATTGTGTGAGCAAAACATGGGACGAATTCACAAACACAGAAAATATATATTTTTTTGGTTTGGACTGGAGTGTACTTTGGGGGTTACAGCACCCTTTAACGGTCAAGCCAGCCGGCCCTTTACTTATGACACAGGCGCATGCTTGGCACTACTTTGTTGATGCACGTGCGGCTACTGCGCACACAATTCACAAACACAGAAAATATTATTTTTTTTGGTTTGGAGTGTACTTTGGGGGTTACAGCACCCTTTAACGGTCAAGCCAGCTGGCCCTTTACTTATGACACAGGCGCACGCTTCGCACTACTTTGTTGATGCACGTGCGGCTACTGCGCACACAATTCACAAACACACAAAAAATATTATTTTTTTAGTACTTGTGGGGAGCACCCCTGATGGACAGAGCACCCCCTGGACAACACTACAGCACCCCTTTAGGACTGGGATACTGCACAGGACTTTGGAGTGGACACAGCCCCTATGGAGAACTGACTGCACAACACAGTCGAGCCAGCCCCTATGGACTTTGAAGTAGTGGACACAGCCCCTATTAACAATAGCAGCACAGCACAACACAGCCAGCCCCTATGGACTTTGAAGTAGTGGACAACAGCAGCACAGCACAGCGCAGCACAGCACAGCACAGCACAACACTACTCTGCACTACACTACACTACACAGCCCAGCCAGCCCTAACTCCCACCCTCCCTCTTCACTGTCCACAGCCGAGTGAGAAAATGGCGCCGACGCGGGTACCTTATATAGGATCCAAAACCCGCGAGACTCGGAAGGCGGGATGATGACGTTTTGCCTCGATTTCAGATCCGAGTCAGGCGGGAAAAGTCGAGCCTGACTCGGATCTGCCTCGGATCGGGGGGGCTCGGGGGGGGTTCGGATTTTTTATGCATATAGTTATTTGATTTTTGGAGAGCATTATTTAATAAAGAATTAATTTTAGTCATTGAGGGTATACCATTGGAGGATTGTGAATTTGATTTTGTTCGGGATATTTTGGTGTTGTCATTACTTGATCACTTGATGATCTGTCCAAAGACCAATTTATCTGAGAATCCTTCATGTTTTGTACATGTATTCCACTGGAATCCAAAGGTGGGTACACACCTTACAGATATATCTGCAGATTGAGTGATCTGCAGATATATCTGCAGATGATGGTCATTCATACACACTGAACGACCATCATCTGCATGCTGCAGCGGGTCCCGATGTCCGGGGGGCATGGCCTAATCGAGGGAGGGAGAAAAAACATTTTCGCCGCTGGGGAGGGGACGCTGTGTGCCCCTCAGCCCGGCGCACAGCATGTGCTAGGCTGCTGTGGATGGGGAGCTGTACCAGACCCGGCCCCTCTCTGCACTCCTGTGTACGGGCGATCAGCTGATCGCCCGTACACACTTGCCGATGGACAGATATGTCTGCAGACATATCTGTTCATTGGCTGTGCAGCACAGCCAATGCAATATGTCTGTAAACGACGTTGTTCACAGACATATCGTCTGTACACACTGGACGACGGGGGCACAATATATTGACCGATCAATTGATCGGCCAATATATCAGCCAGTGTGTACCCAGCACAAGTCTTGGTTCTGTTCTTATCTTTGGTTGTAACTGTTACTTGCTACATCAATGTAATTACAACCTTGAGTATCCTCAACGTGAACATGTTTGTATGCATTGAAAGCTATAAATTAAAAAAATACAAGGTATTGTATTCTGTTTTTTTTAGAAAACATGTTTTAGTTTACTATTAGACGTATATTTTTATGGTAAGGTCTACCTTCACTTGTATAAGAAATAACTGTTAGAAGCTGAATCTATTTTTTCTGTAAACAATATTATATAACTTTTTTCTTTTAAAGATACAAAAAACATATATTATATATATATATATATATATATATATATATATATGAATAGTACGACAATGGTCCACACTCACAAAATTACCCGGGTGCCCTCTCAGATGTATAATAGATAGAAGGATGCAGTAGACAGTAGCACTCTTGGGACTTGTAAACAATGTACAAATAGACTGTGAAGCTCTTTGACAAGGTCAACATTTCACTTATATATTAACTTTTCTCAGGGCGAAAGTTTATATTAAACTGAAACGTGGACCTTGCCATGGAGCTCCACAGGTAATTTCAACATTATTTACAAGTCCCGGGAATGCCATTGTCTATGAATACTTCTATCTATCTATCTATCTATCTATCTATCTATCTATCTATCTATCTATCTATCTATCTATCTATAAAAATATAATTTTCCTGAAGACTGTATTTTAATACCCTTTAAAGTTCTCACATACTTCCTAATGTCTGGAACTCTGGGCCTGATTCAGACCCGCTCGCGAGCGCTCGCAAGCAGGTCGATGTTGGCCCAGTGCGCATGCTCATGACGGAGGCGGCTCCATCGTGCGCATGCGCGAGACCCGGATAGTGATGGGCAAACCGTCGCTCCGGGTCTCGCACCAAAGGGGGTGTGCTGTCGATGTTGAGTGACAGCACGCCCCCTTTGGTGGGCGTACTGGGGGCGTGCCTGCCCAGATGGAGGCATTCCCATGGGAACGCCTACCATCTGGGGCCGGTCCCACTGACATCACAAGTGATGTCAGTGGGAGTACCTTCGGCTCTGATAGAGCCGAAAGCACACCAGGGCTTGCGGCAACGAGACCCTACCACAAGGGTCTCGTCGCAAGCCCGATGGTCGTGATGGTCTTGACCATCGCGACCATCTTCCTGGCCGCTCGCTATAGCTGTGGGTGGTCACCCACAGCTATATGAGCGGTCAGGAGGCTGCTCTAAAAATGAAGAAGGACGGCCCTGATTCAGAGCGAGCGTTCTGTCAGAGCGTCCGGCTCTGAATCAGGGCCTCTATTCTTTACACTACTGAAGGCAGATAAGGCAGCTACAGTGGGCAAAGATGGCGCTGAAGAAGACACCCAACAGTAAGTAACCTTTTCCCTTAGTAACAACTGGGTAACTTAATGCTGCCGTAGATGCCTATGGAAGTACAATATTCTAGCCTGAACTGTAGCACTGGCAGGCAGGCAGGCAGAATCCAGAGAGGTCCCTTTAGTACTTATTGAGAAGCATTATGTACATGGATTTTCTCTGCCTTTACAGTTTGTTCCTCTTGTCTCCCTTTAGTACATGGGCCACTAAGAGAGTGGTAAGTTTGTACCAGATGTCTATACTATTTTTGAAAATTTTATATAAACAGTGGTATTACTGTTAAAGTAATAACTGCCAAAGTAATTATGTATAACACAGTAAAAATTTTAATCAATGATTTATGCATACAGATGAACTGAAATAGTGAAAATAACATAACCCAGGCAACTCCAGTAAACTATTTTACTACCTATGGAAATTTACATAACTTCGATCATTAATATTATAGATTTTTTTGTTTCTAGAAATGTGCCCAATTTTTATAAAAACACATTTTGCTTTTAAATGCTTACACCTGTAATGATTTGAACTTTTTACAAGGATTTTAAACTGTCAGTAAGCAAACAATATATGTGTTTTGGATTAAATTTGATTGATTTCAGTATTTAAGGAGGGTCTAACCTCTACATTGTCACACCCCTCTGAAGAAATCCCTATTGGAAAGAAAAGTGTTAGGGCTTTGAACAAGAGAACTGCATTCATTCATTGATATCCATAGCCATATTTGTGCACCTTTCCTGATGCTATAAGCTGCCAAATTTCTAGCCGCTATTAGCAATCTCTCTGCTTCATAGTGAGAAGGAGCCTGACTGAGCTTAACCACTACGTGTGGTTTGGGGTGGACACTGAATTCACTGAACCTGGGCTAAGAATTGCCTCACAGCTGCCGGTGCTACAATTGATCCTCTGCCAAGAGTTGCTCCGTACTCTCTCCCCTCAGCAAACCAGAGACTGAATTACAGTTCGGTGCCGTTGCCGCACAGTTGTGCCTGATGCTAATCTGCTGCACGCTCTCCCCACAGGGGGCTACCCGTGGGGATCGAGGTATTTGCATCACGCTAATTCCATCATGATACATTCTGTGGATTTTTTCCAGCTGACTCCAACAAGGGTGAGATAAAATTATATGCTGAATATTGTATCCCTTTTCAGACAACTAAAGCTGGCCACACATTAGACCAGCTTTCATCCAACCATCCAACTAGTTGACTGGTTGGAATGAAAATCTGGTAATGTATGGGAGTAAATGATGATCAGCAATTTGCTCCTAAATGCCAGAAGACAGATGAAAATGGTCGTTCAGACAAATTTGTTAAATGTTTGATCTAAACAATTTGTTCAAACAACAGTTTTTGTCCATTTTCCAGCATTTGGGAGCAAGTTGCTGATTGTCATTTGCTTTCATACCTTACCAGATTTGCATTCCAACCAATCAACTAGTTGGATGGTTGGATGTAAGTTGGTCTAGTGCGTGGCCAGCTTAAGTATCCTTGCAGGCTGAATGCATTTTTTCACATACGGGACAATCAATCATTATATCCACTCTTAGGTGGACTACATCTTCATAACCACATCATTTCTGTGCTGCCAGCGACACTTTGACTATTCATCTATGTTCGCTTTCAATATTGGGATATCAAGAGATTAATATTGCAGATTGCAGTCCTCTATTTGTCCACATTTAACCACAGTGGACACCACAATTGTGTTGTTTATATATGTGTTTTTATAATAGTCCACTATATGCTTTTTATTTTTAGAGTTGTTTATGGTATAATTTGATTAATGTCTTTAAATTGTTTTGATTATTTTGATTATTAAATGTGATTCATTGTATTGCTTTTGGGCATTTTTCTAGAACACACATTTTTACATTATATTATTTATCACTCTAGCGCTGTTCATTGATTCAGTTAATTTGTTTTTTTCTTGTTGGTTTGCTACCATTTTTGAACAGCTGCTGGGGGATAATCCACTAAGTGTCTCCAGTCAGCACCTAAGGGTATATTTTTAGTTTTCCTTTTTATGGAAATTTACATGCCTTCGATCTCCTCAGAATGTTTTCCAAATTCTTGATTATTTATGGTATCAGCACCCTTTTATCCTAGTTGAGTTGTCCTTCTTTGCTCTGTAGTAGTTCTTTATTTAGTAATGTCTTTAAATAATTAAAAAAATATTGTATATATTGATTTTATTTGTAATGTATTTATTGGGTTTTATACAAACAAATTATGTATATGTATAACAAACAGGAGCAGAGGGAGGAATCACAGATATTGGGTAAAAATAGTACATAGAGTTCTCCCTTAAGTGGACAATACTCCAGACCAGTGGTGGATTTTACCTAGGGGCTGCAGGGCAGCCCCCCCAGTACAATCCACCACCCCAGTGTAGTCAGTGCAGTCAGTAACTGCACTGTCCACACCGTGACTGGCAGCAGCGGTTAGACCCCCTCGTCCAAGATGGAACGACCCGCCACTGCTTCAGATCAACCGAAGGGATTTACTTGTTTTCAAATAGAATGCTCTTAGGACTCAAGAGTCGAATTTCAGGGCATAATAAAGATGGGGAGGTTCAGTAACCAACATAACATAATGAAATAATAACACACACATGTAAATATCTGATCATAGCATAAGGAAGGGAATGAGGAGGAGGGAACGCACATGAGGAAAGAAATTAGAGGACAGGGAGGGGGGGAGGGAATGATCAGTCCTCTTGGAGACACATTTATATTAGCGCAGATATTCACACATTTTTCCATACTCTTTATGCCATGCCCTCCACACAGATCGTAGTTGATGGACACATATCCAACACCTTTATAATAAGATGTCGCACCCATCAAGGCTGCCCCCTATCCTCCCTATTGATTGCAGTTGCACTTGAACCTTTGGCTATAGCTCTTCTACAATCTCCTGATTAACATGGTACTTTAGTGTGGGTGGGGGGAATGAACCTATGGTTGGCCGTGTTTGCCGATGACATGATGCTGTTTCTGTCCTCCCAATCTGATTCAGTCCCTATTGTAATGGATCTCATTACTAAATTTGGACAATTCTCTGGTTACAATATTAATGTTAATAAATCGGAAATATGCCCTTCTCTACAACGTTTCAAAGTTATGAACTTCCATTTGAAGTTTTTAGGAGTAAATATTCTGGCTAATCTTTCTAAGATTTACAGCATAAATTTTTCACCTCTGATTCAGTCTGTTACTGCTATGATAGAGCGTTGGATGCTGCTCCCACTATCTTTTCTGGGAACAGTCGCTGTGATTAAGTTAATTATTTTTCCAAAACTCTCTTACACTATAGAAATGTTACCGATTCAGTTATCTACATCAGATGTGAATTTGCTCTTCCATTTGATCCTCAAATTTATTTGGCATAATTAAAAGCCTGAAATTGCCCAGGCTAAATTGGGAGCACTCCGGAAAGATGACGGTCTGAGTTTACCAGATCTGAAGGCTTTTTCACAAGCGGTATATTTCCATTATATTGCAGACTGGTTACTCTCTCATTATATTTATACAGATTTGTGATCACTACAGTTACCAAATACAGTTGTGATCACTACAGTTACCAAATGCTTAAGTATCAATAAAAAAAACATTAACATAGCCCAAAACCATTAAAATGGTTATTTTCCTGTAAAGGAACCAATCAGTTGATTCAAATAGCTGAAACACTTGTGCCTGGGAGGGAGAGTGTAATGTATCTATATATTGGCCCCATTTCCGATAGAACCAAATCACCCCTTTTCAATGTGTGAGAGAGTGGATTGCGGATCATAGTACATCAAATCCTATAATTTGTACATGGGCTTTAGTATTCAAAATCTAATTTTTCAAAATCAACTTTTTTGCCACCGTAACCGCCAAGGTCAAAGAAACGTTTAACCTTCTCACTTTCAACTTCAAGATGCCAGGCCAAAAAATTAGCACACAATAGGACCAAAGGGTCCAGTGTTAGTCAAAGTTGAAGGGTTGTGTTTAAGTAAACTATTAATTTATTACAAAGTGTTTTGATAACCCCACACTCCCAAAACTTATGTATAAATGTGGCTGCTAAGCAGTCGCACTTCAGGCAAACCTTTGATTTGTCTCTAAGCATATGTCTACATTGTGACTGGGAGATATAAGCACTACTGATAGTCTTAAAATGAACATAGTGCAAGTCTGCCAACTGCAAAATCCGCAATGTGTAATCAAATTCCCAAAGAATAACCTGGTCATCTCTAAACTGTGGGAAATCAATTTCCCATGTGTTAAAGGAACATTTCCGTATTCTGTCTACCTTCGGTTTTACCAAATCAATATAGAGGTATCTAGTTCTATATACAGTGTGAGAGATCAATGATATTAATGACATTAAGGTATCTGGCATTCGGGCAGAGGGCAACGTAAGTGAGAGGTATTGAATAAAATGTCTATTCTGTAAATATAAATAATTATTTGCAAAATCATACTTCTCACGCAATGTTGTGAAGGAGGACAACTGACAACTGACCCCCTAGATCGAACACATCCTCATTAATACAAATCCATTTTGATGTCAGTATCAGGTAAGTATGGTTTTCCAAAGCTTGAGTAGAAAGAGGGTTGCCCCAAATTGGAAGATATTTTTAATGTTTACAGTTTCTACTCAATTTCTTGGTGATAGCCAACCAGACCCTATATGTGTCTCTAAATAAAACATTCTCATAAATAGGCTTAAGAATTGCCGGCCTCTGAGAATTCAGCACAGCTCCTGGAGAATAGGGATGCAGAATAGCACAATCTATTTCATAATCTGTATAAATATATAACGAGAGAGTAACCAGTCTGCAATATAATGGAAATATACCACTTGTGAAAAAGCCTTCAGATCTGGTAAACTCAGACCGTCATCTTTCCGGAGTGCTCCCAATTTAGCCTGGGCAATTTCAGGCTTTTAATTATGCCAAATAAATTTGAGGATCAAATGGAAGAGCAAATTCACATCTGATGTAGATAACTGAATCGGTAACATTTCTATAGTGTAAGAGAGTTTTGGAAAAATAATTAACTTAATCACAGCGACTGTTCCCAGAAAAGAGTGTGGGAGCAGCATCCAACGCTCTATCATAGCAGTAACAGACTGAATCAGAGGTGAAAAATTTATGCTGTAAATCTTAGAAAGATTAGCCAGAATATTTACTCCTAAAAACTTCAAATGGAAGTTCATAACTTTGAAACATTGTAGAGAAAGGCATATTTCCGATTTATTAACATTAATCTTGTAACCAGAGAATTGTCCAAATTTAGTAATGATATCCATTACAATAGGGACTGAATCAGATTGGGAGGACAGAAACAGCATTATGTCATCGGCAAACACGGCCAACCATAGGTTCATTCCCCCCACCCACACTAAAATACCATGGTAATTGGGAGATTGTAGAAGAGCTATAGCCAAAGGTTCAAGTGCAACTGCAATCAATAGGGAGGATAGGGGGCAGCCTTGATGGGTGCGACATCTTATTATAAAGGTGTTGGATATGTCCATCAACTACGATCTGTGTGGAGGGCATGGCATAAAGAGTATGGAAAAATGTGTGAATATCTGCGCTAATATAAATGTTTCTCCAAGAGGACTGATGTGAACAAATAACCAATAACACACAGATTATTATATATAAATATGTTTACTATTATAATTCAATTGACTGGTCAATTAAAAAACAAATTAACAATCACAAACAATTAACAATCAATATAAAATTATTGCACACATTTTGCCAATAAGTAGATATATTTTATTTATGTATAGATATATTTTATGTATAAAAAGGATCTCTGGAGGAGCTGGATCCAAAAAAATATAGTATTTATATGGACAATTGTTATCATCTAGAATATAGATTTGCGTTATTCCATGTATATCCACATCTGCAGTATATAATCGTTGATCTCACCATGGGTAAATAAACTGATGTTCAATCGTATTAGGCTCCATAGAGCTGCATGTCCTGAAACACAATGTCATAGGGGATTACCTTGCAAATGCTTAGTCCACATCCAGGCAGGTGAGAATGCGTGCAGGTGAGGGAGAAGGCTGATGTCCTTGTAGAGACAGAAGTGCAGCGGCTCCTTGATACTTAGATGATATTGATCTGGCAGCATCTCAATTCAAGCCTCTACTCCAGCTGCCAGCAAATATCCAGCGAGACCGCGAGTCTCGCTTCTTAGCTTGCAGATGGTAAAGCCAATGCTAAATGGATATAGATATTCCAACGGGTCCAAAAGAAGTCCTCTGACGCGTTTTGCTACACAGGTCCAGGGCTTTATCAAAGAGTGAGTGAAAAACTCCACATGGACCTCTTTTTATATGTAAACTGCTCAGTCTCATTGGTGTATCAATCATATAAATTGTCGGCACCTGTTTGGGATCCACCTTCCATCCACCTCCCCCAGCATGAAAGGAATAATGTTATTAAACGAATCAATAAAGTGTAATCAAAATATATAAATAATATCTTAATCTTTAATTCATATATATATATATAAAACATTTATACAGTGTCTATTTAATTGTATATATAATTTAGAAAAACATATAAATCCATAAATTGAACTCAGTGTGTCTAGAACCCATGACCTCATATATCCCAGTCGGTTTCCCTACATCTACACTATTTCCCTTATCCTATTCCTAACTGTTATAGACAGGATCACAGTAGTTAGTAAGTTGACTCCAAATGTTAACTCTAGATGGAAAATGTGGCAGTTCTGTAATATATCAGTTTGTCTAAACCCACAAAATGTTATAGACAGGACCACAGTAGTTAGTAAGTTGACTCCAAATGTTAACTCTAGATGGAAAATGTGGCAGTTCTGTAATATATCAGTTTGTCTAAACCCACAAACCCTTGTGTGTCAGTTCTATAGCAGAATAAGATTAAGAAATAATATTACAATTAGCTTACCAATAAGGAACAATAGAAACAATATACTCCATATTTATCTAAAGCATTCAGTTAAATTATTGGTATATATACACTCGTACTAAAAAAGAATGTTTCTAAACAGTTGACCATTCATCTTATTGTAGAGAAAACAGAGAAATGTAAATGTATGCAAAATCTTATGTTGGACTAAGTGTGTCTGGAACCCATGATCTCATATCTCATGTGTCCCAGTCAATTATTTTACCATTACACCATTACTCTTGTCCTGTCCCTTGATGTTAAATCTTAGGACAACATCACAACAGGATACCATTGTAGACCATTCCCTAGATAACTATATACAAGTACATACCATGATTGATCACCTTTCTTCACAATTTTCTTTTTGTATATTCATTCTATATATAAACCATTATGAATAAATGCAATCAGACTAAATTACAACTACGTGTGGTTGACCAAAATTATGTCTCTATCTGCTAAATGCTCTGTAGATGTACAGAACTAACATCTCATATAAGTCTAAAACATCTTCCTAACTAAACCTTTTGAGTCTAGTGAGCCTCCCACCCTATTGTTCCAAAATTGTTGCAATCCTAATTGATGGAACATAGGTTCTAACACAGTAGTGGGGTTGTATGTCTGTCTGCCCCAAAAACCAGAGGGTTGACAGATGTGAAATGGGTGTGAACACATAATGATGGTGTGACAGCCATGCATAGTTTAGGCGAAGGATTCAAAATCTATATTGTCATTCAGACCAGACGGAAATAGAGTTCCAAGCTTAAATATCCATAATGCTTCATTTTCACACAAGTGTCTGAATCTGTCCCCACCCCTGTTGGTATTGGCCACATCTTGTATACCAATTAAAACCAAACCACTCGGATCACTGTTGTGTTTGTTGAGGAAATGTTGAGAAACACTATGTTTGGTGAAACCTCTTTTGATGTTATTTCTATGTTCTCTGAACATGGCTTTCAGAGACAGAGTGGTTCTGCCTACATACTGCAAGCCACAACGGCATTGCAGTAGGTAGACACAATAGGTGGTATCACAATTGATGAATTCTGGTATGGGGAATGTCTCTCTGGTGGTATGAGATGTAATTTCTACAGTTCTATTAGAGATGTACATGCATGTCAAACATCTTGTTTTCCCACATTTATAACACCCTGTTGTGGGAGCAGGTAACCATGAGAGGGTCTTATTGACAGTCTTCTCCCTGGGGATTTTTCTAAGCATACTGGGTGCCAAAAAGCTTTTCAAGTTCTTGTTTTTCTTGAAAATTATTTTTAGTCAAGGTGCTATAGTAGACTGTAATATAGGATCCTGTTGAAGAATCCTGTAGTTCTCTTGTAGAATATTTTTAATATTGATCGATTGATTGTTGAATTTTGAAATAAAATTCATTCGGGTGACTTCAGATTTATCATGTGTCTCATCAACTATAGATTTAGTTTATAGTTAATTTGGAGTTGAGCACCTGTACTTCTTTTTTGTGCATATATCAATTGTCTCCACAGGTAGGCTAATCACATTTTGAAAATAGCCACTAGGAGCTTTCTGTTACTATGGAACCAAAAGGTTTTTTATTATTAACTTAGTACCTCTCTGAAGAAATTCTGAATGGAAGAAACGCTATAGGACAAGAATATCTCCTCATAACAGTCTGTCTTTTCCGGTGACCAACCAAGCTCCATATGACCCCTTGTTATTCCATTTTAATACTGTTGCCATCAAAGGCTGTGGGCACAGAGCAAACATCTGAATGGATTGACCTCCAGCTATAGAGGTACAACTTGTACAATCCAAGCTCCCCGCTCACTACATGTGCACGGGTCTTCAGCACAACAACGGAGCAAGCAGCTGAAAAGTTCGTGGGGCACAGAGCGAACATCTGAATGGATTGACCTCCAGAAATAGAGGTAGAGTTTAAACAATCCTAGTTCCTCACTCACCTCACGTGCAAGGGTCTCCAGGACACAGCAGGAGAGCAAGCAGCTGAAAAGAGAGGTTTTACTAACAGCGGCATTACTCCATCTACACGCAGACTGTGTGTTTTCTAAGTTGAGCCACTAATTTGACCTCAAAGAACAGTGCTGCAGCACATTTATAACATTATTCTTCTTTTCACTAAATAAGAAGATAACCTTCACTGTATGTTCTTACCTGCACCATGCAAAGAGTGACATTTTTTTGATCATTTATATAAAGTGCAGCTATATGCAAGTGATAAGTGGTCTCTCTCACTTTTGGGATTATAAACAACAGTGGGTCTCTAACTACTAGTATACACGGATATATTAAACAAGACACTTGGTGGCTGGATATCTAGTTTTTTTGACTATACTATTCATGAGGACTGTTTGAGGAGAAATAAGCATTTTGGATTATTTATTGTTTTTTAAGAACAGCCGGACGCGGTTGTACTAAGTTAATAATAAAAAACGTTTTGGTTCTATATTATCAGAAAGCTCCTAGTAGCTATTTTCGAAATGTGATTAGCCTATATGGCAACATATGGAGAGAAACATTGTTTCACACTATAACCAGAGAGTTTCTAGCAGCCATTTTGAACTGTGATTAATTTATGTATAACAATATAAAGAGAGAAACACTGTTTCATGTTATATGCAATCATTGTTTTTAGTATTATTTTTATTATTATCATTAAAAGATTATATTTTTTACTGTATTTCTTTTCATGGCATCTTGAATATTAACTTTACTATAACTCTTTAAGGGGTCTATTTACTAAGCTGTGTTAGGAGATAAAGTGAACGGTGATAAGGTACCAGCCAATCAGCTCCTAACTGCCATGTCACAGCCTGTGTTTGAAAAATGGCAGTTAGGAGCTGATTGGCTGGTGCCTTATCACCGTTCACTTTATCTCCTAACACAGCTTAGTAAATAGACCCCTCAGTGTTTTATGGGGCACACATTTTTTATCATTTAATTCTTACTGAGTATTTTCTTTAGCGTAGTCATTTTTCCCTTTCTCCGTATGTTACTGGCTAGCAACCACAATTACTGCAGATAAGAAAACTGACAGGGATATAGAGGAAAAAAAGTCCACTATTGTATTATACTATAGTATATACATCTGTATTCTGTTTTGAAGTGCCGAGGCTATATATCTTGTTTTGAAACTGGAATGTCCACTGACTATTATGCCACGAGAGAGAGAGATAATTAATTATTTTTAAAAGAAACAAATATACAAAAAACCAAGGCCACCAGCAATTCCAATTACCGACTCTGGGGTAAATTTCTCGCTGAGTCTTCTCTCCTAGCCATGCATTTTGATGTACAAAGGTGCCGGTGGACCTCTCCCTGTACCTTTGGCATTACTAAATTTTTCAGCAAGCTTCCTTTTCACTGTCATCTTGCAATCTGAATATGATTTTTTTTTATTATTGTTTTAACATTCATATGGTGTCCTATGACAATTGACAATAGAGATAATGCTACCAGCTATGTTACACCAAATTTACTCTTTGGTGACTGTGAGAATTGACTCTGCTAATCAATATATGATAATGTTTAAAGACACCTTCTACTAATGGAATCAGTATGATATCACGGCTGCCGCATGGCCGGGAGTTCGAATCCCGGCAGCCCAACAAAACAGCAGAGCCCGACAACGGAAGCCCGACAGCGCTGGAAATCCTGATCGTGGTAAGGTAAGTATCTACTAATCTAACCTAACCCCCCTAACCCTAACCCTCCTTAGGGGTGACTAGCCCTAACCTCCCCCCTGTGCCTAACCCTAATCCCTCCTCTAAGTGTCTAACCCAAACCCTCCCTTCCCCGCTGCCTAAACCTAAGTCCCCCCCGGGGGTGCCTAACCCTAACCCTCCCTCCGCCTAGCCTAACCCTAACCCTCCCGGGGGGGTGCCTAACTCTAAGTTCCCCCCGGGTGCCCTAAACCTAACCCTCCCCCCCGCGGCTGTCCACTCGCGGCGCCCGGCATCTGCTCGATTGGGATGCTGGGCGCCTGTCTCCCGGCATCGGGGAAATGACAGGCGTCTAGATATAGACGCCGGTCATTTATCCCATGGCGGGATAAAGCAGTCGGGAAGCCGGCTTCCCGATTGAATACCCTACTAATGCCTCATTTTCTACAGTATTAAATCAGGTGCTCTCTTTTCTTTTGTTTTTCAGATATCTTCTTTTTTTGTGGATTCGTACTGTTCAGATGGGACGTCCTCTCCAATAGACCTTTGTAATGTATTGTCATTGCCCACATCAGTGCTGCTACAAGAGCTAACTTTTTTTAAAACAAAATGTTGATATTGATTAACACTGAGCCACGCACACACCAAAGTGCGACATTTTATTGTGTGCATGTGCCTACTGAAATTATATGAAAATGTTTTCAAACACTATTTGGCATATTTATCAGTTATACAATGTGAAGAATGTTGCCCTAATACAACCATTTATAGAAGGTGCTTGCAAATAATAATTATCCCCCAAATGAATTACAGGTGACTGTAACTGATATTGGAGTCAGTTTCGATAAGCAAAGAGTTTATGGAAGAGTTGGCCCAGAATTTAAAGCATAGGCGTACCACATTCAGGTGCACAAAGTCTGCATGGACTTGAAACAGCTGCTCATAATTATTATATAGAAAAGCTCTCAGCCACTGCATTATAGGAGAGCAGACTTGTCTGCATGCAACTGATAATCAGCCCCTTTAAATGTAGGTTGTTGTATTTGGCAGTAAGGGAAATATAGAGAAAACTACAAATAATCATATTCTTGCACTATGCTGGTGGGCAGACAAATAGGACTTTTTACAAATGATATTCTGGTGGGCAAAGACTAGCAAATAAAATACTAGAATTGATTAGTTGCTAAGGACAATTTATATGCCTATTTTTAAACATACTAATGTGCAGGGAACACTCTTGTCAAAAATCGTCTTACTTGTTCTCCTGCAAACAGATCTCCTGCAGCAACCAGAACTTCCTCCTCCAAAACAAACAAGAAGTTCGTACAAATGCCTCTAATTAGCGTCTTTGCACAAGTGGTGAATAATGGCATAAAGCAGGGTTTTTTTTGAGAAAATAAGTAGTCCTGGCAAATTTGAGGTACCTGAAAATGGGTGCAAGCATCTTTTAATGTCTCTAAAGTGAAGTTTTAATGAAAGTGAAATTCCTCCCTCATAAAAGCATCTGAAATTCCCAACACACTTGACTCCTTCTTAGAGCACCCCCATAATCTTATTTCGCTAGTTTGCGAAGTTGTCCCCCCACTTTTTCGCCCCCAACACGACTAACACCAACATAGCTGTCAAGGCCTCAGTTATCCACTTTGTAACAGGATGACTGCTGTCGTACTTCATCCTCCTCGCAAAGGACTGTTGGACGGACAAAACAAAATGACAGTATCTGGCAGTTAGGAGTGTGTGGCTGCGTTAATGGGGTAACCAATTTATGAAAGAGTTTTGCAGCTAGTAGAATATAAGGTTCCTCCAATCCCTGAAATTAGTATGCAAACAGAAAAGGGCAAATTCCAGAGCAAAAAACCTCTCATAAAGTGAGATCAATCAATTATTCAAATATTTTAGTAAAGATAATCATGCATATTAAAATGTTAAGTTATTTATAAAATACACTTGACAGACAACATATAGATAGAAAAATAAATAAATAAATAAATAAATAAATAAAATAAACAAGATGAAAATATTCAAATCATAGACTAGCTTTATCCAGTACTAGTGTGTTTGTGCTGGATCGTATCTCTTCACTGTAAATGATAATCACAGTATGCAGTCCTTGATGATTTGGCATCTGTATATTAAAACATACTGTGTGTCCACACAAGATTAATTAACCATACATCTTAATGTCCCTTTGGACTAAAGTGCATGCCATATATAAGGGGTCTGTCCAACTTACCCTTAAAAGGTGTCATATATAAGGGGTTTGTATCTGACTTACCCTTAAAGAATAATGCTGTAGCATCCAAAAGAAAGGTCCTTTATGGTAAAATCCCAAATGTGAGGTGGGAAGTGTCTTACCGGCAAGGCTGGGATCACTTAGGAACCCAAGCTCCTCTCACCAATGCGTTTCACCTGGTGTGGCTTCATCAGGACATTTGAGCTTATCCTACCCCCTCCCTAAATGTTTGGGAGTTTCAGGCTCAGCCTAATTGTATAGTGTCTTTGATTGCAGGAATAGGTACATATGTATTTAAAATAGTGGTGTGCACCGGCCACTTTTCATGTTTTGTGTTTTGGATCTGGATCTTTCTTCGTGCTTTGGATCTGGATTGGTTTTTGCCAAAACCACCCTTCTGTGTTTTGGGTTTTGGGTTTTGTGTAGAGATGTGCGCCGACCCCTATGTTTTGGTTTTGGATCTGGATCTCCCCTGGTTTTGGATCTGGATTGTTTTTTTCCAAAACCTCACCTCCGTGTTTTGTTTCCGTGTTTTGGTTTTGGATCTGGATTTTTTCTTAAAAAATAGAAAAACAGCTAAAATCACGCAAAATGAGCCTTTTTTGTTCCTACAGTATTAATAACCTCAATGACATATATTTCCACTCGTTTCCAGTCAATTTTGACCACCTCACAGCTCACAATATGGATTTTTTCATCTACTTATAGGGCCAAAAGGTTGCATCCAGCTTGCTGGCTCAAAACTGATAGATATAATTATTAATAGAGTGGAGGACTGTGCAAAGATGATGGTTGGGATACCCTTGAGGATTGAAGAATTGATAGTTGATAGTTGGTGCAGCTCCTGGCTGTAAAATTGATAATAATTAGTTAAAAAACAATTCATTGGTGCAGCCCATGGCTGTAAAATTGATAATAAATTAATGAAAAAACAATTAATTGGGTGCAGCTACTTCCCTCCCACCCACCCTTATGTTGTATATGAAACAGGACAGTTTAACAAACCAATCATTTCAGCGACAAGGACTGCCAATTGTGGCTGAAATTATTGGTTTGTTTGGACCCCATAAAACAAGCTGCCAATGTGCATTGGGCATGGAAATGAAAATGATCCCATACACAAACTGGCTTTACATTACAAGTTGTCGTTGTCCTCATCCTCGTCATCCCCATCAGTGTGTACATGCTCTCCTTCACACAATATTAATTAATCCCCACTGGAATCCACCATAGGCGCCTCTGTAATTTTTTTATGTAATTGTTGGTCGAGGTCTTCCTCGTGTAATTTGTAATTCATTTTAATGAACATCATCTTTTCCACATTTTGAGGAAATAACTTCCTACGCTGATCAATGACAAGGTTGCCAGCTGCACTGAAAACTCTTTTGGAGTACACACTGGAGGGTGGGCAACTTAAGTAATGCAAAGCCAGTTTGCGTATGGGACTCCAACTTGCCTCTTTTTCCTGCCAGTACTGAAAGGGACTGTCTGACATGTCTATTAGGATGTTATCTCTGAAAAAGTCCTCCACCATTCTGTGAATGGAGACCACATCACACATAGTCATGGTAGAACACATGTCACTAGTAGGCAGTTCTCTCAGGCCCGACCAGATGTAATTTTTTGGTAAATGATCTGCATGGCCAGCAGGCATTCCATAAGGAAAATTGAGTTTTTTCCTGGCAGCTGCAGAAATTGAAGGAGGAGATGATGGCATTTCACGTGCGGCTGCAGCTGACAATTTTTTTACCAAGAGCTCTTTGCATAGTTTTAGATTTCGGTCTGTTGGAAAAAAACTCACAAGGTAGGACTTAAACCTAAGATCCAGAATGGTTGCCGAAATATATTTTTCAGATTTCAATAGATTGACGACTCTTGGATCCTGGTAAAGTGAATCGAGGGCTTGATCCACCAGTCCGACATACTTTGCGCAATCGCTCCATTTCAGCTCCTCCTTCAGTTTCTCCAGCTGTTTTTGCAAAAGTCTGATGAGGGGAATGACCTGACTCAAGCTGGCAGTGTCTGAACTAACTTCACGTGTGGCAAGTTCAAAGGGTTTGAGAACCTTGCACAACATGGAAATTATTCTCCACTGCGCTTGAGTAAGGTGCATTCCCCCTCCACGGCCTATGTCATGGGCCGTTGTATAGCCCTGGATGGCCTTTTGCTGTTCCTCCATCCGCTGAAGCATATAGAGGGTAAAATTCCACCAAGTTACTACCTCTTGCTTCAGCTGATGGAAGGGCAAATTTAACAGTACCTGCTGGTCATGCAATCTTCGACAACCAGTTGACGAATGTCTAAAATGTCTGGATATTTTGCGGGCCACCGAGAGCATCTTCTGCACAACCGTGTCAGTTTTTAAAAAGCGTTGCACCACCAAATTAAATGTGTGAGCAAAACATGGGACGTGTTGGAATTCGTCCACATGTAATGCTCTCACAATATTGGTGGCATTGTCCGAAATCACAAATCTCGAGGAGAGTCCAAGTGGGGTAAGCCGTTTAGCAATGATTTCCCTGAGTTTTTCTAAGAGGTTCTCAGTGGTATGCCCCTTAGTGAAACCAGTTATACAAAGAGTAACCTGCCTCTGTATCAGCTGTCTTTTGGGAGATGCTGCTGTTGCTGTTGTAGGCAATACACCTACCCAGTGGGCTGTCACAGTCATGTAATCCTTAGTTTGCCCTGTCCCACTTGTCCACACATCAGTAGTCAAGTGGACAATGGGTACAACGGCATTTCTGAGGACATTAATAAGGTTCTTTTTAATGTCCTTGTACAGACTTGGAATTGCTGTTCTAGCAAAGTGGAATCTAGAAGGGATCTGGTAGCAACCTTAATTAACTATTGAAAACCTACAGCAGTAATGGCGGATACTGGACGCACATCTAATACCAGCATAGCTGTTACGGCGCCAGTAATCTGCTGTGCAAATGGGTGATTGCTGTCATACTTGTTTGCCCTTGCAAATGATTATTTAACAGTTAATTGTTTTTTGGAGGATACGCTACAAGTAGTCTTCCTCCTGGTCCCCTTCTGGGATGAAGATCCACTCACAGCAACAGCAGCAGCAACAGGCATAGTCTTCAAGGATCCTTCTGAGGAATCACGGGTAGGAGAGGAGTCAATCATGCTTCAAATACCAACATTGGATGCAGCAGGACTACTCCCGATGACGAATGAGGATGTTGATGATGCAGGTGTTGGTGTTGGAGATCGAAGGCCCTTGGATCTCACAGAAAGGGAACAGGTAGGTGACACTGGATTTGTTATGTTTTGAGTTTTGTTACTTGGCGACATACACTTTGATATTTGATGAATGCGCACCAAGTGACGTAACAAGGACGGAGGTTCCTAGGTGGTTTAGGTCCCTCCCTCTACTCACTCTTGCTTGGAAATGGTCACATATGGCTTGACAACTGTTCTCCAGATCAGGATGGAAATAATTCCACACGGGAGAAGTAGATTTTTTTGTCTTTTGTCCGGCATGACAATAATGGGCTTTGGCTTTTTCAAACTATGGGCAACAGCTGTTGCCTTACTTACACAAAGGACATCCTTGGCATCAACATCCTCATAACCAACATCTTCATCATCAACATCCTCATCATCATTAGCACCTTCAACTACCAAAATATCCTCCTCCTCCATGTGCAATTCCACAGAAGCATCCTCGATGACTACATCTGCAAGATGTTGACTGCCCTTCCCCACATTTACAGAGGGCACACAAATGTTGGAACTTGGAGGATCCTCCAGTACACTAGTATTTAGGTCTGGCTCACACATGGCAACTGCGGACACACTTGGACTTTCCTCGGGGATTTGTGATTTCGATTTCTGAGGGCACACAGTTGGTTTTTTAAAAGGGCTATCAGAATCAGAACCAGCAGTCTTCCTAAAGAAAGGCTAAGACCTTATCCTTTCCTTGCCACTTTGTGTAGTGAATGGCATATTGCCAATTTTTTGTTTATCTAAAGGCAAATTTCTTTTCAATTTTTTTTCTTAACTTTGGTAAAAGTAGCCTAACCATATTGATGGCATGACTTAAGCCCTGGGGCATGGGCCTTCATAGAGGACGAGGAAGTTGTGGTTCTTGACCTTGCTCTCCTGTCATGTGACAGCCCTACATATTTTCTGCAGTCTTGAAGCCTAACATGCACAGACAATTATTTATTAGGCAAAAAATAGACAATTTTTTTTAAAAAAAATTTCAGCTCCAGAACTTTGGGCCCAGAGTACAGATTGATGATGACTGGAGTTGGGCAGCACTAGGTTGCGTTGCCGACTTGCTAGATTTTGTGCAGCTAAGCCTAACATGCACAGACAATTATTTATTAGACAAAAAAAAGAAAAAAATTATCATTTGTTTTCAGCTCCATAATTTGGGCCCAGAGCACAGATTGATGACGACTGGAGTCGGGCAGCACTAGGTTGCAACTTGCTGTATATTGTGCGGCTAAGCCTAACACGCACTCACACGCACAGAGAAAATAAATTGACAATATATATATATATATATATATATTTTTTTTTTTTTATTGGTGTGGTCCAGAACTTGGGCCCAGATGGATGCATCAGACAGCACAGCACCAGCCCAGATGGATCAGCACCAGCCCAGATGGACGCAGCAGATGGCACAGTGCCAGCCCAGAATGGATCAGCACCACCCCAGGACACAGCAGACAGCACAGCACCAGCACCAGATGGATCAGCACCAGCCCAGATGGATGCAGCAGACAGCACAGCACCAGCCCAGATGGATCAGTAACAGCCCAGATGGACACAGCAGACAGCACAGCACCAGCCCAGAATGGATCAGCACCGGCCCAGGACACAGCAGACAGCACAGCACCTCTCCCCAGCCCTACACTACTCACCCTCCCTGTTCAGTCTCCACAGCCAGAGTGAAATGGCGCCCGCCGCTTCCGTTATATATAGAGACGAAAGCTCGAGAGCCGCGAGATTTCCTCTGTATGGTTTTGCCTCGATGTCAGAGAGCCGAGTAAGGCGGGAACATTCGAGCTTGCTTGGATCCAACTCGGATCCCCTTAGTTCAGGTGGGTTCGGATCTCTTAGATCCGAAACGGCTCATCTCTAGTTTTGTGTTTTGGATCTGTATTTTTTTGGTTCCTACGCTATTATTAACCTCAATAACATTCATTTCCAGTCTATTCTGAACACCTCACGCCTCACAATATTGTTTTTAGGCCAAAAGGTTGCACCGAGGTAGCTGGATGACTATGCTAAGCAACACAAGTGGGCGGCACAAACACGTGGCCCATGTAGGAGTGGCACTGCAGTGGCAGACAGGATGGCAGTTTGAAAAACTAGGCCCTAAAGAGTACATAATCCCCCCCAAAAAAGATGTGCAAGATGGAATTGTCCTTGGGCCCTCCTACCCGCCCTTATGTTGTATAAACAGGACATGCACACTTTAACAAACCAATCATTTCAGCAACAGGGTCTGCCACATGACTGTGGCTGAAATGATTGGTTTGTTTGGGCCCCCACAAAACAAGTTGGCAATTAATCTGTCCTTGCACAAACTTGCTCTACAGAGGCAAGATGTCATCCTCATCCTCCTCATCCACTGATTCCTCACCCTCTTCAGTGTTGTGCACATCCTCATCCTCACAGAGTATTAATTCGTCCCCGCTGGAATCCACCACCACAAGTCCCTCTATTCTTCCTGGAAGAATTGATAATTCATTTTGATGAACATCATCTTCTCCATATTTTGTGGAAGCAACCTCCTACGCTATTCACTGACAAGGTTCCCGGCTGCACTAAACACTCTTTCAGAGTATACACTGGAGGGGGGGCAACTTAGGTAAAATAGAGCCAGTTTGTACAGGGGCCTCCAAATTGCCTCCTTTTCCTGCCAGTACAGGTACGGACTGTCTGACTTGCCTACTTAGATGCTGTCACCGATGTAATCCTCCACCATTCTGTCAATGGTAACAGTAGACATGTCAGAAATTGTTGGCAGGTCCTTCAGTCCGGACCAGATGTCCAAACTTGGTCCTGCCTGCCCTGCATCACCGCCAGCTAAGTTGTTTCCTGGCAGCCCTAGTTGCAGGAGAAAATGAAGAAGGAGCTATTGACGTGCTTCAGCTGACAGTATTTTCCCCAGGAGGTCTTTGCACCTCTGCAGGCTTGTGTCCCCCGGAAAGATAGACACCACGTAGGCTTTAAACCTAGGATCGAGCATGGTGGCCAAAATGTAGTGGTCTGATAACAACAGATTGACTACCTTCGAATCCTGGCACAGCGAATGAAGGGCTACATCCACAAGTCCCACATACCGAGTGGAATTGCTCCATCTTAGCTACTCCTTCACTTTCTCCAGCTGCTTCTGCAAAAGCCTGATGAGGGGAATGACCTGACTCAAGCTGGCAGTGTCTGAACTGACTTCACGTGTGGCAAGTTTGAAGGGCTGGAGAACCTTGCACAACACGGAAATCATTCTTCACTGCACTTGAGTCAGGTGCATACCCCCTCCTTTGCCTATGTCATAGGTGGACGTATAGACTTGAATGGCCTTTTGTTGCTTCTCCATCGTCTGAACCATATAGAGGGTTGAGTTCCACCGCGTCACAACCTCTTGCTTCAGGTGATGGCAGGGCAGGTTCAAGAGTGTTTGCTAGCGCTCCAGTCTTCGGCACGCAGTCGCTGAATGGTGAAAGTGGCCACCCAAAGTGTCTCCTGCACGCCCTTATCATTTTTTAGAAATTTAGGCACCACCAAATTTTTTTGTGTGAGCAAAACATGGGATGTGCTGGAATTTGCCCAAATGTAATGCCCGCACAAAATTGGTGGCATTGTCAGATATCACAAATCCCCAGGAGAGTCTAAGTGGGATAAGCCATTGGGGCGATGATTTCCCTCAGTTTCTCTAAGAGGTTGTCGGCAGTGTGCCTCTTACTGAAACCAGTGATACACTGCATAGCCTGCCTTGGAACGAGCTGGCATTTCTGAGATGCTGCTACTGGTGACGCTGCTGTTGTTGCTGCGTAAGGTGATACATCTACCCAGTGGGCTGTCACAGTCATATAGTCCTTAGTCTGCCCTGTTTCACTTGTCCACATGTCCGTGGTTAATACAATGCAAATGGAGATCTATTGCGCACTGGACTAGTGCAAAGATAAGAGGTATGGCTGTACTAATGAAAGGGTGTCCAGCCTTTCTAATATATAGAGAAACAAATTTGAAAAAATGCGCTCAATACCCCTTACAGATATAAAAGTACATATGAATGAATATGGTGCATCCAAAAATGACCCCAATGACTAAAAAATATATATTTACTGAAAGAAAAACATACATAAATAATGAGCAAACAATATTAGCAAAGTAATATGATAGATGGTGCATGAATCACCAGGATATACACATGCAGGTATATATGCTGTGTACAGCTGTATGGGGCAAGTCTCGAGGTACGTGCCTCTCTGTAAGAGAATCAGTCTCCCACTGTGGGAGAGTGGGATATTTATATGACAAAACACCACACTGTTGGAATCTGGAGATAATTCGGCTGGGAAGAGATATTGAGTGAGGGGGGAATAGGTTGGTGCGGCGTCCCGCACAGTAAAGTCAGTGGACAGCGGCGTGTATGCAGAGTATAGATGCCCGGGGTGATGTTCTGGGGTAAGCAGTACGGGTGAAAACCTGGATAGCAGTGGGAGGCGTAGGACACTGCACCGAGTCTGACCAGTGGACCTCGCCGGAGAGCACCGGGCTGACCCCGTGACCACCGGCGCGTCTCGTCGGGCGGGACTTTGTGGTGTAGCAGAGACGGAGGAACGGAGACGGCTCTATTGGGAACAGTCCCAACAGGCAATTCTGGTGCCAGAACTATAATCCCATTTAAACCCACAAGCGAGGACTGGAGAGAAACACTATTTTCACAGTGTCAATTGACACGAACCGCCAGGACACGTTACAAGGGACACCAGACCAGAGAGGAGGATCCCAGAGATCATCGAGCCGGCAGGGGTAAGAGCGGAGTCCTGTCGAGGCAGGAGGAGGTGAGTTCCTTAGCGGGTCTGGAGAACGGGGACTGTTACCAACAGAGCCGTCTCCGTTCCTCCGTCTCTGCTACACCACAAAGTCCCGTCCGACGAGACGCGGCGGTGGTCACGGGGTCAGCCCGGTGCTCTCCGGCGAGGTCTACGGGTCAGACTCGGTGCAGTGTCTTACGCCTCCCACTGCTATCCAGGTTTTCACCCGTACTGCTTACCCCAGAACATCACCCCGGGCATCTATACTCTGCATACATGCCGCTGTCCACTGACTTTACTGTGCGGGACGCCGCACCAACCTATTCCCCCCTCACTCAATATCTCTTCCCAGCCGAATTATCTCCAGATTCCAACAGTGTGGTGTTTTGTCATATCAATATCCCACTTTCCCACAGTGGGAGACTGATTCTCTTACAGAGAGGCACGTACCTCGAGACTTGCCCCATACAGCTGTACACTGCATATATACCTGCATGTGTATATCCTGGTGATTCATGCACCATCTATCATATTACTTTGCTAATATTGTTTGCTCATTATTTATGTATGTTTTTCTTTCAGTAAATATATATTTTTTAGGCATTGGGGTCATTTTTGGATGCACCATATTCATTCATATGTACTTTTATATCTGTAAGGGGTATAGAGCGCATTTTTTCAAATTTATGTCCGTGGTTAAGTGGATATTGGGTACAACAGCATTTTTTAGGACACTGAGGACAGTTTTTCTGACATCTCTATACATTCTCGGTATCGCCTGCCTAGTGAAGTGGAATCTAGACGGGATTTGGTACCGGGGACACACTACCTCCATCAATTGTCTAAATCCCACTGCACCAATGGCGGATACCGGACGCACATCTAACACCAACATAGCTGTCAAGGCCTCAGTTATGCGCTTTGCCACAGGATGACTGCGGTCGTACTTCATCCTCCTCACAAAGGACTGTTGGATGGTCAATTGCTTAGTAAAAGGAGTAGTAGTGTTCCAACTTCCTCTCTGGGATGATGAAGCACTCCCAGCAGCAACAGCAGCGGCAGCAGTAGGAGTAGCAATGCAGGATCCTCCGGAGGAATCCCAGATAGGAGAGGAGTCAGTCATGCCAGTGACATGGCCTGCAGGACTACTTCCGATCTTGACTGAGGAGGAAATTGACGAAGAGGGTGTTGATGGTGTGGTTTGCAGGCGCTTGAATACAAAGGACAAAGGGATTTAGGTGTCCCTGGACTGCTTATGGTCTTAGCCACAGTTTCTGAACTTGGCAGTAACTTTTTATGAACAAGCTGCAGGTGACGTATAAGGGAGGATGTTCCTAGGTGGTTAATGTCCTTTACCCTACTTATTACACCTTTACATATGCAACATATGACAAGACAGTAATTGTCCGGATTTGGACTGAAATATTTCCAGACCAAAGAGGTGGAATGTTTGGTCTTCTGCCCAGGCATGACCATGATGGGCTTTTTCATCCCATGGACAACTGTCTCCCCTGGTGCCTGATTTAAACAAACCACATCACCATTAGAATCATCCTCATCAACTTCCTCCTCAGCGTCAGTTACACCAATATCCACATGCTGTTGTGCTGCAACAGTGACATCTTCAATTTGAATAGCAGCAAGTGGACTGTGGGTGCTCCTTCCAGCACTTGCAGAGGGCGTGAAAATGGTGGAGGAAGCCACCTTTTCCCATCCAGTGTTGAGAAGGTCAGGCATCGCAACCGTCGCCACACTTGGACTCTCCTTTGGGATTTGTGATATCTTCTTAGAATTAGAACGCACAGTTCTTTGCTGTGCTTTTGCCAGCTTAACTCATTTCATTTTTCTAGCGGGAGGAGGGGGGCTTCCATTGTCATGTGAAGCTGAACCACTAGTCATGAACATAGGGAAGGACCTTAGCCGTTCCTTGCCACTCCGTATCATAAATGGCATATTGGCAAGTTTACATTTCTCCTCAGATGATTTCAATTTATTTTTTAAGGTTATTTTACAGAACTTTGGCTTTATGGATTTTACATGCCCTCTACTATGACATTGGGCATCGGCCTTGGCAGATGACGTTGATGGCATTTCATAGTCTATGTCATGACTAGCGGCAGCAGCTACAGCACTAGGAGGAAGTGGTTCTTGATCTTTCCTTATTATATCCTCCATTATTTTTATGGAGTGAATAACCCCTGTAAAAGTATTTTTATTTTTATTGAAGGGCAGCGGCCTACACCACAACAACACACAGGACAGCACCTGTAATGTAAGAAGGGCAGCGGCCTACACCACAACACACAGGACAGCACCTGTAATGTAAGAATAAGAAGGGCAGCGGCCTACACCACAACACACAGGACAGCACCTGTAATGTAAGAATAAGAAGGGCAGCGGCCTACACCACAACACACAGGACAGCACCTGTAATGTAAGAATAAGAAGGGCAGCGGCCTACACCACAACACACAGGACAGCACCTGTAATGTAAGAATAAGAAGGGCAGTGGCCTACACCACAACACATAGGACAGCACCTGTAATGTAAGAAGTGCAGCGGCCTACACCACAACACACAGGACAGCACCTGTAATGTAAGAATAAGAAGGGCAGCGGCCTACACCACAACACACAGGACAGCACCTGTAATGTAAGAATAAGAAGGGCAGTGGCCTACACCACAACACATAGGACAGCACCTGTAATGTAAGAAGTGCAGCGGCCTACACCACAACACACAGGACAGCACCTGTAATGTAAGAATAAGAAGGGCAGCGGCCTACACCACAACACACAGGACAGCACCTGTAATGTAAGAATAAGAAGGGCAGCGGCCTACACCACAACACACAGGACAGCACCTGTTATGTAAGAAGGGCAGCGGCCTACACCACAACACACAGGACAGCTCCTGTAATGTAAGAAGGGCAGCGGCCTACACCACAACACACAGGACAGCACCTGTAAAAGTTTTTATTTTTATTGAAGGGCAGCGACCTACACCACAACACACTGGACAGCCCCTGTAACAATTATTTTTATTTTTGGGCAGCAGCCCCTTGATAGGAGCACAGCACCCCTGCACACCTACCTATGCCGATGACAGGTGTGGCTGGCTAACATGGCACGCACACAGAAAATATATATATATTTTTTATCACTGGTGGTAGGTGAAGAGAGCAGCCCTGAAGGATGGGTACCCCCTGAACACAGCACTACAGCCAGCCCCTATATGGACAACAGTAGCCAGCCAGCCCCTATGAATATGGAGCCAGCATCAGCAAAAGCTCCCTTCCTCTTCACAGTAGCCAGCCAGCCAGCCCAGTATTGTAATGTATATAACTATAAGTAGTAGTGTACTACTAAGTTTATTAATTTTATTAGTAGCAAACAGCTCTCAGCTCCCTCCCTCTACCAGCCCTTATGGATAGGACAACAGCCAGCCCTTATATGGACAACAGTAGCCAGCCAGCCCCTATGAATATGGAGTGGACAATAGTAGCCAGCCAGCCAGCATCAGCAAAAGCTCCCTTCCTCTTCACAGTAGCCAGCCAGCCCAGTATTGTAATGTATATAACTATAAGTAGTAGTGTACTACTAAGTTTATTAATTTTATTAGTAGCCAACAGCTGTCAGCTCCCTCCTCTACCAACCCTTATGGATAGGACAACAGCCAGCTCTTATATGGACAACAGTAGCCAGCCAGCCTTTTCACAGTAGCCAACCAGGTCAGTATGTAATGTATCACATAACTGAACAAACAGTATATCACACAACACTAGCTCCCAGCTCCCTCCCTCTGCACGCACGCTCCACAGCTGGAATTAAAAATGGCGGCGATCGCGGGACCTTTTATAGAATCCAAAACCCGCGAGAATCTGACAGCGGGATGATGACGTTTTGCCTCAATTTCAGTTCTGAGCCAGGCGGGAAAACCCAAGCCTGACTCGGTACCCGGCTCAGATCGGTGGGGCTCAGTAGTGCCCCCATATGATGCCCCTGTAGTAGTGCCCCCATAGTAATGCCCTTGTAGTAGTGCCCCCATATAATGCCCCTGTAGTGCCACTTGTACAAAAAAAAAGCTTACCTTAATCCCCGCTCCTGCATCCGCCGCCGTCCTGTCCGCCCAGCTGCTCCTCGGAACTATGGGAGAGACAGTGCGCATGGAGAGAGCCGGAAGCTGGAGTTCAGAAGAGAACTCCAGTCTCTGGCTAATGCGGCGCTGCAGGGAAGGAGCCAGGCGCCCGCTGGTAATAGCATCTCAGCGGGCGTCCGGCTTAGAGCCTCCCTGCGGCACAGCCGGGCATGCATATGAATCATTCTATATTATAGAATGATTCATGTGCATGCCCGGCTGTCCATCCATTACCCCTAGGAATTTCATTTTTACCCCAGGTGGGGTAATTTACCCCTGTTCCCTGACCACTGATTTAGGATGATCATATCCAGGTAATATACTCAAATAAATGTGAGTTCACTGTAGCAGGTGATGGTTAAGCAAATAAATATATTACATCTATCAGGAATATATCAGCTCCAATTCTATAGTAGAGGTCAGCCAGAATTAAATTAAATGGGCTGAGCAGTAACATGTAGAGTAAAAAACACACCTGTCGTTGAAATCCTAATGCTCCCGTTATTGGTGTCTGGATAATGTGCTAATTTAAAGTTATAAATCTGAGATCCAGTCAGAAAGAGCTACTGCTGGCAACCTGGTTTCTTCACGAGTCACAAGTTAAGCGCCCCATACATCTATCGATAGATTTGACCGATCCTCTGAAACGTCGATCCGCCGGTTGGAAATGTCAACCAGCGCCCATCGATGTTTGCCGATCCATTGGATGTTAAAAGTCACCGATTTACAAATCACAATCATATTTTGATCGTGATCTGTAAATCAGTGAAATCAAAACATGTTGGATTTCAACGATCCTCCGACCCCAGCATCTGGGGATTGCCAAATTGCGTCAATCAGTCACTGGTGTACGGGGGCCATTAGTTAGAAGAATAATGTCTGGCTACCATATTACCATATCTCTTGGATGAGCAGATAATAATTTAATTATTGTTTATGCTGCATGTAGGAAAATAATTTAATGAACAAAACATAAACAGGCATTGTGTTATGCTCATTCATACAACAGTGTGTAACATTAAGGAATTATGATTTCTTAACAAATCATGCCACAGAAAATATAGTGTTGCAATGTACAAATGTCATTATTTTTTTTAACTCTATGTAATGTCTGGATGGTAGGTAACCTTTATCATCTGTCATAGTATGGGAGCATTTACATATACATTTGTGAGAGCTTCAAGATGCCCGTTCACATTTAATTACCTTACACTTTTGGTTCAGTGGTCTTTCAGTTACACTTTCTGGTCATTATTCTGAATTAATCCGATACGAGAAATGTTTTCAACTACCTTGGCAAGAGCAACCAGAGTGTATTGCGTCTACTGAGTTCCAGGCATTTGGCCGAACCACTGGTCACACTGCTTGTAATTAGGAGATCAAGCTGTACAGCCATGTGTGTGGGCTCCATTAGACACTCACTGCATGTTTAAATTAAGATGCTGCTCTCCTGTGAAAGTTTAAAAGATAACAAGGGCCATATGGAAGAGCTCAGCATGTATTATAAAAGTTTTTGAACTTGATATGTGTGCTTTGCACAGAAATGAGGCCACCTGCTGTGACTTGTGGGTGCGGCATTCCCTGTGAAGCTACACCCCCTAAGCACAAGGCACGTCCCCTAACCACGAGGACATGCCCCCTAATTTCGGACACTTGACTACTCTGTGTGCAAAGTTCCCTCTTCCTGAGGTAAAGAAGTTGGGAGGTATGCTAACAACCGGATAATGTCTGATCCCTGAAGATAAACAAATGACGTCCGCAAGGTCATGAGGTGCTCATAGTGATATCAGATACATGCCCAATGCTGTTTTGAAACTGATTCTTCTACACATACACAGTGGAAGAATTCCGGTGTTCGCCTTGTATTGTGAGGTAAAGGGGAAAGGTGCGCTAGTTTTCAACCAATTAATACCCTGGATTCAATTTGGCAGCTATCACAGTGGGCTCTGCATCCCACAAACAATCAGCAAATAGAAGAAAGTAAATAGTGAAGCGCTGTGTAGAATTCAGTAAAATAATTTATTAAACATTTAATGCATAATATTCCAAAAATGGCATAATGATATTCTCAGCCAAGGACTAAGAAAAGGTAGTTATAGATTTAAAAGGTATTACTAACAAGATGTAATGATACACACGGTTTCAATTTCTAAGGTCTGTATAAACATATATATAAAAAGCATTGAAGGTTTTGGTTATATCAGAGCAGTAAGTTCCTGTAAGGTTATTTAGGTTAAAAGTTGCTAATTAGCCACACTATTGATATGTGATAATGCACAATACATATCAGAACAATAGGTTCCTGTAGGGTAATTTAAAAATGAAAGTCAATAATTAGCTGCACTGTTAAACGCATGGCAGTCCGTAGTACACTACGGCAAAGTTACTGAGTAGGATAGGTTTCCAACTTCAATGTTACCAAATGATACTAATTGACCAAACAATGTTATTGTATCAACGAACGTAAAGGTATACAATGCTGATTGTTGGTAAGTAATACTTGCGAGATGGAACGTAGATGGAAGGGTTTAATTTTCCCGACAGGGGGTCTGGTGTATGCCTTTCCAAAGGGCTGTTGGATTAATTCACCAGTAGATGTTAACGAGAGCTCCAATGAGGGACAGTCTCTCCGTTATGTGGAGACGTTCCGACAGATGGCTCAGACACCTCTGCTCCAGTCCAATATGTGCTCCACTGCAATCGAGCACTCTCTGTCCTGCAAGGTCTTAGATACTCAGCTGTATGCCGTTGGATGGCAGTAGGCGGCTCACAGGTGCCTGAATATGTTGGTTTGTCTGTGGCCAGCGTGAACTCTGCAATGAGCGGTCTTAGTGCAGCATGAGGGTGGATCCTTGAAGCGTTTCTCCGGGTAAAGACACACTCCTGGTTTCCTTAGAAGGCAAGGGCCCTCATTCAGAGCCGTACGCTCTGAGCAGAGCGCACGCTCTGAATGAGGGCCGGGCTCCATTTTCATGGAGCGTCCTCCTAGACGCTCGTATAGCTGTGGGTCACCACCCACAGGCTATACGAGCGTGCATTTTGATGGCCGCGATGGTCGAGACCATCGCGACCATCGAAATTGCGAGCCGGAGCCTGCGGTTGAGGTTTTCAACCGCAAGCTCCGGAGTGATTTTGGCTCTATCAGAGCCAAAATCACTCCCACTGACATCACTAGTGATGTCAGTGGGCCGGCTTCTGACGGGAGGCGTTCCCGTGGGAACGCCCCCGTCAGGGAGGCACGCCCCCGGCACGCCCACCAAAGGGGGCGTGCTGTCAATCAACATTGACAGCACGCCCCCTTTGATCGGACACAACGAGCGAAGGACTTTCCTTCGCTCGTCGCGTCTGGCGCATGCGCACGACGGAGCTCCCTCCGTCGTGCGCATGCTCAGTGCATAACATCGACCCACTTGCGAGCGGACAGCCGCTCGCGAGTGGGTCTGAATCAGGCCCAAGGTGTTTACTTGTATTAGGATGGGGACTATATAGCACCACCTATTCCTCCAGGTGTGATTCTACATGTTCTCAGCTGTTGGATAATTAGTTAATTGAGTCCTGAACAAGCACACTTGCTCTTTTAAAATATTTCAACCATACTCTGATGATTTGATTTTAGTGGGCTGGTTGATATACCCTTTAAATACCATACAGAATCCGGTACATAGAAATCACTACACTATATATTAGAGATGTGTGCCAACCCCCGTGTTTTGGTTTTGGTTTTGGATCTGGATCTCCCCTGGTTTTGGATTTGGATTGGTTTTGCCAAAACCTCACCTCCATGTTTTTTATTTTTCGTGTTTTGGTTTTGGATCTGGATTTTTTCTTAAAGAATAAAAAAAACAGCTAAAATCACATAAAATGGGCCTTTTTTTGTTCCTACAGTATTAATAACCTCAATAACATTTATTTCCACTCGTTTCCAGTCAATTTTGACCACCTCACAGCTCACAAGGGGACCAGGAAGTGTGCTTTCCAAAAATAAACAAATGACTCAAATAATGCTTTGCAAATCTTCTATAAACTGGCATTTCCGAACCTGTAGAGGGACATAAAAAAAAACATAGTTCAAACTGCCGTTGTTCCCACTGTCCACTTAACCATATGAGATATATTGTGAACAAGCGGAACTGAGCAGCAAATGCAACATTTCTGAACTAAGGTTTAAGTATTACGTTGTGCGGCTGTACCAGGCCTGCTTGCTGGCATTTTTTTTTATCCCAGAAGGGGACCAGGAAGCATGCTTTCCAAAAATAAATGTTCTGTTCTGTAACGGAATTTTTCCAACCTGTAAAGGGACATTAAAAAAAACAGAGTTAGTTAGTGGGCTTCAAATTGCCATTGGTCCCACTGTCCACTTATTCATGGACTGGAGCAACCATGGTGACTGAATTAGTGTCATAACTTGAGGAGGCTGCAAACTGGGTGTCATGTTATCAGTTGGCCATATGGAGTATGTTGCTGTTAAGGAATCAGGCTGGTTAATATCAGTAGACACATTAATTGTAGTTTTTGTTATTCTGGGTTTCCATCTCCTGAAGGGTGTTTACCAACAGACAGAGACTATCTACCTATCAGCTCAGGCATAGACAGTTCCTGAGGAACAGAGCTCTGTTCTCTGGACGGAAGCCAAATAGGTGGAAGCCCCTGTTCCAAGTCCAACATTTGAAGCTCTTATTCTCTCCACATCATCTATGATAGAAGAAAAAAATATGTCATTGGGGACATCTAGCTCCTCTTTCTGTACCATGCTTACCCTTTTTGGATAGTAAGTCCAGCATGGATGGTTTGGAAGAAGGCCTAGCAACAGATGGGGATGGTCATTATCAAGACCTGGTCCCCCAAGTGGGTGTAGTCTGGGAGGTATTGGTTGGCATGCAGGCAGCGGAATAACAAAAGCCTCCATGTTGTCTGTGCTTACTATTCCGTATTTCAGTTTGCCATTCAGGTAGGAATAAACTAGTGGGCTACAGAACACAGTGACAGAATCACTGGATGTCTTAGTGCATTCATGCCAAATACGATCCATGAATTCCCATACAGATTCCAGACAGATGAATCCTTTGCTTGTAAAATTGTTTTTGGCTATCTATAACACCCCCCTTTGCCAGGAATTACCAGACACTTTAAAGGCTGTAACTTTGAACTGCTTTATAGAAAACATGTTAATGAAACCGTTCCATACTGCAGAACATGATGGAGAAATCCCTTGAAATTCAGCACCTAGAGCATCTTGTTTTCATGTTCTCTGAAGCCTCTCCTGACTGTGAAGAAAGATTCTCCACACTGTAGTCTTCCATTGTGACTTTTTAATGTTGATTTCAATGTTGTCCACTGGTTGAGATCCATCTCATCTGAGGGTTGTGTTTTCCCCATGCAAATGAGACAATTCACATCCAGAAGGTGATGCTTATGTTGAGCCGTGGAGTCACTCTCTCTTTTGGCAGAATTAGGCTTTAGTTTTTTACAGATATTATATATATAGGCTTTAGTTTTTTTAGAGCATATAACTTTATAAGCTGTTAGGATAACATTTCTGCTATGTTTAAGATTAAAACAAAATAAACTTTTTGTAACCCAATAACTTAAAAAAAAAAGTTTCATTGCAATATTCATGCAGCTCCTTGCCAGACAGCAGCACAGCACCCCTGCGCAGCTAAGCGGATGACAGGTGTGGCTGACACGCACATAAAAAAAATTGTTTATTTATTATTTTGGCCAGCAGCCCCTTGACAGACAGGAGCACAGCACCCCTGCGCAGCTAGGCCGATGAAAGTGACAGCCAGGTGTAAAATTGAGAATAAATTAATAAAAAAACAATTCATTGGTTGCAGCCCCTGGCTGTTAAATTGATAATAAATTCATTTAAAAAAATCATTGGTTCCTAAACCAACCATAACATTAATTTAAAATCTCACGCAGCAATGCCCCAATCAGCACGTAATGGAATGGAAAAAGGTGCAAGATGGAATAGTCCTTGGGCCTTCCCACCCACCCTCCTGTTGTATACGCAACAGGACAGTTTAACAAACCAATCATTTCAGCAACAAGGACTGCCAATTGTGGCTGAAATTATTGGTTTGTTTGTACCCCCATAAAACAAGTTGCCAATGTGCATTGGACATGGAAAAGAAAATAATCCCATACACAAACTGGCTTTACATTACAAGTTGTCATCATACTCATCCTCATCCTCCCCATCAGTGTGTACATCCTCTTCTTCACACAATATCAATTCATCCCCACTGGATTCCACCATAGGCGCCTCTGTAATTTTTTGATGTAATTTGTTGGTAGAGGTCTTCCTTGTGGAATTTGTAATTCATTTTAATGAACATCATCTTTTCCACATTTTGAGGAAGTAACCTCCTACGCCGATCAATGACAAGGTTGCCAGCTGCACTGAAAACTCTTTCGGAAAACACACTGGAGGGTGGGCAACTTAAGTAATGCAAAGCCAGTTTGTATATGGGACCCCAAATTGCCACTTTTTCCTGCCAGTACTGAAAGGGACTGTCTGACATGTCTATTAGGATGTTATCTCTGAAATAGTCCTCCACCATTCTGTGAATGGAGACCGTATCACACATAGTCATGGTAGAAGACATGTCACTAGTAGGCAGTTGTCTCAGGCCCGACCAGATGTCATTTTTTGGTAACTGATCTGCATGACCAGCAGGCATTCTGTAAGGAATATGTAGTTTTTCCTGGCAGCTGTTGAAACTGAAGGAGGAGATGAAGGAGTTTCACATGCGGCTGCAGCTGATAATTTTTTAACCAACAGCTCTTTGCATAGTTTTAGATTTTGGTCTTTTGGAAAAAAACTCAAAAGGTAGGACTTAAACCTAGGATCCAGAATGGTGGCCAAAATATATTTTTCAGATTTCAATAGATTGATGACTCTTGGATCCTGGTAAATTGAATTGAGGGCTTGATCCACCAGTCCGACATACTTTGCGCAATCGCTCCATTTCAGCTCCTCCTTCAGTTTCTCCAGCTGTTTTTGCAAAAGTCTGATGAGGGGAATGACCTGACTCAAGCTGGCAGTGTCTGAACTAACTTCACGTGTGGCAAGTTCAAAGGGTTTGAGAACCTTGCACAACATGGAAATTATTCTCCACTGCGCTTGAGTAAGGTGCATTTCCCCTCCACGGCCTATGTCATAGTCTGCTGTATAGGCCAGGATGGCCTTTTGCTGTTCCTCCATCCGCTGAAGCATATAGAGGGTAGAATTCCACCAAGTTACTACCTCTTGCTTCAGCTGATGGAAGGGCAAATTTAACTGTACCTGCTGGTCATGCAATCTTCGACAAGCGGTCGCCGAATGTCTAAAATGTCTGGATATCTTGCGTGCCACCGAGAGCTTCTCCTGCACGCCCCTGTCATTTTTTAAAAAATGTTGTACCACCAAATTAATTGTGTGAGCAAAAGATAAGACATGTTGGAATTCGCCCAGATGTAATGCTCTCACAATATTGGTGGCATTGTCCGAAATCATAAATCCCGAGGAGAGTCCAAGTGGGGTAAGCCGTTTAGCAATGATTTCCCTGAGTTGTTCTAAGAGGTTCTCAGCGGTATGCCTCTTAGTGAAACCAGTTATACTAAGAGTAGCCTGCCTCTGTATAAGCTGTCTTTTGGGAGATGTTGCTGCTGCTGTTGCTGTTGTAGGCAATACACCTACCCAGTGGGCTGTCACAGTCATGTAATCCTTAGTTTGTTATGTCCCACTTGTCCACGTATCAGTGGTCAAGTGGACAGTGAGTACAACGGCATTTCTGAGGACATTAATAAGGTTTTTTTTTAATGTCCTTTTACAGATTTGGAATTGCTCTTCTAGTGAAGTGGAATCTAGAAGGGGTCTGGTAGCAAGGACACAGGACCTGAATTAACTGTTGAAAACCCACTGCAGTAATGGCGGATACTGGACGCACATCTAATACCAGCATAGCTGTTATGGTGTCAGTAATCCGCTGTGCAACTGTGTGATTGCTGTCATACTTGTTTGCCCTTGCAAACGATTGTTTAACAGTTAATTGCTTTTTGGAGGATACGCTACAAGTAGTCTTCCTCCTGGTCCCCTTCTGGGATGCAGATCCACTGACAGCAACAGCAGCAGCAGCAGCAACAGGAGTAGTCATCAAGGAGGAACACAACTGTAGTCACTGGATCTTGTGCACTAATGTAGTTAAGCCTAACACCCACGCACACACAGAAGAAATAAATATATAAGACAGTGACACTTGCATTATTTTTTTTTTAATTGAACACGACTGCAGTCACTGGATCTTGTGCACTAATGTGGTTAAGCCTAACACCCACGCACACACAGAAGAAAAAATATATATAATACAGTGACACTTGTATTGTTTTTTTTTATTGAACACGACTGTACTGTAGTCGCTGGATCTTATGCGCTAATGTGGTTAAGCCTAACACCCATGCACCCACAGAAGAAAAAAATATATAAGACAGTGACACTTGTAGTGTTTTTTTTTTTTTTTTAAGAACGACTGGAGACAGGCAGCACAAGGTTGCAAGTGCAATGTGCGTTGCTGGCTGGCTCTTGTGCGCTACTGTGGTTAAGCCTAACACACATGCACACACAGAAAATATAAAAACTTAAAAAGACTTAAAAAGGACACTTAAAAAGGACACAGCAGACAGCCCAGATGGATCACCCGACAGCACCATGACCAGAGAGACCAGAATGGATCAGCACAGTGATAGTGACAGCACCGTGACCAGAGACCAGAATGGATCAGCAGACAGCACAATGACAGTGACAGCACCGTGACCAGAGACCAGAATGGATCAGCAGTCACCAGCCCTGGACACAGCAGATAGCACCAGTACTCTCCCAGCCCTACACTACCCACCCTCCCTGTTCACTTTACACAGCCAGAGTGGAAATGGCGTCTGTCGCGTGGTCCCTTATATACTTCATTGATCATAGAGATGAAAACTCGCGAACCGTGAGATTTCCGTCTCTATGGTTTTGCCTCGGTTTCGAGAACCGAGTAAGGCGAGAACCTCTGAGCCTGCTTGGATTCGACTCGGTTATGCTAAATTCGGGTGGCTTCGGTTCTCTGAGAACCGAACCCGCTCATCTCTACAATATATACAGAGGGAAATGCATAAAAATAGAAAAAAGGAATATAAAAAGGACATTTAAATTTATGATGCTAACAGTTTGAACTGATGTCCACCGATACATTATATAGATCTAAAAAAGAAAAAAAGCTAATGACTAAATTATTATAATGATAGATTTGATAGAGGGTATCAAGAAGAAGACAGATGATATCAAATCATATAAATGTACATTTATCACATTATAGGTGAGCATATAGTGATACGAGGCGATAATCATGCGGAGAGAGAGTCACATAAGGAGATAATCATACAAATTGTGCAGAGATAGGGAGGGGGGAAGAGGGAAACAGGAAAAGGGTGTGAGTGGAATCTGAACTGGATGACAATAAAGGTACCTTCCATATAGTGTGATTGGAATTCCAAAAACAGTTAGAATTCCAATTTTACACTCTCATTAAATCCATTAGGAAATAGGGTCTGAAGAGAATGGATCCAGAAAGTTTCTCTGGCACACAGTCTACGAAAACGGTCGCCCCCTCTTGTGTAGGTGGTATTTGTTCAATCACAGTAGCCTGAAGTAGCGTGGGATCGGAAGAAGGTGTTTGAAAGAAATGATTGGAAACACTATGTTTTATCATCTGATTCAGGATATTCCTGCGATGTTCTAAAAACCGGATTTTAAACTTCCTAATCGTTCTCCCCACATGTTGTTTCTTGCAGGGACAGGTAAGTACATATATAACAAAGTCAGTTTCACAATTAAGAAAGGTTTTAATAGGAAACTGTTGCCATGAGTGACTGGACACAAAATTCTTCTGTCTGTGAGTGATGTGTTTACATGTAGTACACCTAACATGGTTGCATTTAAAACACCCTGATGGTTTTGCTGTTGTTAGAAATGTATGCAAGGGGTCATTCACGACTTGTTTCGACTTAAAGTGACTGGAAACTAGTTTATTTTGAAGATTGTCAGCTTTTTTAAAAATAACAACAGGTTTTTCTTTCAATTAATTTTTGAGGATAGGGTCCAATTTAAGAATAGAAAAATTATCGTGTACAATCCTTTTAATTTTATGAGCTAAACTATTTTGTTTAGTTACAAAGATGATTGAGCTGTCAAATTTTTTATTATTTTCCTTTTTTCCTTTTCTATTTTCTGTTTTGGCAACTTGAAGAAGATTGGATCCTCTCTAGAGACAGCGTATCCCGGAGAGCCGTATTTAACAGCTCTTCAGGATATAGTTTGTCCCTGAAAGTTCCCATCATAACATTAGCCTATTCACCAAACTCTTCGATATGAGAGCAATTGCGTCTCAATCGTCGCAGTTGTCCTCTCGGGATATTGTTTAACCAGCTTTTCTGATGATTGCTGGTATAACATTATTATTATTACCAGTTATTTATAATGCGCACACATATTCCGCAGCTCTTTACAGAGCATATTTGGCCACTCACATCAGTCCCTCCCCCAGTGGAGCTTACAATCTATATTCCCTACCACATGTACACGCACACACACATACAAACTAGTACCCGGAGGAAACCCAAGCAAACACAGGGAGAATATACAGACTCCATTTAGAGCCAAAGTGGGAATCAAATCCATGACCTCAGTGCTGTGAGGCAGTAATGTTAACCATTACAGCATATACATGTTTACATATATACAATAATTAGTAGAGAACTTCATATATGCAGAATGACACATCCATGTTTGAAAAGTAAACAAATAATTGGCCTAAGATGGTGGATGCAACAAAAATACTTTCTATTTCATTTTTGAGCATCTAATTAAATATCATGTTTGCTTCAAAGTTAATATTAAAGTAGTTAGTTTTTTAGCTGTCTAATTAATACCTTATTGACTCTTTAGTAACACATAAAATATAAATTATTGTGACTTGCTGTTTTTTTTTTTTCACTTTAATATATGTTTGAAAATATATTTCTACAATCAGGCTTTACAATTTTAATATTATATAAATGCTTTTTTAAAAGAATACAACTGTTCAGTAGAGCTCTTAAAAATTAAGTATTTCTCATATTTTTTTATTTTTTATTTAATAGTAGTTAGGCATTTAAAGTTAATGCTATTTGCTTAATAATATCAATATTATCTGAAGTATATTCAACATGAATGAAAGCCATATACAATTATTGTTAAAGATTATGAATAATGTATCCCTTCATCTTATTCTAGTGTGAAGCAGAAGGAATTAAGTTTACAAACACAATACTTGTGTTGTTTATGTCTGTTGTCAAATCACCTCACAATCATAGTTGCTAGGAAAATCCTCAAAAAATTTAATTGTCAACTGCTGTGTTAAAGTATTTTTTCTTCTATTTGTGGTTAACATTGTTACAACGTTTTCAATTCCAGATAATTCCATATGGATCCTTTCTGTGGGACTGCATTCACTTCCTCAACTATAAATTTTACATTGAATTGTCATTTTTATGCATCTTTTCACAGTAATTTTTCAACACTAATTCCATTAAAAGACTTGAATCCATGTATAAATCAAAATATACATTTTCTGAATTCCTACTGAATGGTGGCTCAAAATTAAAACAAAGATCAATTGTCTTAATCTCTTGATAGAAGCTATGATTTGTGTATAAATTATATTAATTTGTGTTAACTTTAATATTTTTTTTTTTTGTATTAGACAATTGAAAGAAAATGCAACAGATAAATAGAACATTTCTGGAGTAATTTGAAATATACAACATGTATATTGTTCCAATTCACTCAGAGATATGATATTGTTAAAATCATAAGATAAAAATACTTATGTGTATTGATTACATGACAATTGTCACTGAGCCATATTGGCAGGGAGCAGCAAGGTTTAATTTACCAGTTTGCCTGCCCAGCTTTAGCAGATATGTGCATGCACCAGGCAGAATTGAGACTTAATTTCCACTAAAAGTTTGCTGCCAGTGACAGCAGGGTTATTGCTGGTAGGAAAGTTACAGCCAGTGAAATAAAAAAAATGCCTTATTGCTGGCAGAAATTGGTGGCTTTTTGCCTTTTAATAAATATACCTCATAGTGCATGGATCTTAAATGAGGCCTGATATGCAGTGTCCTAAATCCCCATTAGTGTATGTGCAGATAGAGTTTCTAGCTTGATGAATAGGACCCATAATGCATCAAGAGTTTCCTATTAAGATGCTCAGCAAAAATTGAAGATTATGCATACCTGCCATCCTCAGGTTTGCTTATGAGATGTTGGACATGGTTGTGCCTCTGTTCATCCATGCTGCTTCAGATTGGCAGCCAGCAGGGCTTTATCAACTTCAGCAGAGGAGGATACGGATGGTAAGGACTGAAGACAGAGCCGTAACTAGACTTTTTGGTGCCCTGTGCCAGACAGAGCATTGGGGCCCCCCTCATTTTTCAAAGGGACATAATGCACCCAAAAAAGGGGAATGGCCTCATGGGGAAGGGCCAGGGAAGAGATAGGGGAGGCTAGGAGATGCTGGGGATGAAATAAGAGGAGAGCAGAAGTGGAAGAAGAACGGATGGCTTGTAAAGGTGCCAGGTGAGGAAAGAGGTTTGTGAATGACACAAGAAAAAAAAGATGGGTAGTGGAGAAAATGCTTGGAAAAATTGGGGGTTAGCTATGGTAGTGTTAAAGGAGATAGAGAGAAATTCAAAGAAAAGGGGCAAACTATGACAGCTGGGAAGACAGGTATACACCTATACAATTAGAGAAAAAAAAATAAACACACAAAGTGGGGAGGGGAGGCAGAGAGGTACACATATAAAGAGGGTACAGAAACAGACATTGAATATAGAGGTATATACATAAAACTTAAGACAGAGATGCAAACACAAAGGTAGAGACAGCCAGGCAATGATGGATACAGACAAGAGGTGGACAATGAATAGGAATTCTGCCTAAGAATTATGGACCCACCAAAAGCACAGGTAGGAGGAATCAGAAGGTAAGGGAAAGGGAAGACGCCACTTCCCCTGTACATACAGAGTTGAAATATGCTGCCCCATATGGCAATAGGCAGCATAAAACCAAATGTGTAGAGGAATTGATGTGAACTCCTTGGGCCACAGCAAGGTGTGCTTCTGGTATGTACCATTTAAGGCAGGATTGGATTAAGACTCCACAGGGTTCTAGGCAAAATATTAGTTTGTGGACCTCCTTCCCCTTCCTATCACATATCCCACAGTATTGTTCTCTTTTCACACATACCCACCTGTACTGTGAAGTACGACACACACTTGCTTACTCATCTCTCCTCTTCTCATATGCACCTGTCCTGAGATCAATATCACTACTTATTTCTCTCACATGTTCCACAGCACTCTTCTCTATTCACATAGACCTGTGCTGTTCCCTTTCCCACACATCTGTCAGCTACAGTTGGCCTGCAGAACAAACACACTGTGCCCATTACAGCCAGGCCCCATGCCCTGGCCCAGAATGCCCCTACATATACACCAACATCAAAGAGAAGGAAATTAATACTAAGAATAGGAGTAACCAACATTGAAGGCATTCAGTAAAGGAAAACCACAAACAACCATAGCCTCCTAATACAGTCAGCACTGTCTCTACTCTCTCTAAACCTCACAGGGACTATTGCCTACGTCACCATGTGTTGGCTTTGCATGGAGCACAGCTAGGAGTTGAATAGCAACTGTGTTGATAAACCAGTCACCGATAAGTTTCAGTGGGCTTCTCAAGTACCCTCAAAATTCTCATTCTGTGAAGAAAATGATGAAAGAAATGAAGAAATAATTGATTATTTGAAGTAAAATAAAACTTTCTATGCTTTCATTTTTTGAAATAATTTTTTGTATTATTTTTTTATTCACTGAACTGAAGGCCCAAATTTTGCTTTCAGTTCCATTGCAACAGTTCAGTCACTTCTGTGCATAACAGAAGAAATTGATGAGTGTCACTCAGCTGCCTCAATCTGTGGTGAAAGCAGATTTATTTTTATCGCTATATAAGCCAAAAGCATTTTTTATAATTATTGCCAATTATTACTAACTAGCCCCACTATATCTGGAACATCTTGTAGGATTTAAACCTAGGAGACATAACTTTCACCCAGGACCATTTTAACTTGTATTTTATATCACCGTCTATCCTTATATTGAAAATTATGCTCTGAGATTTGTCCATTACACCTGGATGGGCTTCAACTTCCCGTTAAAGCAGTCATTAGCATGTACAGGAATCAGTAATGTGGGGGGAAGGGAATAAATGTATAATTCAGTGTGGTTTATCGTACCAATAAAGTCTGCCAAAAGCAGATATTCCCCAGCACTGTCAAGGAAAATACCCCCAAAATACAATCTATAAAACACCTATGGGGACCTATGGCGGGACGGGGGGCAATTTCTCTCCATAATAACATTATTCAGATTCTCTTAGATCATTCTAAAATATCTATAAGGTTATCTTCTTGGTGTACTGTATTCCGCCATATTACCATGGAAAGCCTCTATTCTCGGAATCGGTATGATTTACCGCCGGACTCATGCCCGGCATTTGGAATCCCGACAGCGGCATCCCGGCAGAGGAGGAAATCCCGATCGTCCAAGGTAAGTGTTGTCTAACCAAACTTTACCCCCTAACCCTAACCCTCCCTTTGGAGTGCCAAACCCTAACCTTCCCCCCCAGTGCCTAACCCTAATTTCCCCTGTAAGTGCCTAAACCTAACCCCCACCTTCCCTGCCGCCTAAACCTAAGTCCCCTGGGGGGGTGCTTAACCCTAACCTCCTCCCGGGGGTGCTTAACCCTAAACCTCCCTCCCCCCCAACCTAACCCTAACCTCCCGGGGGGGGTGCCAAACCCAAAGTCTCCCCCGGGAGTCCCTAATCTAACCCTCCCCCCGCGGCTGTCCGTACTCGGCATCACTCCGATTGGGATGCCGGGCGCCGGTCTCCCGGCGTCTGTAAAAGGACAGATTTAGATGCCTGTCATTTAACCCTCACCGGGATTAAGCAGCCAGGAAGCCGGCTGTTGAGATTAGGTCCGCCGGCTTCCCGACTGCATAACCTATTCTCAATCAGTGCTCTCATCCAGCATGTATAGATAAATGTTCTATAATATTTATCACAATGGGTAACTTACTCCACCACAAGTTCTTGATGGGATTGTCAGATACTAGTGTTTGTGCTAAGTGTGAGCCTTCTGATGCAACCTTTATACATTGTATGTGGGAATGCCTCCTTACCTGTAGATTTTGGCCATCAGTCAATAGATTTGCATCTTGGTATCTAGTTACTCATCTTCCGCCATTGGCGTAGTGGGCAATTCTGGTTATTCTACCACCATCTGTTTTTGGTAGGGAGTTAGTTAAAAAATATTAAATCAGCGGTGGCCCGTCAATGTATACTACAGATGTGGAACCATGCAGATCCTACATCATTATTTTTATTCTGATCTAAACTATTTTTTGCTTTACAGAAGGATTGGCTAGAATCTACCCTGCATAAGAAGACTAAAACGGATTCTTTTTTCCAGCTGTGGGAGGGTTTTATAGACTCCTTTATGTTGGCCCTAAAACACCAAATACATTTGTGCTTCCATAGTACTTCTAGGTTGAGGCAGTGGGGAAGGGAGGGTTAGGCACTTGGGGGGGAGGTTAGGGTTAGGCACCCCTAAGGGTGAGGGGGTTAGGTTAGGTTAGTTTATACTAGGGGTGTGCACCGGTCACTTTTCGTGTTTTGTGTTTTGGTTTTGGATCTTGTTTCTATAAAAAGTATAACTGGTCACATTTGAAAAAAAAATTAACAATATTTAGGGCTAGAAATTTCAAAATTAATGAAACTATAGTGGAAATCTAATTTACATTAGGGGTGTGCAACGGCCACTTTTCGTGTTTTGGTTTTGGATCTGGATCTTTCTTCGTGTTTTGGATCTGGATTGGTTTTGCCAAAACCACCCTTCCGTGTTTTGGGTTCTGGGTTTTGTGTTTTGGATCTGTATTTTTTTGAAAAAAAGCATAAAAACAGCTAAAATCACAGAATTTGTAGGTTTTTCTGCTCCTATGCTATTATTAACCTCAATAACCTTAATTTCCACTTATTTCCAGTCTATTCTGAACACCTCACACCTCACAATAGTGTTTTTATGTCCAAAAGGTTGCACCGAGGTAGCTGGATGACTATGCTAAGCAACACGAGTGGGCGGCACAAACACGTGACACATCTAGGCGTGAAACTGCAGTGGCAGACAGGATGGCAGTTTGAAAAACTAGGCCCCAAAGTGTACATAATGCAAAGAAAAAAAAGAGGTGCAAGATGGAATTGTCCTTGGGCCCTCCCACCCACCCTTATGTTGTATAAACAGGACATGCACACTTTAACAAACCAATCATTTCAGCGCCAGGGTCTGCCACACAACTGTGGCTGAAATGGTTGGTTCGTTTGGGCCCCCACAAAACAAGCTGGCAATTAATCTGTCCCTGCACAAACTGGCTCTACGGAGGCAAGATGTCATCCTCATCCTCCTCATCCACCGATTCCTCACCCTCTTCAATGTGTACATCCTCATCCTCACAGAGTATTAATTCGTCCCCGCTGGAATCCACAACCACAGGTCCCTCTGTACGTTCTGGAGGCTGGTCTCCCTGGAAGAGTTGATAATTCATTTTATGAACATCATCTTCTCCACATTTTGTGGAAGCAACCTCCTACGCCTTTCGCTGACAAGGTTCCCGGCTGCACTAAACACTCTTTCGGAGTACACACTGGAGGGGGGGCAACTCAGGTAAAATAGAGCCAGTTTGTACAGGGACCTCCAAATTGCTTCTTTTTCCTGCCAGTACAGGTACGGACTGTCTGACATGCCTACTTGGATGCTGTCACCGATGTAATCCTTTAACAGACAGATGCACGCTTGTCGCTGCTGCTTTGAGGATGCAAGTGCGGCTACAGCCCACACAATTCACAAAGACAGAAAAAAAAGAACAATATTTTTATTGTTTGTGTAGCACACTTTGAGGGTGTCACCACCCTTTAACAGACAGACGCACGCTTATCGCTGCTGCTTTGAGGACAGTATCATATGCAGTGACAGTAGACTTGTCAGAAATTGTTGGCACGTCCTTCAGTCCTACCAGATGTCCAAACCAGCCCTTGACTTATGACACAGGCGCACGCTTGGCACTGCTACTATGTTGATGCACGTGCGGCTACATCGCACACAAGTCACAAACACATTAAAAAAATAGTTTTTTTATTTTTTGGAGCACTTTGAGAGTTACACCACCCTTTAACAGACAGACGCACGCTTGTCGCTGCTGCTTTGAGGATGCAAGTGCGGCTACAGCCCACACAATTCACAAAGACAGAAAAAAAAGAACAATATTTTTATTGTTTGTGTAGCACACTTTGAGGGTGTCACCACCCTTTAACAGACAGACGCACGCTTGTCGCTGCTGCTTTGAGGATGCAAGTGCGGCTACAGCCCACACAATTCACAAAGCCGGAAAAAGAAGAACAATATTTTTATTGTTTGTGTAGCACACTTTAAGGTTGTCACCACACTTTAACAGACAGACGCACGCTTGTCGCTGCTGCTTTAAGGATGCAGGTGCGGCTACAGCCCACACATTTCACAAAGACAGAAAAAAAAAGAATAATATTTTTATTGTTTGTGTAGCACACTTTTAGGGTGTCACCACCCTTTAACAGACAGACGCACGCTTGTCGCTGCTGCTTTAAGGATGCAGGTGCGGCTACAGCCCACACATTTCACAAAGACCGAAAAAAAAAGAACAATATTTTTATTGTTTGTGTAGCACACTTTGAGGGTGTCACCACCCTTTAACAGACAGACGCACGCTTGTCGCTGCTGCTTTGAGGATGCAGGTGGAATCTAGACGGGATTTGGAACCGGGGACACACTACCTCCATCAATTGTCTAAATCCCACTGCACTAATGGCGGATACCGGACGCACGTCTAACACCAACATAGCAGTCAAGGCCTCAGTTATACGTTTTGCTTCAGGATGACTGCTGTCGTACTTCATCCTCATCGCTAGGGACTGTTGGAGGGTCAATTGTTTAGTAAAAGTAGTGATGTTCCTACTTCCTCTCTGGGATGATGAACAACTCCCAGCAGCAGCAACAGCACTAGGAGGAAGTGGTTCTTGATCTTTCCCTATTTTATTTTTATCGGAGAAAGTTTGGTCCTCCATTTATGTTATATTGATATATACGTGCGGCTAAAGCGCACACAAACACAGAAAATATTTTTTTATTTTTGCTGGAGAGTAGTGCACTTTGTGGGTTACACCACCCTTTAAGAAATGAGCCAGCCGGCTCTTTACTTATGGGACACAGGCGCACGCTTCGCGCTGCTCCTTTGTTGATGCACGTGCAGCCACAGTGCACACAAGTCACAAACACAGAAAATATATATTTTTTTGGTTTGGAGTGTACTTTGGGGGTTACAGCACCCTTTAACGGTCAAGCCAGCCGGCCCTTTACTTATGACACAGGCGCACGCTTGGCACTACTTTGTTGATGCACGTGCGGCTACTGCGCACACAATTCACAAACACAGAAAATATATATTTTTTTGGTTTGGAGTGTACTTTGGGGGTTACAGCACCCTTTAACGGTCAAGCCAGCCGGCACTTTACTTATGACACAGGCGCACGCTTGGCACTACTTTGTTGATGCACGTGCGGCTACTGCGCACACAATTCACAAACACAGAAAATAATTCTTTTTTTGGTTTGGACTGGAGTGTACTTTGGGGGTTACAGCACCCTTTAACGGTCAAGCCAGCCGGCCCTTTACTTATGACACAGGCGCACGCTTGGCACTACTTTGTTGATGCACGTGCGGCTACTGCGCACACAATTCACAAACACAGAAAATATATTATTTTTTTAGCACTTGGGGGGAGCACCCCTGATGGACAGAGCACCCCCTGGACAACACTACAGCACCCCTTTAGGACTGGGACACTGCACAGGACTTTGGAGTGGACACAGCCCCTATGGAGAACTGACTGCACAACACAGTCCAGCCAGCCCCTGTGGACTTTGAAGTAGTGGACACAGCCCCTATTAACAACAGCAGCACAGCACAACACAGCCAGCCCCTATGGACTTTGAAGTAGTGGACAACAGCAGCACTACACTACACTACACTACACAGCCCAGCCAGCCCTAACTCCCACCCTCCCTCTTCACTGTCCACAGCCGAGTGAGAAAATGGCGCCGACGCGGGTACCTTATATAGGATCCAAAACCCGCGAGACTCGGAAGGCGGGATGATGACGTTTTGCCTCGATTTCAGAACCGAGTCAGGCGGGAAAAGTCGAGCCTGACTCGGATCGGACTCGGATCGGGGGGGCTCGGGGAGGTTCGGATTTCAGAAATCCGAACCCGCTCACCCCTAGTTTATACTTACCTTAGCGATGATCGGGATTTCCAGTGCTGTCGGGCTTCCGCTGCCGGGAACTCTGCTTTTGTCGGCCATGCGCTGCAGGGAATCGAACCGCCGGCCGCATTTCTTACCGATTCCATATTGTTTTATAAACATTGAAACATTAGTTCAAATAAGCTACAGCCCATTTTTATATACAGTGTGCGTGTGTATGTATATATATATATACACACACACACACGCACACCGTATATAAAAATGGGCTGTAGCTTATTTCTTCAGGTTGATCACAAACCTAATAATTACAAAGCTAAATACCCACCCCAGACGGTCCATGGTAAAGCTTCGCCGGTGAAGCGGCACAATGGACGGTCCGGCACTCCTATTACTGAAATACTTGGCTGCGTGCCCTCACAAACTTGATGAATAGACGGGCAGAGGTGCGGCACTGCAGACACAAAACCAGCTTGGACCGCATAGATATAGTCAACGTTGACTATACCTACACGATCCAAGCTGGTTTTGTGTCTGCAGTGCCGGACCTTTGCCCGATGTGTGTGTGTATATATATATATATATATATATATATATATATATATATATATATATATATATATAATTTTACAGGTGGTATGTTTCTGATTCTCTTTCCAGAATAGGGTTTATAGATGTAAATTATACCGAAATTAATATCTCTTGAAATTATTGATTGTATGTTTTACTCTTTATATGTGCAATATGTGTTTATCATTATTCTGTTCACAATCAGAATAATGTGCATTTATATATATATTAACAATGCTAATGGTGATTTATACGAGGACGCTTCAGTCTAGAGGCCCCTCTTCTATCAGATAAATACATACATTTATTTGCTATGTGAGACAATTTTATTAAGCTATTAAGTTTTAAGCTAATTAAGTATGGAATTGTATTAGTGGTAATGCACCAGATGGCTGTGTATGTACTGCTTTTCCATAGTATTGCTTTTCTATAGTACCCATTGGAAACAATTCCTGGTTATCTGGCATTAATGGATGGCTGGTAATGGCCACTAACAAGTGAACTATGGGGGTCATTCAGACCCACTCGCAAGCGGCAGTACGCTCGCAAGTGGGTCGATGTTCCCCACTGCGCATGCGCATGACGGAGGGAGCTCCGTCGTGCGTATGCGCGATACACGGACTGCGACAGCCAAGCTGTCGCTCCGGGGCTCGCACCAAAGGGGGCGTGCTGTCAATGTTGATTGACAGCACGCCCCCTTTGGTGGGCGTGCTGGGGGCGTGCCTGCCAGACGGAGGCGTTCCCATGGGAACGCCTACCGTCTGAAGCCGGCCCCACTGACATCACTAGTGATGTCAGTGGGAGTGATTTTGGCTCTGATAGAGACAAAATCACTCCAGGGCTTGTGGCTGGGAGACCCTACCGCAGGGTCTCCATCGCAAGTCCGATGGTCGCGATGGTCAAGACCATCGCGACCATCTTTTTGGACGCTCGTATATGCTGTGGGTGGTGACCCACAGCTATACGAGCGTCCAGGAGGACGCTCCATTTTAATGGAGGAGGGCCCTGATTCAGAGCGAGCGCTCTGGTTAGAGCGTCCGGCTCTGAATCAGGCCCTATATCTTATCCCAAGTACGTTTACAATTGGCTGATAATTGTGTGCAATACACATGGATATAATATGGGCCTGATTCAGAGTCGCATGCAATACCGATGTTCACATAGTTGAGCGATTTTCTGCTATAAGGCGTGCAGGAAAATTCCTATAATCTTGTACGGTGCATGTGTTACATCGTGTGTATGCACAAAAGCGCTGTGTGGTTGAGACGCTCGCTATCAGAAATCTCATGGAAAAGTTATGAGCATTCTTGGGAGGTGGCTATGAATGCGGGCAAAAATGATCCATCTCATGGGCATATTATGGGAGTGTTGCTAAAGTGTTTTCATACTCATGCGCTGCAGCATTCATGCTTCAACTTGATTATAGATATATTTAAATTTTTTTTCTATTCATTAATCAATAATATTACAGGTGGTGTATGCTTCATACAAGCAAAGGGAGGAGGGAGATGTATGTTGTCGAAAGTAGGTGGTAGCTATCAGTGCCAGATAAAGGTTCACATGGGCCTGGAGCTGAAATTTATGAGGGGCCTTTTGTGCGGTGATTAGCGCCATATATATGAGTGACATAGTTATGATGTAAATGTAAAACCCTGTTACTGAAGAGCATAGGTGTCACTTAGTGATGTTATAAATGCATACTTGCTTGTCAGGGAGACTCCGTGAAATAGTAGCAATCTCCCTGACTCCCTGAAAAGTCTAGCAATCTCCCTGATTGCACCTTACCCCCATTAGAAGCAGTTTTATAACAAAAAAAACAACAGAGATATATAAATTTAAATTGGAACATTAGTATAATTCCCCTGCATTGGCTATAAGGCACAATGGCCCTGATTCAGACCCGCTCGCTAAGATGCATACTTTCACTGCTGCCGATGGTATGCAGTGTGTATGCATTGTGCATATGCATCGCAGAGCGCATGTGCATACCTTAGCGAAACTTCACAATGCATTCGCTCGCTGCGCATAGACCACCCCACAGAGTGAGTGACAGGGGAAGCCATTTGTAGGTGGTAACAGGGGCTGGCCATTAAAAATGGGGGAGTGGAGGTGCAAACGCAGACGTGCCTGAGCATCTCAACGGCGTTTTAGAGGTGTGTATAATTATAACTCAGCGTCATAGTACACGTCACCTGGCTAGTTTTTACACTGAAGTGCTCGCAGTGCTTGCAGCAGGGTATGGTCAACTTCAAGCGCTGCGATAGCATCCGATGTACCGATGGTTGCATACACTTCCTGGACATGACATGCACAAGTGGGCGTATTAAGACAGGCTGGTGGGTGTCTGCATACACTATGTGATCGCTCTCTAAGAAATACCGGGCGTGCTAATGCATTGCTGTGTGATAGCTCTACCCATGCAATTTGCATACACATCGTGCGAGTGATCACATCTAGCGAGCGGCTTTGAATCAGGCCCAATGACCCCTATGGCTACATGCATTTTTTGGAAAGTATCAGTGTGTTGTCATCAACAAACAGCTCTTATTAACTGCTTTGGGGCTCATTTACATTTAGATGTAAAGTCGCATACACACTGGACGATGTGTCCAGGGAGCGACTTCGTCAGCGGCGAGACCAGCAGGGGTGCCGATGCCTGCCGCGACGAGCGATGGTGCGAGGGGGGGTTGAGGGTAGACGATGTGTGTTGTGGAAGACACAATAGCTAATGGTAGAATACACATGTACAGTGACAAATGAGATGTATAAAAACAAATTGTATTTTATTCAAGTTAATTTAAACACAGCTGAATAGTAGCAGGAATAGTATACTATAGTAGATATGACTGGGGTGGAAATATTATTCTCAGCCGATTCCTCAATATAAGGGTTTGATAGCTCCTATATCTAGCTTATGTCAGAGGGATTCTGGCAGGGGTGTCAAACAATTTGTGAATACAATGAATAGGTAACACTCAGTAACGTTGGTTGGGGTGGGAAAAGGTGAGCAGACAGGAACAGCTCCGTGTGGGGAATGGGAGGGGAAGTGGGTACTGGCAGCAGCGGGAGATTGGGGTTGATGCGGTGGAGATGTGGGTCCTAGGGGGTTGTTTGTAAGAGTCACTGCTGTTCGGCAGTTCGGGTGCTGCGGTTCGGGTGCTGCGTGTGGGCTGGTGTCTGCAGTGCTGTCTCAGCAGTGTAGGCAGTGTGAGACGGTACCTCCGGCTGCATTGTGATCGTGTGCTTCTCCCTGCTTCATAGTAACTGCGGCGCGCACCAGACGGGCAGATGGATCTTTTGCAGTAGGATGATGTGGGTACTAGTAGTACCGCTGATGTGCGCTTGGAAGTCTTGTACATGCGAATTGGAGGCGGCGCCGGCACATGACACAATGCAGAGCAGCGAGGGGCACAGCTACTGTGCTGTGGCTGTATGCCCGTTGATTAAAGTTTAATCAAACTGCGGACGGTCTGGAGATGGGGAGGGGGCGGATGGGCCTCGGTGGGACAGCAGCTGGCAAGTTATAACAGGAAATATTTTTTCCTGTCTACCGCAGATCCTGTGGGCCTATTTTGATGGGGAGGCCTGGAGCTGCAGCTCCACCCGCCCCATTGTTAATCCGGCCCTGGTAGCTATGCCCTCTCCATGGTGCTATCCATACCCCATGTCACAGACCACACTACCTGTGCAGACCACAACCACATAGCGGGATGCTGACGTTTACATTCCAGCACCAGCATCCCCACCGCCGGGATGCCGAAGGTAAGTAGTGGGGTGGGGGGGAGGGTTAGGTTTAGGGGTTAAGGTAAGGCACTAGGGGAGGAGGGGGTTAGGGTTAGGCACTAAGTGGGGAGGGTTATGTTTAGGGTGCGGGTAGGGGGAGGTTAGGTTCAGGCACTAGGGGGGGAGGTTAGGGTTAGGCACCAAAGAGAGAGGGTTAGGGTAGGGAGAGGGGGAGGGTTAGCATACCGACCAACAAGTGTCGGTATGTTAACCCCGTCTGAATCCCAGCATCAGAATTCTGACCGACAGGATCCCAATTGTCGGTATTTCATACTGATCTCCCCCATAGCGTTGGCCTCCACATTACTAGTCACACCCCCGCCGTGCTGGTAGCACCTCCTGCAGCAGCACATAATAGGCCCTTCTTAAATGTCAGCTCCAGGCCCATGTAGACCTTAATCTAGTACTGGTACTTCTTGGTATGAAACCCAGATTTTACTGGATGATCTGTTTCTTTTTGAAGTCCATGGAGAGCCGCAGGTTACTAAAGTTTATTCTGCGGTTCCCACCATTGATTTCAATGGAGAAGCCGTTCATTGGCTGAGAGAGGCGGGAGCTCACCTCTCTCAGCCAATGAATGCTCAGATACGGCTCTATAAAGGCAGAAGCCGCATCTGAGAGTTTCATTCGGGAGATATCAACCATCCTGGTTGGTATCTGTTGCGTGGATCGCGTTTTTTTTTTTTTTTAAATCTGTTTTATTATAATTTTCAGACTAACAACAAAATAGAGCAGTGTAATTCAGAGATTGCAAATATTCCAGTCAAGTAAAAATAGCATTGGAGACAGTAAACAGTTGGCTTCCATAGCCTGTGATTGATGTTTGAAACAATGCTTATGGTACAAAGTAGCAATTCTATCAATACACTCCACCTTTGACAATATACAATTCTTAAAACATTACCAATGAAATGATATACAGAATAAAAAGGGGAGGGGGGGCTGGATTCACACAAAAGGATAAAGGAGGGGGGGCTAAGGTAGTTGAGAGGAAGAAACCTCTTATACTTAAATCTCTTTTTGTCCAGGCCTGCATTTCATATAACCATTTCAATCAAATAAGCAAGGCTATGAATCCTGTAATAGCTGCCTGTGGAGATACCACTCAGTCTGTTCAAATACTTTAAATATTTGGGTTTGAGTGTTGTGTTCCAATTATTCTATATAAAGGCCCCACTTTTTGTAAAAGCCTATGACTCCTTTCTCTGGATTAGACTGGGCAGTTTTCCTATCAAAATATAGAGTTTGAAGCATCTTCCCTTTTACTTCTCCAAGGGAAGGGGACGAACAGGAAATCCAGTACATTAAAATAACTTTTTGGAGACAGTTATTAACATCGTGAGAATAGGAATTAGAGTGTTTCAAGAAGATCCCGAATCCCAACCAGAGAAATTAATACATAAACATACCAATGGATCTAGGAGTACCCTTATAGAAAAGATCTCATTAATGAATGCTATGACCTTATTCTAGAAATATAAAATTTTCCTGCACTCCCATATACAATGAAAAATGGAAGCAGTACTATAATGACATTTGTAGCATGCTCCATTTGTGTGGGATTAAAATGGGCATGTTGTGCCGGAGAGATATATGCCCTCTCTATCGAACAGAAGTGGACTTCCTGCAAATAGGAAGATTTAAGCATTTTCATAGTGGAATCATAGGCCTGTATTCAATTTGGAGCTAAAAGCCGAGATTGGCGAAAAAGTTTCGCAGATGACGTCATTTCGCCAGGCGGAAAAGTATCACCGTATTCAATTTGTAAGACTTTCTTCTTAGGCGGAAAGTCAATGCAATGTAATAGTCAAAAAAGTTTCGCCTATGAATAGCAGGCGGAAAAAAGTGAGGAATTGGGGTTTTGGGGTACATTGTGGGAACCCCCGTGCAGCCTTAAGACAGTCCCCTAAAGGTAAACTGCATCAACATTTTTTTAAAAAAAGACTTAAGAACACACCAAAAAAATCACTTTCATTTTGGGGGGCGAAAAAAAAAAATTGGGGGACAAAGTTAAAAACTAGCCAACTAAACTCCAGGGGGGTCCCCAAGTATGCCCCAGGTTTTTTTTCCATTGCAGGTGCTTGCGGCAGGTGGATTTTTCAAGTTTTTAAAAAATTAACTTTAGCAACATTTAAATATGCTGTCCCCCATTTTCAAGTACCCCAAATTTGCTGAGATAAGTAATTTTCTGCAAAAAAACCTCCAGAATACTATTCTTCACCACTTATGCAAAAAACGCAATTTAACAACTATTGAGCCCGTTTAAAAACACCAAATACCTTCAGCAAGCCAAATCGGGGGTACCATAGGGAACCCACATGTCAGAGCGTCTTTTGGGGGGTGTCAAGCTGATTTCCCCAAATCTGACATGACTTTCCGCTTGTTTCAGTTTCGCTGGGTCCCGTTTTTGCGTACTTTCAAATTCAATAAGCGGGCACTCGCGCGATACTTTTCTGCCTCCAAAACAGACGGAGTAGGCAGAAAGTCCAGGAGGCGAAAAAGTATTGCGTGTGCGAATCAAATTGAATACGGCTCATAGTGTTTTAGTATTTGAGATGTGTCGGAGAGGGAGGGTTTATCTCTCCGCCACTGGGTCAACAACTTGTCCCAGTTAGAATTCACGGAAGTGTCTATTATTAAAGAGTGTATATATACTTTATACGGAATGCGGAGTGGTCACATATGGTGAGCACGTTTTTTATTGGATCCGAAACTGAATCTAAATTGGAATCCATAGGAGGGGGTAAGGTTTGCAAATACTGTCGCGTTTGCAGATACATATAGAAATTTGCCTGTGGGAGATCGTAAGTCATTTTAAGTTTTGAAAATTGAAATAATCTACCTCCAGGATCAAAAATTTTTTGAGAATTTGACAGACCTTTATCTCTCCAAGAGCAAAAATTTATATTTGAGAGTGGTGGGAGGAAGACGGGGTTCCCCCCATAATGGGATATAGGGGGACGTTAAATGGTCCTCTTGAGTTTACGATTCAAAGCTAGCCAAGCATAATAAATATCACGGAATAGGAGATTTTGAAGTATGTGAGAGGGAATTTCAAATGGTTTTGATTGTATAACAATGCACCTAGAGAGTATGGGAAGAATAGAGCTCTATCTCATCTTTAGTTTGTAAAAACTTCTTTGTCTAACAGCCAATCAGCAACGTATCTAAAGAGAATGGAGTGTGTGTAGGCAGAGTAAACAGGAATCCCAATACCTCCCGTTCTTCTAGAAGCTATAAGTTTATTGAATGCTATAGTGGGTTTCTTTGATTTCCAGATAAAACGTGTCATAATTTGTCGAAGACGTATAATATCTTTTTTGGAAAGACTAATGGGCATAATTTGCATTACATAGAATAGTTTGGGAAAAATAATGCTTTTAAGTACAGAAACTCTGCCTAGAATAGAGAGTGGGAGGAGTTTCCATTTATCTAGCATAGTGTCAATTTTGGAAATGATAGGAGAAAAATGTTCTTTATATAAAAGGGATAAGTCTGCAGGAATCTGAATTCCAAGATAGATAATTTTCGTGGAAGTACACCTAAATGCGAATTAGGAGAAGACGATGAAGGGGTTGAGTGGTCTTTGTGAAGGAACAATAGTTCAGACTTGTCGATGTTTATTCGGTATCCAGCTCTCAGCCGAAAGGACTCAATTATTCACAGTATTTCGGGAATTGAGGATTCCGGATCTGAGATGAATAATAGCATATCATCAGCGAATAGAGCTATCTTCAAATCCACATCGTCAACTCTGATACCTTTAAAAATTGGGGAAGCTCTTAGAGCAATGGCCAAGGGTTCTAAAGCGACAGCAAAGAGAAGTGGGGAGAGGGGGCAACCCTGCCTTGTCCCTTTTGTATCGTGAATGGAGAGGAGAGAAATCCATTACAAGAGTTTTGGGTCTGAGGAGAATAGTATAACAATTTTAGAATACGTATAAATGGGACTGGAAATCCAAAATGCAAGAGAGTTTTAAACAAATGGGACCATATCACCAGGTCAAATGCCTTTTCAGCATCTAATGAGAGTATCATACGATCCCTTGCGGAGTCAGATGATGTAGACGTGAAGACAGCTGTGAGAACCCTCCTCACATTAACTTCTGAGTGTCGTCCCCAAATAAAACCCGTTTGGCCTGAGTGAATGAGTCCAGGTAAAAGAATTTTCATACGATCTTCAATGATTTTAGTAAGTAATTTATAGTCCTAATTAAGAAGGTATATGGGACGATAGGAACTAGGAATGGTGAGATCTCTACCAGGTTTTGGTAAAACTTCTAATATGGCTTAAGTGAAGTGAAGAGGTGGTGTAGGAGATTAGAGAAGAGAATTGAGGACTACAACTAGAGTGTCACCTATTTTAGAGAGGAGAATTTTATAGAAATCACCACTAAAACCATCAGGACCGGGGGCTTTATTCCCTTTAATATGTCTAATCGCATGTTGAATTTCATCAAGGGTAATCGGAGCTGTAAGTGGCTGGGCCAAGTCAGGAGTAAGTTTAGGGCAAGGCAGGGTATCCCAGAAATCAGGAGAAGAACAAGGGGTCATATGGGTTGTTACTTGAGGGGGGTCATCATCAGAATAAAGATTAATGTAAAAAGAACTCATTACTTCTGCCGTCTCAGCATTGGTAGTAGTGAGAGAACCCTGAGTCATCATTAAAGGTTGGATAACCATAGGAGAAAGGGAGCCATTAAGAAGGTTAGTCAAAACTTTTCCTGTCTTGTTACCAAATTTGTGAAAACGGAAGTTGACAGAGAATAAATATCTTTCTCCCAGTTGGGACATAAATTCATCAAAATGAGTTTTTGCTAAGAGATAGAATTGTTTAGTGTGAGAGGAAGGGTGGGTTTTGAATCGCTGAAAGGCTTCTGTCAGTGAAGTTTGAGCGTCTAAATATTGAGTAGTATATTTTTTGTTAGCCGAAAAGACATAAGGAATAATGATTCCTCTAAGTACAGACTTAGCCGTCATCCAAAATAAAATAGGTTCTGAGTTTAAGTGAGAGACATTATTGAGCCTGTATTCCTCCCATGCAGATTCTAATCTATTTCTGAATTTAGTAGATTTAGCCAGGTATGATGGGAATTTCCATATCCTGGGTATATGGGAATCATCTGTAACACGTAAAATAGTTGAGAACAGAGCATGATCAGAGATCGAAATTGTTTCAATCCTTGAGTCCTGTCTGTTAAGTAATAGAGAGTGGGATACTAATATATAATCTATTCTTGAAAGAGTTTGATGTGCAGCCGATAGGCATGTATATTCTCTTTCGGTGGGGTGCAAGGCTCTCCATGTATCTATAGATTGCAATCTTTCGGCTAACAAAGGGATTCCGAACCTCAGTAGAGAGGGGGGGGGTTTAGATGATTGTGATTTATCTAATAAACCAGAGGAAATTAGATTAAAATCAGCACCCAGTATTAAGGGGTTTGCAAGTAAGGGAGTAAGAAGCGCTAGGAGTTTCTGGAAAAACTTTTAGGAATATGCGTTTGGGGCTTAAATATTGCAAAACACATAAGTATGACCTTTAATCTTAATTGTAGCTACAACATATCTTCCCTCAGGGTCACAGAGAGTGGATATGACTTCTAGAGGGATGTGACTTTTGCCCAGAATAGCCACTCCTCAAGATTTAGAGTTAAATGTACTACATCTGAGAACCCGCCAATTCAACATATTAAGCTTCACAATCTCGTCTGGGAGCAGGTGTGTCTCCTGGAGTAGTGCAATAGCAATATTTTGTTTGTTAAGGTAGAGAAGAACCTTTCTCTTTTTAGTAGGGGAGTGGATACCTTCAACATTCCAGGATCCAATGCTAAGAGAAGACATAACTCAGCTTAAGGCATAAATACGAGGCCAGACAAGGTACACAATATTAAAACACCAAGATAAGGGGATGGGTAAAGAAAGGGGGAAGCGGTAAGGAGGATGAAGGGGGAGACAGACAAAAGTGGAGAATGGCATGAGACACAGTATATATCGGTAAAAAACAGGACCAAAAGAAAAATCGGAACAGAATACTGTGATTCCAGTAAAATACAGTTGACAACAGGGTGTCACATATCAAGTGATTAAAATTATATAAACTACCAGCCAGAGTGCGACTAATAGGGTACTCTCGTCTTACACACTTGGCAGGACATATAAACTCAATACAATAGTGAAAATAAATAAATAGAACAGTAAAGCAGAGGACCTAGGTAAATCCTAGATATAACTAATGTGGCATAACAGCCGAGAGTGGGTGACCCAGCGAAAGACAATGTGTTGAGGATGCAGTCCCATCATTCCATCATAACCGGCTCTCCAAAAGGGGTACAAATCTCAACCTGTAGGTTGGTCGCTTATATCGGCTAAAGATGCCTGAGGTCATTCCTGAAGATATGCAGTGGCATCTGCAGGGGAGGTGAAGCGTTTATGGGATGAACCATCATATATGCTTAGTCGGGCTGGATATAACAAACCAAATTTGCGGCTCTCTGCAACTAGTTGGGAGCATATACAGTAGGTAAGAATGCCTTACGAGCCCTTTTCAGGTCCACTGAATAGTCTTGAAAACTAAACAGCTTGTGATCCTCCCATATCATATTTTTCACTAGGCGAGAAGCGGACCAGAATGCCATTTTGTGTAAATAATTTATGCATCTGAAGAGGGTGACTCTGGGGAGTGGCCTGTTAGTAGTCGGGGGGGGGGGACCGACTCTGTGGGCCCTTTTAATTACTAAATCACAACACTCCTGTTCTATCCCTAGAATGGAGGGTAATGTGTTGCGCACAAAGGGCTGTGGGTGATCACCCACAGCTATTGCGAGCGGCCAGGATGATGGTCACGATGGTCAAGACCATCGGGCTTGCGACAAGACCCTTGTGGTAGGGTCTCGTGGCCGCAAGCCACAGAGAGCTTCTGGCTCTAATAGAGCCAGAAGCTCTCTCATTGACATCACTGTCAGTGTCAGCTTGGGAACGCCTTAGTTTGTGAAGCCACCGCCCGGCCACGCCTACAAAACGGGGCGAGTTGTCAATCAACATCGACAGCCGCCCCTTTTGTAGTGAGCCACGGAGCGAGTGCTTTTTGCGCTCGCTCCGGGGCTCACGCGCGCACTGGGCCACCATCGACCCACTTGCGAGCGGGTCTGAATCAGGCCCAAAGTGCACTGATGATGGACCTTTGACTGACTCAGGAAGACCCACCAATCTAATATTATTTCTTCTAGATCGGTTCTCTATGTCATATAATTTGTTCCAAATCTGGTAGCCATCATGTTTGAGCTCCTTGACAGAGCGGTTCAGCCCATCAATTTCATGCAAGGCAGCTCCTACTTGTTTCTCAGCATGGGTAACTCTGTGGGAGAGTTGCTGGAGTTGTTGGAGGTGGGGTCATAGAGGATTTAATGGCTTCCACTATCTCCCCATATGTGACAGGGGATTCAGAGGGGCGGCATACCTGCGGAATGACAACGTCTTTCTCTATCACAGACTTCTTTGGAGCTGGGGACGCGCTGTCTGTTCAGGCGTCTGGCGCCATATTGCCGCACTTCTTCTCCTGTCTTGCAGGCAAAGCTCCCTGTTGTGTGGCAGGGGCCGCGTAGCGGTCCACGTAGCAGTCCATGTCCAGCCGCGGGATAGTTTCTGGGTAAGTGGAGGGTGAAATGGAGGCAGTAATAGCCTTGAAAAGTTTTGTCCCGGCAGTGAGCAAATGGAGCTGAGGGTGCTGCGTACTTCATGAAGCTTGAACCGGAAGCGTGCGATTTTAATTTTATTGTTTTAAGAAGACCTTGGATGCCTACTTTGAACAAAGGGACCACTCCTGGTAATGTGTGTGTGCATGTATGTAATAAAACTGTACTTTCACGGTGTGTATATCTTGTGTTTTTTTAAACATTTCTTTACAGGTGAACTACAGGTACTAGCGGGCCCTTAATGTCCCGCATGCTGGTGCTTGTGGTTCTCCAAGTACCAGCATGTGGGGGAGGCTTGCAGGGACCTGCAGTTTGACTTCTATTTTTTACACACCACATACACTATCAACCCGCCACCGACCGCCCAGGGGTGGCGGGGATAGCCCCGGGCCATCAGCCTAGGCCAGAGGTGTTATGGAGTAGGGGACCCCTTTATTGGGGGGGTCCCCAACTCCCCAGGGATTCCTGCCCTGGGCTGACTAGCGGTCAGGACTGATGAAAGGGCTCCCCTGGCTGTGGCATCAGCCCCCCACTAGAAAGGGTCCGGTACTGGTTTTAATTATATGGGGACCCCTACGCAATTTTTCCCCCCCTATAATTAAAACCAGGACTGGCCCTGCAGCCTAGTGCTGGTACCTAAATTATGGTGAAACCCTACTCGTTTTGTTCCCCATAATTTTAGGTACCAGGACAGGGTGACAAGCCCAGGGCTGGTTAGGCTTTTTTTTGGGGGGGGGACATCACGTCAGCTTTTTTTATAAAAATGAACCCTTTTTTTTCTATTTACAGGCAGAAACATACATGGATCATAGTGATCTGTGTATGTTTCTGCCAAACTCGCAGATCACAGGCGGTTGAATTTTTGTCCCGAGCTTTTACAAGAAAGTTGTCCCATCTCATGAGAGTTTAGAAACTCTCTGCTTGGTAAATTCCTGAATCCTATCTTCACTAGTGAAAAGGTTCTCAAGTTTAGCCGAAGGTGAAGTGAAGAGAGTTTGCTAACTCTCCAGTATTTTCCCGTAGCAAAGGAGATCTCTCTCCCGAGTTTTACATTAGTAAATTTGCGAGTGGGAAAAAATGCCCAAACTCTCCAGAGAATGCAAACTCTCCCAAACTCGATTCTCAGTAAATTGCCCCTTGTAATTGTTTTATATAACAAATCAGTACACTGTCACTTTAATCTCAGGCAATATCGATGCTGGGGGTTATAAGCTAATGGTGTATATTATCCAAAACCAAATGTCTCTCATACAAATAGTAGGAGATACTTATAATTTGAGTACTTTGTATGGCAGGGGTATTAAACATGTGGCCCTCCAGCTGCAGTGGAACTACACATCCCAGCATGTCCTGCCACAGTTTTGCTATTATGGCATGCTGGGATGTGTAGGTTCACAGCCGCTGGAGGGCCGCATGCTGAATATCCTTGTTTTATGGTATCTTATTTAGAACACATGAATTGTGTTTTATTATCCTCATACAGAAACTATTCTTCCCTCTAACATCAATCACAATATGTGATTAGAGAGGAATTTATTAATCTGGGTGCAATGTTATCACCTAAGATCGCATTATAAAATGTGATTTTGCCATTTCCATGTATCATCCGGCAACTGCAGGGACAGGGACTCTAAAAGGAGCCCGTCCCTGCGATGTGCTCGTAGTGCTGCCAGGGCTTTTGCGCATGCGCAGTCCTGCTGACTACGCATGAGTGGCCGCCATTGCCAGGGAGGGTTTTGGGGTTGGTAAATATGGCAACATTGCATCCCCCATAGAAACCTATAGGGGTTGCGGCTGCCTGCGGGAATGGAGGGAAACACAACAGGTATCGGAGATATTTGCTTCGGTCCCTCTGTCATACATTTAGGGGATACTAAATATTTGCGGTTGCCCCCCCAAAAATTGCTATTTTATATGCTGCAGTTGAGCACCAGCTTCTGTTATGATCAATACATTATATATATATATATATGATAAATAAATATTTTATAAATACAGTGCTCTGAATTCATACATACTAATGTATGCAGTAGCTACATACTTTTTCTCTGGCATGTTAACTATTTATAACACATATTGGTGTTATAAACACTGTCAAAATAAGGTAAATGACAATGAGGTCAAGCATATTCTAATGAATCAAACTAGGGGTGAGCGGGTTCGGATTTCTGAAATCCGAACCCCCCCGATCCATGGCCGATCCGAGTCAGGCTCGACTTTTCCCGCCTGACTCGGATCTGAAATCGAGGCAAAACGTCATCATCCCGCCTTCCGGGTCTCGCAGGTTTTGGATCCTATATAAGGTACCCGCGTCGGCGCCATTTTCTCACTCGGCTATGGACAGTGAAGAGGGAGGGTGGGAGTTAGGGCTGGCTGGGCTGTGTAGTGTAGTGTAGTGCAGAGTAGTGTTGTGTTGTGTTGTGCTGTGCTGTGCTGTGCTGCTGTTGTCCACTACTTCAAAGTCCATAGGGGCTGGCTGTGTTGTGCTGTGCTGCTGTTGTTAATAGGGGCTGTGTCCACTACTTCAAAGTCCATAGGGGCTGGCTGGACTGTATTGTGCAGTCAGTTCTCCATAGGGGCTGTGTCCACTCCAAAGTCCTGTGCAGTGTCCCAGTCCTAAAGGGGTGCTGTAGTGTTGTCCAGGGGGTGCTCTGTCCATCAGGGGTGCTCCCCCCAAGTGCTAAAATAATTATATTTTTTCTGTTTGTGAATTGTGTGCGCAGTAGCCGCACGTGCATCAACAAAGTAGTGCCAAGCGTGCGCCTGTGTCATAAGTAAAGGGCCGGCTGGCTTGACCGTTAAAGGGTGCTGTAACCCCCAAAGTACACTCCAAACCAAATAACAAAATATTTTTTCTGTGTTTGTGAATTGTGTGCGCAGTAGCCGCACGTGCATCAACAAAGTAGTGCCAAGCGTGCGCCTGTGTCATAAGTAAAGGGCCAACTGGCTTGACCGTTAAAGGGTGCTGTAACCCCCAAAGTACACTCCAAACCAAATAAAAAATATTTTCTGTGTTTGTGAATTGTGTGCGCAGTAGCCGCACGTGCATCAACAAAGTAGTGCCAAGCGTGCGCCTGTGTCATAAGTAAAGGGCCGGCTGGCTTGACCGTTAAAGGGTGCTGTAACCCCCAAAGTACACTCCAGTCCAAACCAAAAAAATATATATTTTCTGTGTTTGTGACTTGTGTGCACTTTGGCTGCACGTGCATCAACAAAGGAGCAGCGCCAAGCGTGCGCCTGTGTCCCATAAGTAAAGAGCCGGCTGGCTCATTTCTTAAAGGGTGGTGTAACCCACAAAGTGCACTACTCTCCAGCAAAAATAAAAAAATATTTTCTGTGTTTGTGTGCGCTTTAGCCGCACGTATATATCAATATAACATAAATGGAGGACCAAACTTTCTCTGATAAAAATAAAATAGGGAAAGATCAAGAACCACTTCCTCCTAGTGCTGTTGCTGCTGCTGGGAGTAGTTCATCATCCCAGAGAGGAAGTAGGAACACCACCACTTTTACTAAACAATTGACCCTCCAACAGTCCCTAGCGATGAGGATGAAGTACGACAGCAGTCATCCTGAAGCAAAATGTATAACTGAGGCCTTGACTGCTATGTTGGTGTTAGACGTGGGTCCGGTATCCGCCATTAGTGCAGTGGGATTTAGACAATTGATGGAGGTAGTGTGTCCCCGGTTCCAAATCCCGTCTAGATTCCACCTGCATCCTCAAAGCAGCAGCGACAAGTGTGCGTCTGTCTGTTAAAGGGTGGTGTAACCCTCAAAGTGCGCTACACAAACAATAAAAAAATTCTTTTTTTTTTCTGTCTTTGTGAAATGTGTGGGCTGTAGCCGCACCTGCATCCTTAAAGCAGCAGCGACAAGCGTGCGTCTGTCTGTTAAAGGGTGGTGTAACCCTCAAAGTGCGCTCCACAAACAATAAAAATATTCTTTTTTTTTTTCTGTCTTTGTGAAATGTGTGGGCTGTAGCCGCACCTGCATCCTTAAAGCAGCAGCGACAAGCGTGCATCTGTCTGTTAAAGGATTACATCGGTGACAGCATCCAAGTAGGCATGTCAGACAGTCCGTACCTGTACTGGCAGGAAAAATAATCAATTTGGAGGTCCCTGTACAAACTGGCTCTATTTTACCTGAGTTGCCCCCCCTCCAGTGTGTACTCCGAAAGAGTGTTTAGTGCAGCCGGGAACCTTGTCAGCAAAAGGCGTAGGAGGTTGCTTCCACAAAATGTGGAGAAAATGATGTTCATAAAATGAATTATCAACTCTTCCAGGGAGACCAGCCTCCAGAACGTACAGAGGGACCTGTGGTTGTGGATTCCAGCGGGGACAAATTAATACTCTGTGAGGATGAGGATGTACACAACACTGAAGAGGGTGAGGAATCGGAGGATGAGGACGACATCTTGCCTCCGTAGAGCCAGTTTGTGCAGGGACAGATTAATTGCCAGCTTGTTTTGTGGGGGCCCAAACGAACCAATCATTTCAGCCACAGTCGTGTGGCAGACCCTGGCGCTGAAATGTTTGGTTTGTTAAAGTGTGCATGTCCTGTTTATACAACATAAGGGTGGGTGGGAGGACAATTCCATCTTGCACCTCTTTTTTTTCTTTGAATTATGTACTGTTTGGGGCCTAGTTTTTCAAACTGCCATCCTGTCTGCCACTGCAGTGTCACTCCTAGATGGACCACGTGTTTGTGCCGCCCACTCATATCTCTTAGCATAGTCATCCAGCTACCTCGGTGCAACCTTTTGGATATAAAAACACCATTGTGAGGTGTGAGGTGTTCAGAATAGACTGGAAATGAGTGGAAATTAAGGTTATTGAGGTTAATAATAGCATAGGAGCAGAAAAACACACAAATTCTGTGATTTTAGCTGTTTTTATGCTTTTTTTCAAAAAAATACAGATCCAAAACACAAAACCCAGAACCCAAAACACGGAAGGGTGGTTTTGGCAAAACCAATCCAGATCCAAAACACGAAGAAAGATCCAGATCCAAAACCAAAACACAAAACACGAAAAGTGGCCGGTGCACACCCCTAAATCAAACAGAGATAGCTTTTAGCAGACTGCACATTATTGCAGATGATTATCTGTAGCATTTGTTCACTACAGAGGTCTTGTAACAGAATGTTGCACTAATATTTATTACAATTTGTTACACATTCAAATAATGAACCTGCACACTTTCATTTGTGTTGTTGCATATAGGGATTTGCCCAGTGTTTGATATACAAAAATGCAAAGTCTGACCACAGCCTGTGTCATACTGTGCTGATTTAGCTGTAACTTTCCATCTGAGCAGTAGGGGGGTATTTATCAAAGCTTGGAGAGAGAGATAAAATTGTGAGAAAGTACCAACCAATCAGCTTCTAACTTACATTTTACAGAATGTCTTTGAAAAATGACTGGAGCTGATTGGTTGGTACTTTATCTCTCACAATTGTCTCTTTAATTTGTATTTATCGATGTAGTACAGTTTTAAATACTGTGTTTGTATAGATTTCTATATTTCTTAGGATCCAGCCATTGTGATCTCACTATTTTGACTGCATGCTGGTTAACACATACCGACACATATGAAACTAATCCCTATTACTGCATACTGTGAGCTTCAAACACATGAGACAGCACAGTGGTTTTTATACAATAGTTCAATGTTTAACCTCAATACGTGTAATTCTGTGCTGATTTAGCTATAAATCACTGAATCAGAACAGTTAGATAGTTTACATTAATCAACATAATGTATTTCTTTATACCATATTTGCTTTGAATTGTATAGTACCTTGGATCTAGCCATACATTGTAGTCTCCCTAACCTGGCTGCATGCTGATTAACACAGACTGACACATGTGAAAATAATCATTAGTACTACACACTGTGAGCTGCTAACATACAATGATGGTTGCCTTATGCTGATACATTTTGAAGACAATCTTTACTGCTGTCCCTAGCACGTCGATATATACAATATTGCACGGTCTGAGGTTAAACATTGCACTATGGCAGAGTTTCCCAAACTCACCTATTGCAGTCCATATCTTAAGGATATCCATGCTTAAATTCCAGACAGTTAAATCAAATTGACAAAGGTATTAATTAAGTCATCTGTGCTCAAGCTTGGATATCATTAAAACCTGGACTGTAATGGCGGAGTTTGGGAACTTCTCCTCTATTGTATAAAATACTGTGCTCACTTTTATGTGTTTCTATAAAAAGTATAACTGGTCACATTTGAAAAAAAAATTAACAATATTTAGGGCTAGAAATTTCAAAATTAATGAAACTATAGTGGAAATCTAATTTACATTAGGGGTGTGCAACGGCCACTTTTCGTGTTTTGGTTTTGGATCTGGATCTTTCTTCGTGTTTTGGATCTGGATTGGTTTTGCCAAAACCACCCTTCCGTGCTTTGGGTTCTGGGTTTTGTGTTTTGGATCTGTATTTTCTTTTAAAAAAAGCATAAAAACAGCTAAAATCACAGAATTTGTGAGTTTTTCTGCTCCTATGCTATTATTAACCTCAATAACATTAATTTCCACTAATTTCCAGTCTATTCTGAACACCTCACACCTCACAATAGTGTTTTTAGTCCAAAAGGTTGCACCGAGGTAACTGGATGACTATGCTAAGCGACACGAGTGGGCTGCACAAACACGTGGCCCATCTAGGAGTGGCTCTGCAGTGGCAGACAGGATGGCAGTTTGAAAAACTAGACCCCAAACAGTACATAATGCAAAGAAAAAAAGAGGTGCAAGATGGAATTGTCCTTGGGCCCTCCCACCCACCATTATGTTGTATAAACAGGACATGCACACTTTAACAAACCAATAATTTCAGCACCAGGGTCTGTCACACGACTGTGGCTGAAATGATTGGTTCGTTTGGGCCCCCACAAAATAAGCTGGCAATTAATCTGTCCCTGCACAAACTGGCTCTACAGAGGCAAGATGTCGTCCTCATCCTCCTCATCCACCGATTCTTCACCCTCTTCAGTGTTGTGTACATCCTCATCCTCACAGAGTATTAATTCGCCCCGCTGGAATCCATCACCACATGTCCCTCTGTACGTTCTGGAGTCTGGTCTCCCTGGAATAGTTGATAATTCATTTTTATGAACATCATCTTCTCCACATTTTGTGGAAGCAACCTCCTACGCCTTTCACTGACAAGGTTCCCGGCTGCACTAAACACTCTTTCGGAGTATACACTGGAGGGGGGGCAACTTAGGTAAAATAGAGCCAGTTTGTACAGGGGCCTCCAAATTGCCTCCTTTTCCCTCCAGTACAGGTACGGATGTCCAAACCGGCCCTTGACTTATGACACAGGCGCATGCTTGGCACTGCTACTGTGTTGATGCAAGTGTGGCTACAGCGCACACAAGTCACAAACACAGAAAAAAAAGTTGCTTTTTATTTTTAGGAGCACTTTGGGGTTACACCACCCATCATTAGACGAGCCAGCTGGCCCTTGATTTATGACACAGGCGCACGCTTGGCGCTGCTACTTAGTTGATGCATGTGCGGCTACTGCGCATACATTTCGCACACAAACAGAGGAAAAATAATTGTTTATTTTTTGTGGAGCGCACTTTGGGGGTTACACCACCCTTTAACAGACTTATGGGACACAGGCGCATGCTTGGTGCTGCTCCTTTGTTGATGCACGTGCGGCTACTGCGCATACATTTTACACACAAATAGAGGAAAAATAATTGTTTATTTTTTGTGGAGCGCACTTTGGGGGTTACACCACCCTTTAACAGACTTATGGGACACAGGCGCACGCTTGGTGCTGCTCCTTTGTTGATGCACGTGCAACCACAGTGCACACAAGTCACAAACACAGAAAATAATTTTTTATTTTGTTTGGAGTGCACTTTGGGAGTTACAGCACCCTTTAACGGACAAGCCAGCCGGGCCTTGATTTATGACACAGGCGCATGCTTGGCGCTACTTTGTTGATGCACGTGCGGCTACTGCGCACACAATTCACAAACACAGAAAAAATATTTTGTTATTTGTTTTGGAGTGCACTTTGGGGGAGCACCCCTGATGCACAGATCACCCCCTGGACAACACTACAGCACCCCTTTAGGACTATAGCCTTTACTGGACACTGCACAACACAGTCCAGCCAGCCTCTATAGACTTTGGAGTAGACTCAGCCCCTATGGACAACTGACTGCACAACACAGCCCAGCCAGCCCCTATGACAGCAGCACAACACAGCCCAGCCAGCCCCTATGGACAACAGCAGCACACAACACAGCCCAGTCAGCCCCTATGGACTGAGTGGACACAGCCCCTATGGACAACAGCAGCATAACACAGCCCAGCCAGCCCTAGCTCCCACCCTCCCTCTTCACTGTCCACAGCCGGAGGTGAGAAATGGCGCCGACGCGGGGACCTTTTATGGAATCCAAAACCTGCGAGATCTGGAAGGCGGGATGATGACGTTTTGCCTCGATTTCAGTTCCGAGTCAGGCGGGAAAACCCGAGCCGGAATCGGTTCCCAGCTCGGATCGGAGGGTTCGGGGGGGTTCGAATTTCAGAAATCCAAACCCGCTCATCCCTAATGTACATTTGACAGGAAGCAATAAGGAAATTATTTACATTCCAGAAATAATCAATTTTCTGGCTTCACTGGCAGTGTTGTGGCTTCCCATTGGAAGCACTACCTGCCAATCAAACACAGGACAGGTAGACCCAGGGGAGGAGGGGGGTTTCTCCCCCTGGGACTTGCAGTTTGGCCTGCAATTAACAGAGAGAGCACTTCCAATAGGAAGCCACTCCTCCGTATTACCGGCAGCCCTACCCAGTTTCTAGTGGCTGCAGCCGAAGCAGTCCCTAGAAGCTGGTGTTTGTGCACATGCACAGTCCCAAAGCCTGCCAGATCCATTAAACCAGTGGTCAGGGAACAGGGGTAAATTACCCCACAGTGGCGGTTCTAGGGGTGGGCTAACAGGGCAGTCGCCCGGGGCGCCGGCCCCTAGAGGGCGCCACTGAGTCCCCAGAAGGTAAAAAATAAATAAATCCCATAATAAAAAAAAAAACTGCACCGGTCCCCCCGCATTGCCGGGCGCCCGCTGATATTTGTTATCAGCGGGCACCTGGCTTCCTCCCTGCAAAGGCAGCCGAAGCTCACTCCAGAGCTCCGGCTCCTGCATAGAGCACTATGGGAGGGATGTCATGACGTCTCTCCCATAGATCCATGGTGGAGCCACAGTCAGACCGGACAGCAGCGGACGCAGGAGCGGGGCCTAAGGTAAGTATTGTGTTTGTAATTTTTATTTTACAGAAGGGAGGCATGGGGGCATTACTACTGTGGGCATGTCTATAAGGGGGCATTACTACTGGGGGCATGTCTATAAGGGGGCATTACTACTGGGGACATGTCTACAGGGGGCCATTACTACTGGGGGCATGTCTATAAGGGGGCATTACTACTGGGGGCATGTCTATAAGGGGGCATTACTACTGGGGACATGTCTACAGGGGGCCATTACTACTGGGGACATGTCTACAGGGGGCATTACTACTGGGGCATGTCTATAAGGGGGCATAACTACTGGGGGCATGTCTATAAGGGGGCATTACTACTGGGGACATGTCTACAGGGGGGCATGTCTATAAGGGGCATTACTACTGGGGCATGTCTATAAGGGGGCATTACTACTGGGGGCATGTCTATAAGGGGCATTACTACTGGGGGCATGTCTATAAAGGGGCATTACTACTGGGGGCATATCTATAAGTTGGCATTACTACTGGGGGCATGTCTATAAGGGGCATTACTACTGGGAGCATGTCTATAGGGGGGCATTACTACTGGGAGCATGTCTATAAGGGGGCATTTCTACTGGGGGCATGTCTATAAGGGGGCATTACTACTGGGGGCAAGTCTATAAGGGGACATTACTACTGGGGGCATGTCTATAAGGGGGTATTACTACTGGGGACATGTCTATAAGGGGGCATTCCTACTGGGGGCACTACTATAGGGGGCACTAATGGGGGCATTCCAACATTGGGCACTACTATAGGGGGCATTCCTACTGTGGGCACTACTATAGGGGGAATTATTACTGGGGCACTACTAATGTGGGCACTACTATAGGGGGCACTACTACTGTGGGCATTGTATTAGAGGCACTACTACTCAGTACTGTGGGCCTTGTGTATAAGGGGCACTAATTTGGGCATTGTGCAAAAGGGGCACAATTGTGTGTCATAACATGAATAAGGGACTAATGTGTGGCGTAATTTGAATTGGGGATACTGTATTATAAAGGGAATTACTGCATGTGGCATAATGTGCTATACAGGGCATTACTGCGTGTGGCATAATGTGTTATACAGGGCATTACTGCGTGTGGCATAATGTGTTTATAAAGGGCATTACTGCATGTGGCATAAAGTATTTATAAAGGGCATTACAGTGTAAGGTGCATTGCTGCACATGGCAATTATTCGCCACGAGCGGAGAGCTTGGGGGAAGCCCAGCATAAGTGATAAGTGCTGGGCACGCCCCATAGTATGATGAATTGGGGGTGTTCCGCAAGGACACGCCCCCTTTCCGGGAGCGCATGTGCTTTCAGCGCGTGCAGAGGAACGTCATCTACAAAAAAAATTGGGGGGGGGGGCCGGACGCAACTGTGAACTTTCGCCCTGAGCTCCACAATGTCTAGAACCGGCCCTGTTACCCCACATGGGGTAAAAATGAAAATCCTGGGGGTAATGGACGGACAGCTGGTCATGCATATGAATCATTCTATAATATAGAATGATTCATATGCATGCCCGGCTGTGCCGCAGGGAGGCCTTAAGCCGGACACCCGCTGAGATGTTATTACCAGCGGGCGCCCGGCTCCTTCCCTGCAGCGCCGCGTTAGCTGGAGGCTGGAGTTCTCTTCTGAACTCCAGCTTCCAGCTCTCTCCATGCGCACTATGGAAGAGACATTATGACGTCTCTCCCATAGTTCTGTGGAGCAGCCGGGTGGACAGGACGGCGGCGGATGCAGGAGCGGGGATTAAGGTAAGTGGTTTTTTTTTTGTACAATCAGCACTACAGGGGCATTATATGGGGGCACTACTACAGGGACATTATATGGGGGCACTACTACAGGGGCACTATATGGGGGCACTACTACAGGGGCACTATATGGGGGCACTGTTACAGGGGCATTATATGGGGGCACTACTACAGGGACATAACTATGGGGGCACTACCTCAGGGGCACTACTATAGGGGCATTATATGGGGGCACTACTATAGGGACATTATATGGGAGCACTACTACAGGGGCATTATATGGGGGCACTACTACAGGGGCATTATGTGGGGTACTACTACAGGGGCATAACTATGGGGGCACTACCTGAGGGGCACTACTATGGGGGCATTATATGGGGGCACTACTACAGGGGTACTATATGGGGGTACTACTACAGGGGCATTATTTGGGGGCACTACTACAGGGGCATTATATGGGGGCACTACTACAGGGGCACTACTAGAGGGGCATAACTATGGGAGAACTACTACAGGTGCATTATATGGGGGCACTACTATATGATTTCCTTCCTTTCAAATCAAGGGGGTAACGTCGGCGTATCTAAATATATTTTGTTGTAAAAGGTAAAAAAGTTCCCTGACCCCTGCAGTAAACAGACACCAAGGGCCAAATGTAATAGGTAGTCTGTTTTGGTAAATTGCGAGTTTGGTGCTAAACTCGCAATTTTTGACAACTCTCCAATGTAATAGGGTGTCTGTTCACTAAAACTCGCATTTTTTAGCGTTACTAAAACTTGACATTCTCAAAATTGCATCCAGATGTTTTCCCATTAGAAACATGCAACTCTCCAAATGTAATAGGTCGCGATTTTGCAACTCGCAAAAAAAAGTTATCACAAACTCTCCACATTTTAGACTACGTTCAGATAGGTCTGTTCAATCTCTCAATAAGTGAACTTTCACATCTGAGGCATATTTCCATATAGGAATCCCATTACCATTAATTTTTAGCCTATATAAACCACACCTACATCAATTTCACCTGTGTGGGTGTTGCAATAGCGTTTTTGATGAATTCATATGAGCTGTATGTGTCTGGCATTATTACTGTGGAGGAGATACGCAGGAGGAATGCACAGGAGCATAACCAGATCCAGGTCCCTATTAAGCTGCGTGCCACACATACCTACAGTACAAGGATGGACCTGGACTCCCTCTCAGATCAAGAGGTGTTTCAGCTTTTTAGGCTGAGCCGTACCAACCTCCTGAACTTATATGAGCAGGTGAGAGCTGATTTGGAGCCTTTGGCAGGCAGTAACTATGCAGTGTCTGGGCTGCATAAATTAATGTGTTCCCTGCATTTTTTTTGCCACAGGCTCTTTTCAGTCTGTGAGCTCTAGGGTGTTGGGGATTTCACAGGCCACTTTCTCAAGGCATTTATCTCAAGTGTCAAGTGCCATGAGGAATTTGTGGCGAACATATAGCTCATTCCCAAGTTGTGAGTCCGACTGGCAGGACCTAAAGGTAGCTTTCTATAGGCTCTCAGCATTCCCTAATGTGCTTGGAGCCATAGATTGTACCCACATTGGGATCTGAGCACCGCACTTGAGGAGTTATGTTTATGTAAATAGGCATAACTATCACTCCCTTAATGTGCAGGTGGTCTGCGATGCCCATCTTCGTATTCTCAGTGTGGTTACAGGTTACCCAGGGTCTTGCCATGATGCCTATATCCTGCGCCAGTCCGGCCTGTGGGAGAAGTTTGATGGAGCACACATGCCAGAGGGCTGGCTCTTAGGTATTTATATTTTATATATTTTTTTTGTTTTCATTTTTCCAAATGATATCTGTCCCTTTAGGCAAAAGTCTGTGCTGGACTTTTCCCTCCACATCGGAGCTTTACCTTGGATAAAGTCCGTGCTGGACTTTTCCCTCCACATCGGAGCTTTACCTTGGATAAACCTAAAGTATTGGGTGCTTGCCCGCGTTATCCCACTATTCAAATTTGTAGTTACAAAAATGGTACCTTGCAAATTATTATCTGCAATTAAAAAAGGGATTTATCAAGATTAATTTGTATGACCCCCTAAAGATGTATCAAGATTAATTTGTATGACCCCCTAAAGATGTACAGACTTGGTGGATCACTATGGGTAACCCCGTTTTAGCCTGCAAATGAAAGTCGGGGTTTTAAATGGCCGCGGAAGATGTTTTTTCCAGACATTGATGAAGTGATGCAGAAGAGCATTTTTTTTTTTTTGGTTTTGGGTTGGCAAACCACAAAATTATTTTGGTTTTATTTTTGTGGTGTCCCTATTTTTTAGTAAAAAATGTGGTCACTTTTTTTATCGAAATGTAATTCCCAGGGGTTTTTTAAGTCTGCACCCCAAAACCACATTTTTTTATTTTTTTTTTGCACATGTAAAACATGGTGATAAGTTATCCCCGTTTATTAACTCCAAAATTTTTAAACTGCAAAATGTCTTAGATTTAGAATACGGGGCTAATTTAAATATGCAAAAATGCCGACATTGTCCAAAAAATATCACCAATACCGACTTTTAAAGAAATAAACAAAGCACCCACCCAGTTTTGACGTATTCAAGTTATGCGGAGCAGCGATGCTTTTCCGCCTATTCCACTGCCTTGACTTTCCGCCTAGGGGTAAAGTCTTTCAATACAATAGGGCGATGCTTTTCTGTCTTGCAAAATGACGTCATGGGCGAAACCTTTACTCCCATTTCCACATTGCACTTAAATTTGCATACGGAACTGTACTTGATAGTATTTATTTTTGGTATTTGGAATAAGGACATATCTGATTGTGTTACTAAATATACTTTCTTATCCATGATCAGGCGATTCAGGATATGGGTGTCAAAGATGGCTCATGACACCTCTGGGTAGACCACGAGGCACTCCACAGAACAGGTTCAACCATGCACACAAGGTCACCCGCAGTGTGATTGAGCGGACGTTTGGGGTCTTAAAGAGTCGTTTCCGCTGTTTGGACCGTTCTGCTGGGATCCTGCTTTATGATGCAGCTAAAGTAGGTGACATAGTTATCACCTGCTGCATGTTACATAATATTGTTCTCGGACAAGGGCATGCTGACCTTGAAGACATTGCAGCCGAGGTGGATGTGCCGGATCCTTTAACATCACAGGACGTGGTTAACTCAGAGGCTGGGAATGAGGTTCGACAGAGGATAATTCGTTGTTATTTCTCAAGTAAGTTTTTAGCTTCAAATTAGTTTTGTTTAAAAGTGCATGTTGTGTATAGTTATTACTAATAATTAAAAATCCAAACACAAAATATTTTCCCTTGTTTTTTTCTGTGAACATGCATATAGCGAAAAATATCAATTTGTATAATTGTGGGTAACACTAATTTTGGTATGAGCTTAAATATGTTTTACATTACTACTGTCACACCAATTGGAGCCACATTTGTATGTGTTTACCTAATTTGTTCCAATTTATCATCCAAAAAAAAACCGGTGGCTGTGTTACTTCAGCAGGCATAGGTGTGTACACTGATGTAGTTTAGCAAAGACAAATATGTAGGTTCGACTGTTCCTGTTGCTCTTCTTTGTTGTAATTTGTTTGGCATTTTTGAAATGTAATGTTGTTGTCCAAGCACTTAGATGAACTGTCCTTAATCATGTTTTTTAAATAATCAGGCATGCATGTGTTACACATAAACATGGTTCAGCACTTGTTTTTTCTTGTTTGTTGGCTCTTAATGTGAGCCCACCCCTTCCATTTTTTATAAAATCTAAAAATATACATTAAATTTGTCCATTTCATATTGTATTGATAAAAACACTCAATGGAATTTTTTTTTCTCACAGATCAAGTTCCAGTTTGATGCATGGACGTGTTTGATTTTCATGGATCCTGCTTACGGGAGCTTATTGACTTCACATTGTTTTGTTGTAAATATGTTAACATTATACTTTTGACAGACTAAACTCAAAACAAGATTTTTCTAACGGATCTAGGAAATATCTTTAAAATAAAATGTAAACCAGTTTTTATTTAAGGTGCTAGTGTTTGTTTTCTTTGACTCCAAATAAATGTGTTTTAAGTTGTTGTGTACCATTGTGAGATGTACAAGTATGCCTGGGCAAATGTAAAGGTATACAATGTTTGTGCGTCTTCAAATGTGTTCTAACCCTGTTTTTTGGAAGGACACTACTGTATATCTAATTTATAGTCCCTTCTGTAGAGGCCTACACCAATTGAAATGGATAATCTACTTTCTAACTTTCAACTTGACTATCCCTCAACCTTTGTGTTTAGTGATTCTGTAGATCAAAAATACACACTTGAGATTACACCATATTTTTTTATATTAAGAACACATTGGAAATGTCCAAAATCTTTACATGGCTTTTTGACAGCCATACCAAATATTGTTTAACACCAAAAAATAAACAGTTATGTGCACTTTGCTGCTGAAATGTATAACGTTACAAAATGTGAATGAAAAATTACATTCAATGTTTAAATGGCACTAACAACATAAAAACATACAATCCCAAAACCAAATCCAGGAAATGCTAAATTTAAAAAAAAAAAAACACAACGACAAACTGAAGCTAAACACCTTTGCCCCTCCCTGCCCCTTTGGAGGCACCTCCACGTACACGTGCGCTACGTCGAGGTGGAGAGAGTGGTGATGCAGTTTGGGGGCTGGTGGGTTGGGAACTCAGGCTTGAAATTGTTGAAGCCTCAACATCCTGCCTTTGAATTGGCAAGTGCCTTTGTTGTGAAAGGAAGGCCTGTGCCAACTCTCGTAATGCCACGGTTTGATCACGTATGGCTTGGGTGAGTTCAAACATGCGGACGTTATTATCACTTGCCATACGGGTGCGTGTTCCCTGGGCCACTGCAGCAGTTCTATTTAATTTGCGAAGTTGGTTCCAAATGACATTTCATTGTTGAGTTTGGGTTCCCATGAAATCCATTTGTGCTTGACGGAAGAAGTGTAGGGAACGGCTCATTTCCTCTGCGTTTGGGCTTGTCGCATCAGTTGTTGCCTGTGTGCTTTGTGGTGGTTGTGCTACAGGGCTGGGGGGTGTCATCTCAATCGGAGTGAGAATAATGCAGGGCTCCTCAGCTTCCTCCACATCTGAATAATACACCAGGCCCAAAGGTCTGGCTGGGACAACTGGTGGTCTATATTGGCTTATAGAAGGACCTAAATTTTTTTATGGAAAAGGGAAAAAAAAATAAAAACAGTTTTTTAAGTATTTAACATCTTCAAAATTTATGATCTCAAAAACATCCTGACTACAACTATGTTATTTTTTTACATTTCAAAAATTAAACACAGGGCATATTGTTTTTTATTTAAAACAAAAATGGAATCCATTACACCTGAGTCTAAGATGCATTGTGTGTGTGTGTGAAAATTGCACTGGTTTAACTCACACAAAAATGACAATAACACAGGGTGAGTGACATGTTAGCAGAATTGAGTGACCTTGCGGAGTAGGCTTCATGGAAACACAGGTGTGTCAGTGTTGTTTGTAGTCATTACATGGCCTTTAATTAGTGAGACACATTACAAACATACACAGGTGTGCATGTTTAAATAGGGTCCAAGGCTGAAACATGTCACAGATGATGTTATGTCAAGATGACTGCTGTTGTGGGTCAATGTTTGTTTGCTTTTAGCCAGCATGCATTGATATACATAGGTGAGAAAGAAGCAGTGGCTGTTTTATGCTTGGCTAGACGTTTGAGTTTAAAACAGATGCTTCTAGTAGGTTAACAAGAAAACCCACCCGCCTCTTCATCGGTCATTTGAGAGCGTGGCCGTTTATTTCGTTTTTTCCCCCTCAAATTTTCAGCTAGTTAAAGTAACAGAGATTGTTTGAAATTACTCAATATGTAATCTAATACTGTGTATACCTAATAAATTGGTACTTATTTTCTTTGAGCTGATCCGCCAGACTTTTCAACCTACTTTTGGCCGTATTCAATTTGAGGCGTTAAGTCTGGATTTGCGGTATTTATCCTACGATGACGTAATTATCCCCTGTTTAAGTTTACCGCCGTATTCAATTTGAAAGTCTTTACGCCTAGGCGTTAACTCAATGCAATGTAATAGGCGGTAAAGTATTGCCTAGGAATGGCAGGCGTTAAAAAATGCAGAATTGTGGTTTTGGTGTGCAACATTTCGGGTACCCCCGACCAGCCTTCATACAGTCCCCCAAAGGTAATCTGTGTCCAAAAATGTAAACAAAAAAGTAAGTGCACCCCACAAATTGTATTTTAAAAAGGTGCAGAGAAATTATAAAAATGGGATACACACTTAAATAAAAACGAACTTGACTCTGGGGGGGTCCCCAAGTATGCCCCAAGTGTTTTTTTGATTGCAGGTGTTTGCGGCAGGTGGGTTTTTCAGATTTTTTCAAAGTCACTTTAGCAACTATCAAATATGCTGAACCCCATTTTCAAGTACCCAAAATTTGATGCCATAGTTGTTTTTGCGTTTAAAAACTACTAAATGCTCTTCTGCATCACCTTATTCCAAGCCGCATTTATGCACCTGCCGCGGCTATTAGAAACACCGATTTGCTTCAGTAGTTAAAAATGGGGGTAGCTATAGTGATCCCCCATATCTACACATCTTAAGGGGGGTCCCTAGAATTTTAACAGCTAAAACCGTTTTTTTTTTAACCGGTAAAACTAAACAAAAAAAATAGTTAGAAAAAATGACATAAGGTCCCCCCCCAAAAGCCAAACCAGCCCCAGGCTTGCCAGCCAGTGTTGTTTTCCAAAAATACGGGGAACAAAATGCGTAGGGTTCCCCCGTATTTTTGAAACCAACACCAGGCTGCAGGGAGTAGTGCTGGTTTTAAATATAGGGGTCAAAAACGACGTGGGGTACCCACTATATTTAAGACCAGCACCAGACCCAACCGACCGGAGTGTAATGCCACAGCCCGGAGACCCAATCACCGGGGCTCCAGGTCCAAAGCATTACACCCCAAGTCGGTCAGCGCAAGCCGGTGATCTTGGGGGAGTCGAGGACCCCACCAAAAAGGGTCCCCCCTCTCCCGAGCACCACAGGCTTACGCTGAAGCTGGGGCTCATCCCCATACCCCTGTAGCGGTGGGTATGGGGGTAATAGGGGGGCCAAATAATGTAAGACTATTGTACTTTACAGTGGAACTACAAGTGCCAGCATGCCTGCCATTTTGCACTTGTGGAACTACAAATGCCAGCAGACATGCGGCACCTGTAATTTCAATGTAAAATAAATAGTTAAAAAAAGACAAAACACACACACCATGCCCAGTATAAGTTTATTACATACACCTACCCATTCACACATACTTACCTATACCAGAAGTTTCTGTCCCCTTCTCCAGTAGAGATCCTTAAAACATGGCCCTGCAAGCAAGATTTCATACTCCCCTACATCCAGCACTGGTCTCCGTAGTAATCCATGGGTGTTTGAAAACAAAATAACGTCCTTACCCGATCCACGGAACACAGCTATCTGTATGTGTGTTGTCACACATACAGATAGCGCCTGAATGCCCGCTATCGGCACTTCACGGGGCATTGCAGTCCAGAGAGCCAATCAGCGGCAGCGCTGACTGTAGCGCGCCTGCTGATTGGCTCCAGCAACTGAGTTCCCACGTGGGCTGACTCACACCACGTGGGAACTGTCAGTAGCTGGAGCCTATCAGCGGCCGCGCTACAGTCAGCGCTGCCGCTGATTGGCTGACGGGACTGCAATGCCCCGTGAAGTGCCGATAGCAGGCATTCGGGAGCTATCTGTATGTGTGACAACACACATACAGATAGCTGTGTTCCGTGGGTCGGGTAAGGACGTTTTTTTGTTTTCAAACACCCATGGATTACTACGGAGACCAGTGCTGGATGTAGGTGAGTATGAAATCTTGCTTGCAGGGCCATGTTTTAAGGATCTCTACTGGAGAAGGGGCCAGAAACTTCTGGTATAGGTAAGTATGTGTGAATGGGTAGGTGTATGTAATAAACTTATACTGGGCATGGTGTGTGTGTTTTGTCTTTTTTTAACTATTTATTTTACATTGAAATTACAGGTGCCGCATGTCTGCTGGCACTTGTAGTTCCACAAGTGCAAAATGGCTGGCATGCTGGCACTTGTAGTTCCATTGTAAAGTACAATAGTCTTACATTATTTGGCCCCCCTATTACCCCCATACCCACCGCTACAGGGGTATGGGGATGAGCCCCAGGCTTCAGCGTAAGCCTGTGGTGCTCGGGAGAGGGGGGACCCTTTTTGGTGTGGTCCCCGACTCCCCCGAGATCACCGGCTTGCGCTGACCGACTTGGGGTGTAATGCTTTGGACCTGGAGCCCCGGTGCTTGGGTCTCCGGGCTGTGGCATTACACCCCGGTCGGTTGGGTCTGGTGCTGGTCTAAAATATAGGGGGTACCCCACGTAGTTTTTGACCCCTATATTTAAAACCAGCACTACTCCCTGCAGCCTGGTGTTGGTTTCTAAAATATGGGGGAACCCTACGCATTTTGTTCCCCATATTTTTGGAAAACAACACTGGCTGGCAAGCCTGGGGCTGGTTTGGCTATTGGGGGGGAGACCTTATGTTATTTTTTTTTTCATTTTTAACTATTTTTTTTTACAGGTTAACAAAAACGGGAATTTTAGGAAAATATTCTAGGGACCCCCCTAATGATGTCTAGACATGGGGGATCACTATAGGTACCCCCATTTTTAATTACTGAAGGAAGTCGGGGTTTCTAATAGCCGCGCCAGGAAAAAACACCTGCAAAACCTATTTACAAACCAGTCTTTCTTTTGCAGGCAAAAACGGGGGTATCCATAGTGATCCCTGAGGTCTGGACATCTTTAGGGGGCTCCTACAATTATTTCCTGATCCAAGTATCGCCGGGTCCCGTTTTCGACGATTTCAAATTGAATACGGGGATAAGCTTGAGCGCGTGCGAAACTTTTTCGCATGCAAAACCTCCGATGTGCGGCGAAAAACTCACTGGCAAGGTTAACGTTTCATATTGAATACCCCTCAAAGGCGCTACTTTTCCGCATATTACATTGCATTAACTTTCCGCCTAGGCGTAAAATCTTTAAAATTGAATATGGGGGAAAATGAAACCAGTGGAAAATGACATAATCGGCGGAAAAATAACGCCAATCCGTACTTAACGCCACAAATTTAATACGGACCGACCAGCAAAAAAAAAAACTCACCAGGACGCCTTGGAGCAGGAGGTCGATCCATGTCCTCTATATGATCGCCAGGCAGGACTTCAGGAGGCAAAACCTGCCTCAACTCCTCCTCAAAGCTTGAAAACAATATCCGCACGCGACGTCCTCCACCAGTTCTGCGTGCTTCTCGCATCTCATCCGCCATTTTGGCCTTTAAACCCCGCTTAACATCATTGTATCTTTTTTTAAATATTTTTTACATCACGGGGGCAGGAACCTACAGCAGTAACAGCCTCCAAAACCGTTTGCCACATAGCTTTTTTCATCGACAATGGGGTCTTGTGTGCATCCTCGCCAAGGAGGCGACTATACACCGGGACAATTGCATGCACTAGGGCACAATTCTCGGCATGTGTAAACCGAACATTGCGTCCTGTTCGTGTTTTCCCAGGGCGTGGAGCTACTTCCACCTCCACATCCTCCTCACTACCCTCCTCCTGTGTGGAATTACTGCTCGCCTCCTCCTCGTCAGTAATTGCCTGTCTGACTAGGCAAACAACATCCTCCTCCTCCTCCTGACTCTCCTCACCCCTTCTGTGTCTGTAAGACATTTTAGTGTAATCAGTTTTCTGCAGCCAAAAAAACCACCTCTAACATTCACAAACTCCTTCCCAAACCTATCAAAGGTCAAAATGGAGGAACAGGGGTTTATATAGTGTAGGTCTGTATTGATCAGCAGTTAGAGTTGTGCCAATGGTTGTCTTTGTTTTAAACTGATTTAGTAAGCTTTTGAAACTCGCGATTTGGTTGGTCAGAAAATCGCAATTTTTTTGGAGAGAAATCTCGTGGGAACTCGCAGGTCACAATCACCAGTGCATGAAAACTGACACCCTATTGAATTTGGCCCCAAGACTGTCAGGAATGCAGCAAGGGCAGTCTCCCTATGTGGGGAGGGTAGGAGCTGCTGCTGAAAATGACATATCATTGGACAATATAGGACAATAATCTGACAAACTAGGGAGGATGCAGACTAGAGATGGAGGGTTGTGGACTCACTGTTTTTTGACAGGCAAGTGAAGGTGAGTCAGAGGAAGTCAGTTCAGCTTTCAATAAGCCTATATCCAATGAAGGGTGAGCACACAGTGTGAGTGGTGTGGTATGATATATGAAAAGTCATAATGTCGACATGGTCTTAATATCGACATTTACATGTTGACATTCATCAGTAGATACTGATGAATGTTGATACGTTAGAATATTCACGGCTGCAGCAACTCCAGCGTTGAGTATGATTTCCAGAGCAGACATCTGACATAGCGGCAATTCCGGTGAGTATTCTCCCCCTATTCCTAACTCTAATTCCTAACTCTCCCCCTAGTGTGGTACCCCAGACCCTAGGTGTGCCTACCGATGCTGGGTCTTATGTGAGATATATATAGATTTATGTCTATATAGTGTCAACATTCATATTGTTGTGTATTTGCTATGTTGAGGTTATGAACCCCTCTAGGGTAATGCGGAGCAAACAGGGGAAGAGAGGAGGAGTGAGTAATACAGTGGTGAGCAGCAGCAGGTCACATGACATAGAACCGGCTGGAGCCAGCAGCAGGTGACTGAGGTGGTCAGATAGGGCAGTTACAGAGAGTCCTGAGGGAGCGTTCCCAGAGAGAAGACCTGCGCTCGGATACCCATTGCCATCGGGAAGCTAACCAGCGGCTGCCAGTGCAGTGTTCCTGTTGGCAACAGCAGAGCTGCAGAGCAGAGAGACACACTACCCTCCAGAACTTGTACAGTAACAGCCAGGGAAAGCGGAGCTAGAGGCGCAGCGTCCATCTGATAAATAGTGCCGTGGGCAGGTCGGTGGTGCCGCTGTTGGGGAGAGGGGACCGCCCATTGCTTCCCTCCCCATGTACTGGCAGCTATCAAGGCGGTACAGAGCAAGGATTGAGACGGGCTTCATCTCCCCAGATCAGCGGTAAGGCGGATCACAGTGACTAAAGGGGACTCAGTTAGAACCAGGCACAGCCTATGGGAGTGGTTATAAGAGGGGGAGATCCATAATGCATAATAAATTCAGCACAGTGTTACTGCTCTGGATCATATAGAGTTATTAGAGAGCACAGATTTACTAAATTAACATTAGCTACAGCCACCTACAGTGTCTAAACTCCTCTGTATAGCTGCATGAAAGGGATTACAGTTAAAACTGCTATATAGGGAAAGTAATTCACATACAAAGTACCCGGGCAACGATCTGCAACATAAACCACAGCAGCATTATACCAGCTTGTTAAACCTGTGGAAGTATCAAAACCATTCTCTTAAGTGCACCACCTTCAAGAAAAGTGCTGAACTATAGTAAAAACAGTGATATTCTTACATGATGTAGATTTAGGCCCTCATTCAGAGCCGTTCGTTAACAGCAGTACGCTCGTTGCGTTCCGATGTTGACTAACCGCGCATGCGTCGATGTAACACTGCGCATGTGCGTACGGCAGATTGCAAGCTTATTTTGACTCGTTCGTACAATAGCGTACAGGAAGTGACATGTCCAATGTGATTGACAGAACAGGGCGTTTTTGGGTGTTGACGGGGGTGGAGATGGAAAAACGCAGGCGTGGCGAGGCGTTTTTGGGGCGTACATACATTAGCAGATGCGAACGTAAAATGTGTTCGGACCGACTCATACGTCACTGGATGATCCTCTTTCCCTTCAAAATGCTCGCACAGCTTAGGGTCTGGATTACTCGACCACATTGGCGATGGCCTTCTCCTCCGTCCCGGCACTCCACGATGTTGCAGCGATTAATCGCGGGTGGTCAGAACAGCAATTAGTGTTGGATTGAAAACCGGCTTGGTATGTGTTTTGAAAGCAATTTTTTGGGTTAGCACAAAGCGTACGCAGGTGGAAATCATAGCTGCTAATGTCAGGATTACACAATCAATTTGCGTACATTTTGGGGGGTTTATTTTGGCCTCAATTTGTTGGTTTGGGCCTATTGTTACAATAATGTCATCATGTTTTTTTTGCATCGTTATGTAAATTTTTAAACGTTCCTTAAAGAGCCCTTTTTGTTAATTCATGTAAAATGTTGTTTTTGCACGTTTTTGCCTTTTGGCCCAGGATAAAATGTATTGCTCAAACAAAAACTAAAATAAAAAACAGATTGTAGAAAAAGATTTTTTGCAGGGTTCATTCCCAAAGTTACAATAATTGGGCCAACAGAAAAGTTTGATGAAACGTAAAACACAAAATTAAAAACAATTCACAAGAAAGGAGAGGGAAGTTTTGTCCAGAAAGGAATATGAGCCAAGCACAGAAGGAGTGTGGGAAAAGTAGCCATTGCTGTCACCGTTTTTTCACCCGTTTGGCTGGGGGAGGGAGGGCGCCAGACCGGGTCCGGGATGTCATCGGGCTGGCCTGTCCAGAGGCAGATGTTGTGGCCTCTGGACTAGGCACAGGACTAGGCACATTTGGAGGATTGGCTGATGTTGTGCCAGAGGTGGAGGATCCTGATGTTCCGGCAGGAAGGGAGGTCGGCTCCACCATGTGCTGGCGAACGAGCTGCTCCAGGGCATTGGCGATGCGGATGTTGGCCCTGGTATTTTCCGCCAGGGCCTGACCAATGGTCACGTTGGCCGCCGCATTTTGCTCCAGGGCCTCAGCCACCCGTATCAGACTGGCGTCCATCCTCTGCAGAATCTCCGTATGGAAATCCAATTTGAAATTGAGTTCTGTGAGGAGGGCCACTGCCTGCGAGGGGGATTGCCCTGGACTGGCTTCTGCAGGGTCCTCAGCCGGATGTACTGGTTCCTCCCCTGCAGAGCCAGCAGAAATTCTGCGGCCAAGGCTCCCCTCTGGAGCAGACTCATCCGCCTGTGTCTCTGTTGGAAAAATGAGAAAAGACTCACATTATAATCTACATATTGGCACAATAACATTTCAGAGTTGGTGACATCACAATATTTACCTGGGACAACATGAGGAGCCGCAAAGACTGGCATGTCCGTATCCATGTTGGACACGCCAAACACCTCCACAGGCTGCACACACCCCTGTGCCAGCTCTTCTAAATCGTTCAACTCAAATGACACAGGGGTGGGACCCCCACCTGTCCCCCTTGCATGCCTAGCCCTGTCCGCCAGTTTTTGCTTTAGGCGATATTTGAAGTCGCCCCATCTGTGGGATAAAATTGGAACCATTATCCTTTTGTTTAAAATGGGGTTTGTTTTTAGGGGGGTCAAGTGTTTACTTACCGCCGTTTGACATCCCGGGCTAGACGGACATAATCACCCACCCTATTGACAGCAACGGCTACCTCTTCCCACATTCTCCACTTCTGGCTTGTACTCATATTCCTGTCTGCCTGTGGCAGGATGTCCACACACTTCTGTATCAAAACCTCCATCTCCTTTCTTGTGAATTGTGGCTGCCTTTTCTTTTTGGCAGCTTTGCCCGGAATACTGGGCCCAGCAGCATCTTCCATGTCATCCTCCTCACCTATTTGTGTAAATATGCAGAATTTTCTACTTCACAACTTGCCCAATATTATGTTTCAAATTAATCATTGAGACAAAATGCATGAAATACTTACCGCCTGACTGTTGGCCATTGTTTCCCTGGTCTGTAGCCATGTCTGAGCTCCAAACAAGAAATACACCAGAATTTTAATTGTGTTTCGTGACGTATTTATACATGCGTCCTTATTTTGCGGCCGCATCATTGATTGTGCGTTCCTATGATCCCTCCTTAATTTGTGCGGGAAAATAAACACTATTTATGGCTTGGTGTGTCTCGAGTCGAGGTGGCGTTTTTGGATTGTTGGAGGTTACCTTGGTCGGAGTTTCTTGTTTGCGGATTTTGGATTTGGCGTTTTTGGGAGTTTATTTTGTTTGCTATAGTTGCGTTTTTATTTTCCGGACACTTTTTTGTTGTTGTTTTTTTTGGCCTCGTTTCTTGATTTGGTAAGTTTGGGGAAGTCTAACTTTGGTTCAATTTGTGTCTCCTTCTTTTTCATATTTTTCTAAAGTTTTTTTTTCCTAATTTCCTCTCTGTTAGGTTTTTATTTGTTTCGGCCCCAAAGACCTTTTGATCGGGAATCTTATATATTAGCTCTTGGTAAGTCCATTTTTTAACTTGTATTTGCAAACTAATTAGCGCATTTTTATCTGTTTGTATAGTGACTTGTATTTGCGAACTAATTAGCGCATTTTTATCTGTTTGTATAGTGACTTGTACTTGCGAACTAATTAGCGCATTTTTATCTGTTTGTATAGTGACTTGTATTTGCGAACTAATTAGCGCATTTTTATCTGTTTGTATAGTGACTTGTATTGGCGAACTAATTAGCGCATTTTTATCTGTTTGTATAGTGTCTTGTATTTGCGAACTAATTGGCGCATTTTTATCTGTTTGTATAGTGACTTGTATTTGCGAACTAATTAGCGCATTTTTATCTGTTTGTATAGTGACTTGTATTGGCGAACTAATTAGCGCATTTTTAAATGCTTATTCATCCTGTAAATTTGTTTGTGTTTTCCCTGTAGCATTTTTGGCTTACATTTGAACCCAATTTGACGTACTGTGTGCAATGTCGTTTTGCTCGTTGGCCAATTGTGTGTTTCGCCTATATTATGTTTTGTCTTGCACCAAATTTACAAACATAAATGCACAGACTAAACAGATTTTTTTTAATTTTGGGAATATTTACAGTTTGGACGTATCATGACAATACCCCGGCATGTAAGCAGCAATGGATGGTATCATCAAGCTAAGTTGTTTTAATATTATTTTGGGGTGGGTAAAAAGCCTTACATTCAAATCTTGCCATTTCAGGTTGATCTGGGTCGGATTGTTCTGGCCATGCTCCCGGAAGCCGACCAACCTCAATCTCGTCCCAGGCGTAGGCATCGTAGGTGTGCAAGGCCCCAGATATTTCGAACACGTGTCACCCTTTTTGGAATGCCTGATGATGAGGTTTTAAGACGCTACCGTCTTCCTCCCAAAATCATCATAGACACTTTCTCATTAATAGAGAGTGATCTTGAGCGGCAAATTGACAGTCCTACAGCAATACCACCACTTACGCAATTTATGGCGGTGTTACATTTCTGTGCCTCAGGATCATTTCAAACAACGGTGGGAATAGTGGCGGGCATCTCACAATCCTCCTTTTCCAGGATCCTGAGGGCAGTGATGGAGGCACTTTTCAAGCACCTCCATCATTTTATTAAAATGCCTTTGGATATGGGTGCCCTTAGTGTGGCCAAGGCCAATTTTTACCAAATAGCTGGCTTCCCACACATCATAGGGGTTGTGGATGGTACTCACATACCACTTCAGCCTCCAGCATGGCTGGAGGCCATATTTCGCAACCGTAAACACTATCACTCCCTGAATGTAATGGTGGTATGTGATGCCTCCCTCCAGATCCTGTCCCTGAATGCAAAATTACCAGGAAGTGCACATGACTCCTTTGTCATCCGGCAATCAGGGATATGGCACAAATTAACCAACCTACAAGCTGGTGATGCGTGGCTTCTGGGTAAGTGGAGACCTTTAGTACATAACAATGTTAAGCTTGATACACAGTGATCCTGATGTTGTCTATTCTTTTTCACAGGAGACAGTGGCTACCTTTGCATGCCCTGGCTGCTCACTCCTTATTTGGCTCCCACACCAGGCCCACAAAGTGAGTTTAATACCGCACTTACAGCCACCAGGCAAGTGGTGGAGCGCTGTATCGGCCTTTTAAAAGGCCGATTCAGATGCCTCCACCGCTCTGGTGGCGAGCTCATGTATTTGCCGGATATGGTTTCGAAAATTGTGGTCCTGTGTGGGATATTTCACAACATCGCCATAAGGAGTGGTGTCCCAATGCAGCCAGAGGATGCCTTACCTGAGGATGGCCCCCCCGAGGTTGGTCGGAGGTCAGTATGTGGGGGGGCCATACGCGATGATGTGGTGGCCTGATTTTTTAGGTAATTATTGACCAAACAACAGTGTTTATACCCAATGTGTTACGATTTGTTTGCATTCATCTTTATTTTTATTAATTTTGTCCCCATCTTCTGTTTGTTTGCATAATCTTTGGCACTCCCACGATGACTACTTCTTGCTACCCTTCAAAAACCTTTATGTGGAAACTTAAATATATTATGTAACCCATATTGCAACGCCATATTTGTGGAATCATGTGGGCATGGACCTTCGTCAACCAGTTCTTGATTTGTTGTGTGTTTGTTTCCTGTTTTTGGTATGTGGTGTATATCTGATTATCACTGTGTGTTTTGTTTGTGAGTGACCACTTTGTTTTTTGCTTTATGTTGTGAATACATTTTTTGAGAGTGTAATTTGGTTCCTTTTTGGGCACGTTAGAAGTGTAACCAGGCTCACAAACGTTACATTTGCCTAAGGGGTAACCCAGTAATGAAGCAAGTTGAGCTAAAATGTAATATGTTTTCGGGGTACAAACCAACACACCAAGGAATCCTGTACAATCAGTTGGCTTCGTAAGATCGGCCTAAGCAGCTTGCACACCAAATAGGAACCTGTAAAATGTTGTAAACTATTATGTTGCCCACCCCTAAAAAGGAAAATGACATTGGTACTGGTAGGTGTTTCTTGTGCCTGTTTGCCTTCAAAATACAACACACAATCTTTAGTGAGAATAATTGGCAATCCTTGCTTGAAGAGTCTACTTATGTCAGTGTAAAGAATCTTTGATTTACAAAAAACGCATGAGACAGAGCGTTAATTAAAACTGATTTATTTTTAAACAAATTTTCTAAAAAAAAACAAAAAAACTAATTCCTAAGGAGGACCGCCAGATGGTCAAGGCCCTGCAGCAGCCCAGTGACTTGCTCCCGCATACGGGCCACACACTGACATATTTCAGCCCGACGCCTCTGTTCCTCTGTGGGTGACAAAAGTTTGGGGATTAATACATCAATAATGAAGCCACATTCAAAAACAACAAAAAACAAGCAAACCAAAACTTAAAAGCTTGTGAAAAAAACCATCAGTACACAGATAAAACCCAGCACCCCAAAATGTTGTTGGCCAAAAATACAAGGGCCCCAAAAAAATGCCCACAGGTGTGATATGTGTATGGTGAAATCAGCAGGAACAGGTAAAGACAACCCCAAAAAAAACAAAAAGGCGACAAAAAGCCCACAAAAAAGGGGACAACACATGATTACATACAAACAGTTTGTGGTGCCAAAAAAAAAAACATACCGTTCGCCAAAACGCCAGAGCGAGAAGCCACTTCCTCGACCTCCTCGGAGGTAGCTCCATTCCCCAAACCTAGGGGCAGGGTGTTGGCTGAATCCTGGGAGGGGGTATTTGGAGGAGTGGCGGTTGGAGGAGAGGGGGAATTGGGCTGGAGGGGAAGTAGCCCCGAAATATCGGCCACAGGGTCTGGGGAGGAGTGGGTAATTGAGGAATTGGGGGTTGGCGAGAGGGGCCGTGACCGGCGTCTTGTCTGCCGATGATGCTGTAGTGTTTGCTGTGCCCCTAAAAGATGTTAAGAAAATTGTGGTTAGTTTCAACATGAATCAAAAAAAAAGAAAATTTAAGACAACACAAATAGGAAAACATGGCCATGCAGATATGAGTACAATGAATAAATTGGACAGACATGAAAACATGCACATGCAGATATGAGTACAATGAATAAATAGGACAGACATGAAAACATGCACATGCAGATATGAGTACAATGAATAAATAGGACAGACATGAAAACATGCACATGCAGATATGAGTACAATGAATAAATAGGACAGACATGAAAACATGCACATGCAGATATGAGTACAATGAATAAATCGGACAGACATGAAAACATGCACATGCAGATATGAGTACAATGAATAAATAGGACATACATGAAAACATGCACACGCAGTTAGGGCCCACAAGATAAACATGAAAACCACAGTCCATAAAACTTACTTTCCGCGATCTGCATGCGAAAGCATGCCAGCAAGCGGGGCGTCTGCCGGTGCAGGTCCGACCACCTGCGCTCCAGCTGGCCGATATGTCGGCGTGAGCCGAAGGAGCGCAGGCGGCGACGTACCTCCGCATATGCGGAACGCTTTCTTTGATTTGTGATGGGTGGAGGCTGCCTGGTGATCCGCCTGTCCATCACCTCCATGAGCACCAGTAGCTCGTGCCTGGTGAATGCGGCGGCTCTCATGATGGCAATGGTGTATTTTTAAAAAATTAATTTTAATAAAGCACCAAAAAAAAATTTGATTGGCTAATGTATTTTGGAAATTAACAGGACCAATTCTATTGGTTAGTGTATGAGTCATGTGTTCGACAGGGCCAGAAATCTCTTGAGAGTTATGATAGGCTTGATGCAGTGACATGCGTAAGCAAATTTAAATAAAGTAATGAACCCCGGAAAATATGCGGGGATCCAAACAAAGAGAACAATTGTTTAATTGGGGCTAACATGTATTTTGACCAATAAAAGCGAATGTTTAAGCCGTACGTATTCTGCGGGTAAACACAAACACGGACAAGATTAAAGTTTATTGCATTGTGTTGAAAAAAAAAAAAAATGAAGCTAATTGATACATTGATTGTCAGGATACGATTGAGGGAGGTAGGCAGAATAAACAAGCAGGTAATCGGAATCTGACAGGCCCACTTCCGGTTTGTACTTGTTCGCGCGTTCCCTTCAAGCCATTTCGGGGATGTACGCTCGCTATTTGGCACGCTCGTTAGTTAGAGGAGGGGTCTGTTGAGTTTGGGGCGGATTTTTATCAGCGTACGAAAATACGAGCGAGTGCTTGAATTTAAATATTTTTTTACGTACGCCAAACGTACGTACGCCCACTTGCGTCCGGGTCTGAATCAGGGCCTTAGTTAGATAGATAGGTAAATGGAATGATGAAAACATTTAGTATTTGGTAATGTGAATTTGGATGCAGTGTTGTCACATTTGTGCACGTCTTAAACGTCGTTACACATCATCCTATCTTTAATTTAAACAATTACAAAGTAAATCTTTTTAGTATGTATGCACATTTGCCAAAGTAACCAAATAATATGCACAGTTTGCATGATTGCTGTTTACTTGGACGCAATACCACTTGTTCCAGTGTTCCTGTACAATAAAACCTCCATTTGGTTTATAGTGATTTACTAGTAAATGTATTGGAAGAATATTGTAAATTGCCATCTGCTGGTTGTTACTCATTGCGTGATATTGTCTGTTAATAAATTGCCATTCATGTTTAAAACCAATCTGGTACTCCTATATGCCTGTACCCACTCCTTACCTCTCTGAACCAAGAAAGAGAACCAAGATACTCCGGATCTAGTAAGTAGAGACACCACACTGCACAAGATTTCTGTTTGGGTGCAACTAGTGCATAACCTTAACCCTCCCATCCGCAATCTAACCCTAATGTAGACATTCTGACAATGGGCTCTGTTTACTACAATCCGCATATTGAATGCAGATTGTAGTGTGATATTACCGAGTGAATTTGCATTGCGAATTCAGGCAATATCACAGGGATTTACTACAAATCCGTTACAGGGACAGAGCTTGCGATAAAGCTCTGTCCCTGCAAATCCCCTTCGGAGCCTTATCACGGTATTTTTGCAAAAAATAATGTGATTAAGTGCCCGCGCATGCGCCGACCAATCGCCGCTGCTACCCCCCACGGCGCTAAGACCCGCCCCCGGCGCTAAGCCCTGCCCCCGCGATCACGGACCTCCCCGTAAGTAAATTTTTTCTTTTACTATTTTTTTTTTCTTTTTTTTCCAGTAATCAGCTTGCGGTCTGTTTAGACCACACAGCTGATTACAGGGACTGACTCCCGGCTCTGCTCTCCCCGTTAGAGCAGGGCAGGAGGCCGGTAACTGGGGGAGACCCTGGATAATGCCACCTCCAGGTGGCGTTATTATCACAGGGCTTCCCCGGGTATTTTTTCACATTTTATTTTTAGTAACTCTGGTCGGATCACATTTCCCATTACAGTTATGGGAAATGTGATCTGCTTTACTAAAAATAAGTGATACTTAGGGGTTGGAGTAGAATTTTACGAATTCTACTCCAATTGCCCTGTAATAACTATAGGTAATTTTAGTAAAAATAATGTTGATAAATAGAGCCCAATGTCACAATTCACAAGTTGACATTTTGAGAATTTTAACAATGCCAACATCATAACTTTCGACATTGTGGTGTTGACATTATGAATGTTGACTGTTAATGTTGACCTAATGACTACATCCCTAGAGTCAGCGCTGTTGACAGGAAGTAGAAAACCAGGGACAAGGAGCACTGGAAGTAAGAAGAAACATATGGAGGAACATAAGGAAGGAGCTTACATGGTAAGGGGAGAAGAGAACAGTTTGAGGGACACTGAGTATGGAACAGTGCAGATTTAGGAGGAGGGATAGTAGGTTCTGATAAATCAAAAGTAAGTAAACTTTTGAAACTGGTGAATTTGGGAGAAAGTCTGACTTGGCGCGGGAGTGAGGGCCTGATTCAGAGCCGCTCGTAAGCGGCCGCTTGTTCGCTCCGAGCGATGTTCACACAACTGCGCATGCGTATGGGTTGTAATACGCATGCGCCAACCAGTCATTGCGGTCGGAAATTGTGTGCTCGCAAAATAGCGAATGCCAGCTAATTTGAGTGACAGAATGAGGCGTTTGTGGGTGGTAACAGGGGAAGGTGCTTGAAAACGGGGAGTGGAGATCCGAACGCAGGCGTGCCAAACGGTCAAAATGGGCGTTTTAAGGGTGTGCATAATTAACAAAGCAGCGTCATCGACCACGTCACTTGGTTGTCTTTTAGCCTGAACTGCTCGCATGATTGCGGTAGGAAAATGCTACCACAAGCACTGCGAGCAGTTCATACGCCTTTCGATGTACTCGATTAATCTAATAAATAGCGGAGATGACGTAGGATGCGATCGGCCAGGGGGCGTTCTTAAAAAAATAGCGAGCGCATGTTTCGTTCGCTCGTTCAGACATAGAGGCGTCAACAGACGGCAAAGCGCGAGCGCTCTATTTAAATATACGGCCCCTTTTTCTGAATGAGCGAGCGCCAATAGCGTTCGGCTCTGAATCAGGCCCTGAGTTCTAATGCTTTCTGGACGGATTTACCAAGCTCTGGAATGCGATGCCCTTGCAGCCTATAGCCTACTTCCATAAGATTTACCGGGAGAGGGATCCGTAGTTACCATGAGTGGGATGCGCACAGCTCCAAAAGAAGAAGTGAAGGGATTACTAATCCTATTGCTATTAATAATAGTTATTGCTATTTACTATGGCTATTGTACGATTGCCAGCTATTGAGCTATAAACGTGTTATATCCTGCGACGGTTAAAGTTGTGGGGATCCTTTGGGGGGAGGGAGGGGGGGATTGAGAGAGAATTCATAAACATTTTATGTCCTATCACTCGTTCTGATAATTTAATTTTAGGTTTTATTATGTAACATGACTTCAGTATGTTGTTCTGGAATTCACATTTCCAAGTTTAATTTATGGTGGTTATTTTATGTATGCCGTAGTATATTACTGTCATTGACTGTCTTCTCTTCTTACATCCTTTTCATTGTAATGTCATGTTATTATTATTTATTGTTTATGATACTTCAATAAGAAATATAGGGGCTTATTCATCATCACTTAATTTTTACAAAAGCAGGTAATAATAAAAATTTTCACCTGCAATTGTAAAATTTAAATATTCGGGACATTTATCACGAAGATAAAGCAGGAGATATCACAGGTATCATACAGGCTACGTCGTGTCCACTCTTCAAAGCCAGAAGTGATGTGTTACCGGACTTTATGTCTGAGCTTTGGAACGCAAACCACAGTAAACGTTGCCAAGCAACGTCCGGCCTACTGTGTAAACCAGTCGTATCCTGGCGCAAGTTAAAGATTATGCTACCAAGTACCCACATAATCTACTACATAGAGGTTACAAATAAATACTAAAGTGTTAACCACCCACTAAGAGATTACAAAAATATTACAATTGGAGCGCATGATGTCATGAAAAAAAAGGGGACGGGTCTAAGTGAACAGGTATCGTATAAAATATACATAGGGGGAGGGGCCCTAGATTGCACACCCTAAGCACAATGTGAGGTGCTACCTGCTGAGACTTGTAGTGCTGCAAGCATAAAGAGACAAATGCAAGTGCACACTCTAACCATGCTGAACCTAATAATATAACTACTAAATAGCATCAAAGAGGTTCTTTGCATAATAATGGCCATAATTATGGGCCTGCCCACCGCGTCCAGGTGACCTCTATCAGGCAGGTCCCTAACGCTCCTATGGAACAAATATAGGGCACAGGACCCCCCAGGCCAAACCAGCAGAACCACCCCATGGCATCACACTAGTGTGAGATTTAAAGTGAGGGTTAAAGAATAATAAAGAAAGCCTATGTGTTAAGTCCTACATAAGTAGGAGGTTATAGTAAAAAGTGTATGAAATGCTACAGATATAAAAAACAAACTAAGGAAATGAAAAAGTGTTCATTATGATGCCATGAAGCAGTCCAGCCACACCAGCCCAGAGAGCCCCGAACCACAATACCAGTCCCAAACCTGACACAGAATATATATAATAGGTCTTACCCTCAGTGTGCCTCATTAGATGTGCAGTCTTGGAGTACAAGGACTCCTTGCTAATTAAAAACACGCAGGAACAGGTGGGAGGGGTGCTAATCAAGGTGGAAGGAGTCTCATCCTTCCAGTGTACAAACATACACTCCCTCAGTGGCGAAACATTTCATTGATATGAAACACAACCACTGGACTTTACGGTTATGCCTGTAGATCACATTCCAAAAAGAGGTGGTGATGGTAATAAAAATCTGCTGCAATGTGAAAGTAGATGTATCTCCAATTTACAATCTACTTTCCCGATTGGATTAAATGAAGATCTTAATTGTTTCTTATAATAAGTAATTTCTCAATGTGTTTGTTTTTTCTTTTTAATTATATTTATTCATTAGTGTACAATATTCATATGTGATACGATACCTGTTCACTTAGACCCTTCCTCTTTTCTTTCATGATATCATGCATTCCAATTGTAATATATTTGTAATCTCTTAGTGTGTGGTTAACACTTTAGTATTTATTTGTAACCTCTATGTAGTAGATTATGTGGGTACTTGGTAGCATAAACTTTAGCTTGCGCCAGGATACGACTGGTTTACACAGTAGGCCGGACGTTGCTTGGCAACGTTTACTGTGGCTTGAGTTACAAGCTCAGACAGGAAGTCCGGTAACGCATTACTTCCGGCTTTGGAGAGTGGACGCAACATATATATATATATATATATATACATATGTATGTATATATATGCAATTATCTACAGAACCAGACCTTTTTGCATTTATTAGTTTATGATTATTGTAGGAGGGGAGCCTGTGCTGACAGGTGGATGCAGGGAGGCACAAGAACCAGTGTCTGGGGACCAGTCACTCTGTGCCATGCAGGGGTTAAAGAACCTCCTCCAACCCACCTCAGCCCGGTGCCGCAGGGAGGCTCCATTTGATGAGCGCACGCTAAGATTTTGTTACCAGCGGGCACTACTCAGGGGGCACTACTACTGGGAGCATTACTCAGGGGACATTACTCAGGGGGCAGTACTACTGGGGGCATTACTGTTGGGGGCATTACTATTGGGGGCATTACTATTGGTGCATTACTCATGGGGGAACTAATACTGGGGGCATTGCTCAGGGGACATTACTATTGGGGGCATTACTCAGAAGGTACTACTACACGGGGCACTACTCAGGGGGCACTACCAGGGCCACCAAGAGCCGCACCGGGCCCGGGTGAAAGGGGGCATGGCCTAATTGAGGAAGGCGTGGCCACAGCCCCTTAGAAAAAAAAACAGAAAAAAAAACAACATTTTAGCAGCGCTACTGCTCGCTGGGACGTGGGCGCTGTTAGCCCCTCAGCCCAATGCACAGCCAATGGGGAACATGATCAGCATGATCGCTCCACCATAGGCATAGAAGACTGCTCTGGCTGCTGCCTAGCAGCTGCAAGCAGTCTCCCACTGCAGCCCAGCACACAGCAGCATGTGCTGGGCTGCTGTGATGTAGGAGGGAGCGGGGATGGTGCTGGGCCCCTCCAGCAAGCCCGGGTAATTTGTACCCACTCCCCTCCCCTCTCGGTGCCCCTGGGCACTACAACTGGGGGCATTACTCAGGTGGCACCACTACTGGGGGCATTACTCAGGGGACATTACTCAGGGGACATTCCTACTGTGGGCATTACTCAGGGGGCATTACTACTGGGGGCACTACTGTTGGGCTCATTACTATTGGTGCATTACTCAAGGGGCATTACTCAGGGGACATTACTATTGGGGGCATTACTCAGAAGGTATTACTACTGGGGGCATTACTCATGGGGGCATTGCTATTGGAGGCATTACTCAGAGGGCACTACAACTGGGAGCATTACTTAGGGGGCACTACTACTAGGGGCATTACTCAGGGGACATTATTCGGGGGGCACTACTACTGGGGCATTACTCAGGGGCCATTACTCAGGGGGCATTCCAACTGTGGGCATTACTCAGGGGGCATTACTCAGGGGGCATTACTACTGGGGGCATTACTACTGGAGGCATTACTGTTGGGCTCATTACTATTGGTGCATTACTCAAGGGGCATTACTCAGGGGACATTACTATTGGGGGCATTACTCAGAAGCCACTACTACTGGGGGCATTACTCATGGGGGCATTGCTATTGGGGGCATTTCTCAGGGGGCACTACTAATGGGGGCATTACTCAGGGAGCACTACTACTAGGGGCATTACTCAGGGGACATTACTTAGGGGGCACTACTACTGGGAGCATTACTCAGGGGGCATTATTCAGGGGGCACTACTTCTGGGGGCACTACTCAGAGGGAACTACTACTGGGGGCATTACTGTTGGGCTCATTACTATTGGTGCATTACTCAAGGGGCATTACTCAGGGGACATTACTATTGGAGGCATTACTCAGAAGGCACTACTACTGGGGGCATTACTCATGGGGGCATTGCTATTGGGGGCATTACTCATGGTACACTACTAATGGGGGCATTACTCAGGGAGCACTACTACTGGGGGCATTACTCAGGGGGCGATACTACTGTGGGCATTACTTAGGGGACATTACTATTGGGGGAATTATTCAGGAGCACTACTACTGGGGGCATTACTCAGGGGGCATGTCTACTGGGGGTATTATTCAGGGGGCACACTACTGAGGGCAATACTACTGGGAGCATTTCTCAGGGGGCACTATTATTGGATCATTACTCAGAGGGCACTACTACTGGTGGCATTACTGAGGGGACATTACTAATAGAGGCTTTACTCAGGGGCACTGTTACTGGGAGGCATTACTCAGGGGGCAGGACTACTGGGAGCATTTATCAGGGGGCACAACTACTGAAGGCATTAGTCAGGGAACATAACTCAGGAGGCACAATTGCTGGGGGCATGACTCAGGGAGTACTACTACTGGGGGCATTACTATTGAGGGCATTAATATTGTGGGAATTAATCAGGGGGCTCTCTACTATTGGGGTAATTACTCAGGGGGAATTACTATTGGGGGCATTTTTTTAGGAGGTACTACTACTGGGGGCAATACTACTGGGTGCATTACTCAGTGGGCATGCCTACTGGAGGCATTAATCAGAAGGCACTTGTATTGGGGGCATTACCTAGGGGGCACTGCTACTGGGGGGCATTACATAGGAGGCACTACTACTGGGGGCATTACTCAGGGGGCACTACTACTGGGGGCATTACCTTAGTGACATTACTCAGGTGGCACTACTACTGGGGGCATTACTCAGGGGAAATTACTATTGGGGGCATTACTCAGGGGGCACTACTCATGGAGGCACTTACTCAGGAGGCGTGACTACTAGGGGCATTACTCAGGGGACATTACTATTGGAGGCAGTACTCAGGGGACATTACTCAGGGGACACTGCTACTGAGGGCATTACTTTTTGGGGCATTACTTAGAGGCACTACTACTGGGGGCATTACTCAGGGGGTAATACTCAGGGAATGCTACTATTGAGGGCATTATTCCGGGGACACAACTACTGTGGGCATTACTCAGAGGGCATTACTCAGGGGCACTACTGTTGGGGGCATTACTCAGGGGGCACTACTACTGGGGCCATTACTGAGAGGACATTACTCTTGAGGGAATTGTTCAGGGGACACTACTACTGGGGGAATTACTCAGGGGACATTACACTTGGGGGTTTTATTCAGGGGGCACTATTACTGGTGCTTTACTCAGGGGGCATTACTACTAGAGGCATTACTCAGGGGGGCATTACTATTTGGGCATTACTCAAGGGGCACTACTACTGGGGGCATTACTATTGGGGGCAGTAATAAGGGGGCACTACTACCGGAGGCATTACTCAGGGAATATTAGTATTGGGGGCATTACTCAGGGGGCTTTACTACTGGGGGCATTACTCAGGAGACATCACTCAGTAAGCACTACTGCTGGGATTATTATGACTGGGAGCATTACTCAGGGGGCACTACTAGGGGCAATACTATTGGAGGCATTACGCAGAGGGCACTACTACTGGTGGCAATACTGAGGGGACATTACTATTGGGGGAATTACTCAGGGGGCACTGCTACTGGGAGGCATTACTCAGGGGGCATTACTCAGATGGCACTACTACTGGGGGCACTACTCAGGGGACATTACTATTGGGGTCATTACTCAGGGGGCACTACTCATGGGGGCACTACTCATGGGGGCATTACTCAGGGGGCACACTACTGGGGGCATTACTCAAGGGGCACTACTACTGGGGGCATTACTCAGGGGACATTATTATTGGGTGTAATACTCAGGGGGCACTACTACTGGGGGCATTACTCAGAGGACATTACTCTTGGGGGATTTATTCAGGGGACACTACTACTGGGGGCATTACTCAGGGGCAATACTACTGGGGGGCATTAATCAGGGGACATTACTGTTGGGGGTTATATTCAGGGGGCACTATTACTGGGGCTTTACTCAGGGGGCACTACTGTTGGAAGCATTACTCAGGGGGCACTACTACTGGGGCCATTACTGAGAGGACATTACTCTTAAGGGAATTGTTCAGGGGACACTACTACTGGGGGTATTACTCAGGGGGCAATACTACTGGGGGGAATTAATCAGGGGACATTACTATTGGGGGTTTTATTCAGGGGGCAATATTGCTGGGGCTTTACTCAGGTGGCACTACTACTCTAAATGCATTACTCAGGGGGCATTACTATTTGGGCATTACATAAGGGGCACTACTACTGGGGGTATTACTATTAGGGGCAGTGCTAAGGGGGCATTACTACTGGAGGCATTACTCAAGGAATATTAGTATTGGGGCATTACTCAGAGGGCTTTACTACTGGGGGCATTACTCAGGATACATCACTCAGGAGGCACTACTGCTGGGATCATTACGACTGGGAGCATTACTCAGGGGGCACTACTAGGGGCAATAATATTGGAGGCATTACTGAGGGGACATTACTATAGGGGGAATTACTCAGGGGGCACTGCTACTGGGAGGCATTACTCAGGGGGCACTACTAGGGGCAATAATATTGGAGGCATTACTGAGGGGACATTACTATAGGGGGAATTACTCAGGGGGCACTGCTACTGGGAGGCATTACTCAGGGGGCACTACTACTGGGAGCATTATTCAGGGGGTACAAATACTGAAGGCATTACTCAGGGAACATTAATCAGGTGGCACTACTACTGGGCATTAATATTGGGGGAATTAATCAGGGGCTCCCTACTACAGGGGGCACTACTACTGGGGGCATTACTCAGGGAGCAATACTACTGGGCGCATTACTAAGGGGGACACATCTACTGGAGGCATTACTCAGTAGGCACTAATATTGGGGGCATTACTCAGGAGGCACTGCTACTGGTGGCATTACTCAGGGGACATTACTATTGGGGGCATTACCTAGGGGGTACTGCTACTGGGGTGCAATACTAAGGGGGCACCACTACTACTGGGGGCATTAATAAGGGGGCATTACTCAGATGGCACTACTACTGGGGGCACTACTCAGGGGACATTACTATTGGGGTCATTACTCAGGGGGCACTACTCATGGGGCACTACTCATGGGGGCCCTACTCAGGGGGCACAACTACTGGGGGCATTACTCAGGGGGCACTACTACTGGGGGCATTATTCAGGGGACATTACTATTGGGGATAATACTCAGGGGGCACTACTACTGGGGGCATTGCTCAGAGGACATTACTCTTGGGGGATTTATTCAGGGGACACTACTACAGGGGGCATTACTCAGGGGCAATACTACTGGGGGGCATTAATCAGGGGACATTACTGTTGGGGGTTATATTCAGGGGGCACTATTACTGGGGTTTTACTCAGGGGCACTACTACTGGGGGCATTACTCAGGGGGCACTACTACTGTGGACATTACTCAGGGGGCATTATTATTGGGGCATTACTCAGGGGGCACTACTACAGGGGGCATTACTATTAGGGGCATTATTCAGAGGGCACTACTACTGGGGGCATTACTCAAGGTACATTGCTATTGTGGGCATTACTCAGGGGCTCTACTACTGGGGGCATTACTCAGGAGACATTACTCAGGGGGCACTACTGCTGGACTCATTACTACTGGGAGCATTACTCAGGGGGCACTACTACTGGGGGCATTACTCAAGTGACATTATTTTGGAGGGTCATTACTCAGGGGGCTCTGCTACTGGGGGTACTAGTCAGGAGCACTTCTACTGGGGGCATTATTAAGGGGGCACTATTACTGGGGGCATTACTCAGGGGACATTACTCAGGGGCAGTACTACTGGGGGCATTACTCAGTGGGTACTACTCAGGGGGCATTACTCAGGGGGCATTCCTGAGGGGGTACTACTACTGGGACCATTACTATTAGGGGCATTACTCAGGGGGCACTACTATTGGGGGAATTACTCAGGGGACATTACTTTTGGGGTCATTACTCAGGGGGCACTGCTACTGGGGGCATTAATACTGGGGGCATTATTCAGGGGACATTACTCAGGGGGTACTACTCAGGTGGCATTATTCAGGGGCATTACTCAGGGGGCTCTACTATTGGGGATCTTACTCAGGAGCTAATTTTATTAGGGGCATTACTAAGGGGGCACTACTACAGGGCGCATTACTCAGGGGGCACTACTACTGGGGTAAATACTCAAGGTGCATTACTCAGGGGGCACTACTACTGGTGGCATTACTCAGGGATCATTACTTAGGGGGCACTACTACTGGGTGACACTCAGGTGACAATACTATTGGGTGTATTACTAAGGGGGACTAGTGCTGATGGTATTACTTAGAGGGCACTACTGTGGGCATTTTTCAGGGGGCATTACTCATGGGCACTACTATTGGGGGCATCACTCAAGTAACACTACTACTGGTGGCATTACTCAGGGGACTTTGCTATTGTGGGCATTAATCATGGGGCACTGCTACTGGGGGCACTATTCAGGATGCACTACTTCTGCGGGGATTATTCAGATGGCACTACTATTGGGTGCATTAATATTGGGACATTACTCAGTGGGCACTACTACTGGGAGCATTACTCAGGGGATACTACTACTGGGGGCATTACTCAGGGGGCATTTCTCAGGGGCACTACTGCTGGGGGCATTAGTCAGGGGGCATTACTATTGGGGCATTACTCAGGGGGGATTATTCAGGAGGTACTACTACTGGGGATTTACTCAGGACGCAATACTACTGGGGGCATTAATCAAGGGACATTACTATTGGTGGTTTTACTGAGGTGCACTACTACTGGGGGCACTACTCAGGGTTCATTACTCAGGGGGCATAGTAAGGGGGCATTACTCAAAGGGCACTACTACTGGAGGCATTACTCAAGGGCATTACTAAGGGGGCACCAGTACTGGGGGAATTACTCAGGGGGCATTACTATTGGAGACATTACTCAGGGGGCAATACTACTGGGGCATTAGTCAGGGGGCACTATTGCTGTAGGCATTACTCATGAGACATTACTATTGTGGGCACTAGTATTGGGGGCATTACACAGGGGCACTAATACTGGTGGCATTACTCAGGGGACATTACTATTGGATGTATTATTTAGGGTGCACTACTCTGGGGGTTATTACTAAGGGGGCATTACTCAGGGGGCACTACTACCAGGGACATTACTCAGGGGACATTACTACTTGGAGCATTACTCACCGGCAGTTCTACTGGGGGCATTAGTCAGGTGGCACTTCAACTGGTGACATTACTCAGGGGCATTACTCAGGGGCTCCACTACTGGGGGCATTACTGAGGTGGCATTAGTATTGGGGCATTACTCAGGGGGCACTACTACTTGGGGCATTACTATTAGTGGCAATACTCAAGGGCTCTACTACTGGGGTCATTACTCAGGAGATATTACTCAGGGGGCACTACTGCAGGGGGCATTACTACTGGGATCATTACTCAGGTGGCATTTCTATTGGGGCATTACTCAGGGGGCACTTCTGCTGGGGGCATTACTACTGAGAGCATTACTCAGGGGCCACTAGTACTGTCGGCATTACTCAGGTGACTTTTGGAGTCATTCCTTAGGAGGCACTGCTACTGGGGATATTAGTCAGGGGGTACTACTACTGGGGGCATTTTTGAGGGGGCTCTACTACTGGGGGCATTACTCAGGGGACATTACTCAGGGTACACTACTACTGGGGGCATTACTCATGGGGCACTACTCAGGGGGCATTACTCAGGGGCATTACTCAGGGGGCTCTACTACTGGTGGCATTACTCAGGAGGCATTTCTATTGGAGGCATTACTCAGGGGGCACTAGTACTGGGGCATTGCTATTGTTGACAGTACTATTGGGGCATTATACAGGAGCACTACTACTGGGGGCATTACTCAGGGGGCATGTCTACTGGGGGCATTACTCTGGGGGCACTTCTATTGGGGACATTACTCAGGGGCAGTGCTACTGGGGGCATTACTCAGGGGACAGTACTATTGGGGGCATTATTCTGGAGGCACTACTACTGGGGACATTACTCCAGGGGCATTACCCAGGGCTCACTACTACTTGGGGCATTACCCAGTCACACTACTACTGGGGGCATTACTCAGGGGGCACTAGTACTGGGGGAATTACTCAGGGGGCACTATTACTGGGGGCATTACTCAGGGGACATTACTATTGGGTGCATTACTCAGGGGGCAATGCTACTGTGGGGAAGTTCTCAGGGGGCACTACTACTGGGGGAATTATTCAGGGGGCATTACTACTGGGGGCATTACTCAGGGGACATTACTCAGGGGACACTACTACTGGAGGCATTACTCTGGGGACATTATTATTGGGGGCATTTCTCAATAGGCACTACTACTTGCTGCATTTCTCAGGGGGCACTACTACTGGGGGCATTACTCATGGGGGAACTACTACTGGGGGTTTTAATATTGGGTGCATTACTCAAGGGGCACTACTACTGAGGGCATTAATTAGGAGGCACTACCACTGGGGCCAATTTCTCAGGGGCACTACTACTGGAGGCATTACTCAGGGGACAGTACTACTGGGGGCATTATTCTAGGGGCACTACTACTGTGGGCATTACTCAGGGGCCAATACTCAGGGGGTACTACTACTTGGGGCATTACTCAAGGGGCCTTAGTACTGAGGGAACTACTCAGTGGGCACTACTACTGGGAGCATTATTCAGGGGGCACTACTACTGGGGGCATTACTATTGGGTGCATTACTCAAGAGGCACTACTACTGCGGGCATTACTCAGGGGGCACTACTACTGGTGCAATTACTCAGTGGACATTACTATTGGGGGCATTATTCAGGGAGTACTTCTACTGTTGGCATTACTCAGGGGACATTACTATTGGGGACATTACTCATGGGGCACTTCTACTGGAAAACATTACTCAGGGGGCACTACTACTGGCGGCATTACTCATGGGCACTACTACTGGGGGCATTACTCAGGGTGCCTACTACTGGGGGCATTACTCAGGGGATACTACTACTGGGGGCATTATTTTTGGGGTCCTTACTCAGGGGGCACTACTACTGGTGGCATTACTCAGGGAGCATTACTATTGGGCCATCACTCAGGGGGCACTGCTGCTGGTGGGCACTATTTTGGAGGCACTACTTCTGGGGCTTTAATCAGGTAGCACTACTACTGGTGGCATTACCCAGGGGACATTATTCAGGGAGCACTGCTACTGATGGGAATAAGTCAGGGGACATTACTACTGGGGGGCATTACTCAGGGGGCACTACGACTGGGGGCATTACTCAGGGGGCACTATTACTAGAGGCATTACTCAGGGGGCACTACTGCTAGAGGGATTACTCAGGGGCATTAATATTGGGGGCATTACTCAGGGGGTACTACTACTAGCAGCATTACTCAGTGGGCATTACTATTGGGGGCATTACTTAGGAGGCACTACTACTGGCGGCCCTACTCAGGGGGCACTACTACTGGGGTCATTACTCAGGGAACATTAATCAGGGGTTACTACTACTGGGGGCATTACTCAGGGGGCATTACTCAGGGCACACTACTACTAGAGGCATTACTCAGGGGGCACTACAACTAGTGGGATTACTCAGAGGCATTACTATTGGGGGCATTAATCAGGGGGCACTATTACTGGTGGCATTACTCAGAGGGCACTACTACTGAGGAAATTTCTTGAGGGCGCACTACTACTGGGGAAATTACTCAGGGGACATTACTTTTGGGGGTATTATTCAGGGGACACTACTACTGGGGGCAGTACTACTGGGGGCATTACTATTGGTGGCATTACTCAAGGGGCACTACTACTGGGGCATTACTCAGGGGGCACTACTACTGGGGGCAATTACTCAGGGGACATTACTATTATGGGCTTTATTCAGGGGGCACTACTACTGATGGCATTACTCAGGGGACATAACTATTGGGGGCATTACTCAGGGGTCACTACTACTGGTGGCATTACTCAGGGGGCATTACTCATGGCACTACTACTGGGGGCATTACTCAGGGGGCACTACTACTGGGGGCATTACTTTTGTGTCATTACTTAGGGGGCACTACTGCTGGTGGCTTTACTCAGGGGTAATTACTATTGGAGGCATCACTCAGGGGCACTGCTACTGAGGGGCACTGCTCAGGAGGCACTGCTTCTGGGGGCATTATTCAGGTGGCACTACTACTGTGGGCATTACTCAGGGGGCCATACTACTGGGGGCATTACTCAGGGAGCATTAGTGAGGGGGCATTAGGCAGGGGGCATTACTATTGGGGGCATTACTCAGGGGGCACTACTACTGGGGGCATTACTCAGGGGGTACTACTACTGGTATCATTACTCAGGGTGCATTACGCAGGGGGCACTACTACTGGGGGCATTTCTCAGGGGGCACTACTACTTTACCATGGAGGATGGAGCCTCCTGTCACTCAGCAGTGCTGTGGGAGTCCTGTGTCCCAGCAGCGCTGCTAAAGAAATGACGAGATTGTACCCACCCGGTACAAAACGGTACAGCCCCTGTTTGCCGGTACAGACCATTAAAAAACGGTACTGTATCAGCTAAAATGGTGTGGTTGGAGGCTATGCATCATCTCATCATAAAAAATTTGTATTTCTGAGTCATAATAATATACTGTGCTCATCTCATAAATGGTTCAGAATTGGTGCACTTTTATGAAAAATATGACACCTTTACAGCTATATGATTCTGTTGAATAGACTTTATAGGCTTAATAAACTTAACAAACTTGTAAATAGTCTCGGAAGTGTAAACGCATTTCCTTTCTGGCCACTTGTACTGCCCTCATGTGATGTGGTGCAGAATGTCATAAGTATCATGTCATCTCAGGAAAATGAATGGTAGGTCTCCAAACCCTTGTTAGATTCCCACTCAGGCACCTAAGCCAGAGATCTATTAGTGGGTGAAACTCAAGCAAGAATTGTAGAATGTTTTGCTAGCTGCAGCTCTTGCACAGTGCATACATATAAAAGCAGATTCAGATGCTTTAGGCTTCCTCTATATAGAGCATTGCACCAGGTTTTCTTTATCTCTGCACAGCTGCATGCAGAAAGAACGCAATACTCCTCTGATGTGTAACAGGGCTGAAGCAAAGAACATCAGGCCAACATAATAGACAGGATGACAGCACTTAAGGCCAGAGGTGGATTTAGACCTCATGGGGCCCTAAGCAAGATATCAACTTGGATCCCATTCCCTCACTAGCTTGCAATTTTACACTCACACATACACACACACACTGCTATTATAGCCCCACACACACACACACTATAGCCGCACACACACAGGGCCCCCATAGCTGCACACACACAGGGCCCCCATAGCTGCACACACAGGGCCCCCATAGCCGCACACACACAGGACCCCCATAGCCGCACACACACAGGGCCCCCATAGCCGCACACACACAGGGCCCACATAGCGAAACACAAACAGGACCCCCATAGCCGCACACACTGCCCAATAGCCACACACACACAGGGCCCCCCTAGCCACACACACACAGGGCCCCCATAGCCGCACACACAGGGCCCCCATAGCCGCACACACAGGGCCCCCACAGCCGCACACACACAGGGCCCCCATAGCCGTACACACACGGCTCCAATAGCCGCACACACACAGGGCCCCCCTAGCCACACACACACAGGGCCCCCATAGCCGCACACACAGGGCCCCTATAGCCGCACACACACAGGGCCCCCATAGCCGCACACACACACAGGGTCCCCATTGCCGCACACACACAGGGCATCCATAGCGGCACATACACAGGGCCCACATAGCCGCAAACACACAGGGCCCCCATAGCCACACACACTGCCCTATAGCCCCACACACAGGGCCTCCCTAGCCACACACAGGGACCCCATAGCCACACACACAGGGCTCACATAGCCACACACACACAGGGCCCCCTTAGCCGCATACACACACTGCCCCATAGCCACACACACACAGCCCCCATAGTCGCACACACACTGCCCCCATAGCCACAGATACACAAATGGCCCGCATAGCTGCATACACACACACACTACCACCATAGCTGCACACAAACACTTCCCCATAGCCACACATACACACACTGCTCCCATACAGTTCCTGCACGCACACACACACACACACACACACACACACACAGTGCCTTACTGACACCTCTTACTGACAGATACCACTTTCTGACACTGATACAGACACTTACTGACACACACAATTTCTGACACACACAGACTGATACAGACACCACTTACTAACAGACATACTTACTGACAGGCACCCCTTACTGACACAGATACAACTTACTGAAACACACACAACGCTTACTGACACAAATACACTTATACCCCTTTTACACCAACCGAATAACCCGGGTTATTGCCGGGTCGACCCGGGTCGATGCTCTGTGTGAACGGCTCCCAGAAAAATTTCCCGGGTTGATTTACCCGGGAATCTTACTCTGGATGGGAGCAGGGTTGAACACGGGTAGTTCCCGTGTCATGCGGCATTGTGAACAGGTGCTACCCTGCTTATTTGACCCGGCTAGCGCTGAAAGATACTGATTGGAGCTTCTCGGGCACCGGCAGATGATGTAATTTGTCAGTGCTCTGCAGAGAGATGCACATGAAGCCATCACTTGCCTGCCTAACCTCCTGCACCACAGCAGCCTGACCAGCAGCCACAAAAGCAGGCAGGCACACAGCCTACCACAGCCAGAACTGCAGCCTGCACCACAGCCTGACCAGCAGCCACAAACGCAGGCTGATACACAGCCTGCCACAGCCAGAACAGCAACCTGTAGCAATGCTGTAATCAGTCCCCACCCCTCTCTTTTGTTGCCTTTTGTGACCATCTTTGTCAGACCTTAAAACAGACCATTTTTAATGACTTCTATAGAGAAAAGCAGGGATTACCCGGGTTCAGTGTGAACGGGGCAAACCTGGGAATAACCCGGGTCAAGTTGCAGTGTAAACGGGGTCTGAAGCCGAGTTCGACCCGGGATTGACCAGTGTTCAAATTCCAGGGTCGGACCCGGGATTTTGGTGTAAAAGGGGTATTGCTGACACACACACAACTTACTGACACAAACACCACTTACTGACACAGACACCACTTACTGAGACACACACTTACTGATACACAGACTGACACCCTATTATGCATTCACAAAGCACACACAGCCTTCATGATATACAACAACCCCCATGTGGCCCCCCCACTCCCCACGGCCCCCCCCTTTACAAAGCACACACTGCCTTAATGATATACAAACCCCCCTCCCAGCAGCCCCCCCACTCACCCCGTGGCCCCCCCCTTCACAAAGCACACACAACCTTCATGATATACAACCCCCCCAGCCTTCATGATGTATAGCTTGCCTGCACATGCACAGGGTGACCACCCTCAGCATATACAAGCGTCCAAAAAGATGGTCGCGATGGTTTTGACAGAAGGTAGGGTTTCCCAGCCACAAGTCCTGGAGTGATTTTGGCTCTATCAGAGCCAAAATCACTCCCACTGACATCACTAGTGATGTGGGTGGGGCCGGCTTCAGACAGTAGGCGTTCCCATGGGAACGCCTCCGTCTGGCAGGCATGCCCCCGGCACGCCCACCAAAGGGGGCGTGCTGACACTCACCATCGACAGCACGCCCCCTTTTGTGCGAGACCCAGAGCGAAAGCTTGGCTGTCGCAGTCCGGGTCTTGCGCATGCGCACGACGGAGCTCCCTCCATCGTGCGCATGCGCAGTGGGGAACATTGACCCACTTGCGAGCCTACTGCCGCTTGCGAGTGGGTCTGAATGACCCCCAAAGTTCCAGCACCATAATCTTTGAGTTCTGTTTTTGCTATGCAATTCAACACACGTTGTGCTGTGTTATCACAATGGGGGAGATGAACCTCTGTCTTTTGGTGGAATGCATTGAGCCTTTTTTTTGCTGCGCATATGCTCCAGACCTGAGCGTACACAAGTACAGACTTATGATTATGACTTATGACAATGGCACGTTCTCCTGTAGGGAAAGTTCCGTCATGGGTTTCGAACACATTTGAGGGCTATGCAGTGCTGTACATAAAAGTAATTATGCATATTTCATGATGTATAGCTTGCCTAATAAAGGCTGGTGCAAGTGTGCACTGATGATGATGGTGACTAATATCATACCAAGTGCCCAAATAGTGACAACAATTTTCTAAGCTGTTCTAAATGCGGCCCTCCAGCTGCAGGGGAACTACACATTCCAGCATGTCCTGTCACAGTTTTGCTGTTAGGCCATGCTAACACTGTGCCAGGGCATGCTGGGATGTGTAGTTTCACAGTAGCTAAGGTTCTGCCTGCTGAATACCCCACTATGTGTATCATGACACCAAACAGAATATAGCAGCATAACCCACCCCACAGAAAAGTTTACATCAGCTGATTTTCTCATTAGCCATTTAATTGCTGGAAATATATGTGTACTGGGTAGTGGTATGGCAAAGTTATGTACACACCAGCGGAATGCCACCTGGGCAATGAACACCCCTTGTTGCTTAACCAGTGGAGTGGTTTAATCACATACAATGCGGTACAGCCGTACTCACTGATATACACTGGTTAATGGAGCAGAGCTTCAGTGGAGTTGGGGTGATTTCCAGCACACCAGCCGGTGAGTGTGTATAGCTATGCAGTATTAGTTCAGGATGCTGGAACAGTGGTATCATGTGTAATACACCAGGTCTCTCTGAAACTCTTATACAGTGGCAAGATGGCGCTGTGCATACGCACTTGTTAGGTCGGCGGCCATCTTGGTAAGGGAATGGAGCCTCCCCTCAGGAACCAACATGGAGTCTGCGCAGCAGCACTCTCCATTCTCAACAGTCCATACTAATGGAAAATAAACAAGTTTGACCTACTTACTATTTTATATTATTGTAACTTAAAAATGCTACATTTTACACTAACATTTGGGGACCCAACTATATAAAAAGTTATGACCACTGCCCTACTGCGCACACTTTAGCTTCATGTGGATCTCACATATGCTATGAGTAATTGTTTTACTTTTTTCAGTCTTTAGTTACCTTTTAAATTGTGTGTATTCAAATAGGTGCCTTTCTCTTTTACGCTATACATCGCTGAGAAATATGCAGTTGATAGTAAAACAGAAACTCAAATGTTTGTTGGAATACAAGTAAATAGAACCTGCGTTAGTACAAGACTAATAATTTTTGTAGACAATTAGACTTGAGTCAGAGGCCTATCCATTAATGGTGTGCAGTGCGCACAGGCCCCTGATTCAAGGGTGTCCTGTGTTATCTACTCTGCACTCAAACAAAGACTGACCGGGCAGCCATCCAAAGCATATTTCCAGCTATTCCAGCAACATGGCGCACTTGAAAAATATAACAAACTCAATGGCACTATGTATCAGCGGCTTTGCTATCTCCTGTGCACGTCGGTGACATAATGTTAGGGGGGAGCCCCATCATTTCTTAAAATGTCTCTGACTTGAGTAATCAGTTAACAGACTGTAGGTCTGGCCAGATAGATTACAGGAAGGGCTATAAGCCCTTCAAATACTGGGATCTCACTATGAACTAGCAGAAAGCTCACTACTGTCTCTAAGTGGTGAATCTATTAATAAACAATTCATATGGCAGCAAGATCGGTTCCAAAGCAAAATATACACCAAAGTTCCAAGGGTCAAAATAACCTGTAAAAGTTGGTTTAAATTTTATTAATTTACCAGTTATTTCATTATTGCTTACCTAGCTTTTCAGCTGGATGTATATATATATATATATATATATATATATATATATAAGATCCCATTCTGTCACGTGCAGGGAAAGTACAGTCACAGAACTTATCCCTAGGAACTTGACACTTGCATACACTATTTGTCTGCACATAGCAGCCATCGTGCCAAGTTCTTGTCATTTGAGCCCTGATGCTCTGTAATAAATGTGGCTGCAGCATTCAGGAGAGCACACAATGAGAAATCAGCATTTACAGTTCCTGCCATGTGCAGGCAAAGAGAACATGTAGGCCATGTGCAATGTACGGCTGCATCAAGCGTCAGAGAGTAGCTTGCAGTAATGGAATTGTTTTCTCCAGAAGGTTAGTTAATGAAACACAGGGCTCACTAGTGGTGTCAAAATTTTTTATCCCAAATCAGCAGCTTTCATCAGCTGACTACAAACAAAATGTATTATGCAGTTTTTGATGAAGGGAGAAGGTATACGCTGTTATAACACTGATAGCTCTAATGCTATGACAATTTAGCAAGACTAAATTGTGAATTTAAGCTTTAAAAATAATAATTGCAATGTTTAGTTACCTTCAAAGAAAAGCTAAACTGGAACAATAAGGCCAAACCGAAAAAGCCTCAAACCATTTTTCCTTTGTTACCAAACGTTAATGTTGTCAGCAGGCATTTGAGGGCCCATTTATTAAGGATTGCATTTTGCAATGCGTTCAGGGCATGCAGTACCGCCCATGATCGCATTGCAAAATGCGATCATACCGGTCGAATGTATGACCCGGCACATGCAAGGAGACGGGCTCCGAAAAGAGCCCGTCCCTGCGATGTGGCCGGAGCGCATTCCGGGCTGCTGCACATGCGTAGTCCCGCGGACTGCACATGAGTGGCGCCCATTGCCGGCGGAGGGATCTGGAAGATCCCTCCACCGGCTGAAATGCGGGTAAGTGCCCATAGGACACAGCGGCTAACGCTATCTTCAGATGGCATTAGCTGCTGGGGCCAATATCTAGAATGTTTCGCATTCCCGATATTGATACATTTGGCAGCATCGCATCCCCCATAGAAACCAATGGGGGAGGCGGCTGCCGGCGGCAATGGAGGGATCGCAGCAGGTATCGGAGATACCTGCTGCGATCCCTCCTGCATACATCCGGGGGATACTAAATATTTGAGGTAAACCCCCGAAAACAGGTGTTTTCGGGGAATTTACCTCAAATGCACTTTGATAAATGGGCCCCATTGTAAGGTCACATTCTCCTGGTATCTGCCAAACCAAGATCACCTGTCAAACTGCCAGATGATGATGCATGATTTATCACTCACAGAGAATGCATTTCCAATGTTCTAGTGTGCAATGGCGGTGTGCTTTACACCACTGCGCCAACATTCGACATTGCTCATGGTGATCAGAGGCATGTGTGAGCACAATCCAAGAAGCTCTCAGCAAACAGTTTTGTGCCGATTTTGCTTCCAGAGGCAGTTTGAAGCTCGGTAGTGAGTGCTGCAAACAAGGACAGATTATATTTATGCAGTATACTCCTCAGCAATTGGCGGTCTCATTCTTTGAGCTTGTATGGCCTACCACTTAGCAGCTGAGCTGTTGTTGCTCTGAGCAGAGCCGTAACTAGACTTTTTGGTGCCCTGTGCCACAAAAAGCATTGGCACCCCACCCTCATTTTTCAAATAGGGACATAAGACATGCATCCAAAAAAGGGCCATGGTCTCATGGGGAAGGGCCAGGGAAGAGATAGGGGAGGCCAGGAGCTAAAGAAGGGGAAGCTACAAGTGAGAATGATAATAAACAGAAAATTGACAGGCCCAAACAGTGCCCCCTGCCCTGCAGTGCCCTGTGCCATGGCACTGGTTGCACCACCCTAGTTAATGCCCTGGCTCTGAGACATTTCTACTTCACTTACAGTAGACCAAGACAGATTTAGCATTGCAAAACATTTAACAAACTGATTGTTGGTAAGAATGCAACCTATGACAGTGCCATGCTGAATGCCACTGATCCTTTTAGTATGTTGGAAAGTGCATGGATGTGAGCTTGATTTTATGCAACTGCTAGCCATGGGTGTAGCAGAAATGGCCAAACACTGATTAGAAGGGGTGTCCACATACTTTTGGCCATGTGGTGAATGACTGACATCCTAAATCACTGAATTAAAATCATCAGAGCAAACATTTGCACTGACTACACTGAGGTGGTGGGTTTTACTTGGCAGGCTGCAGCCCCTAGGCAAAATCCGCCACTGGTCATCATAATCTACCTCACCCTCTAGCACTCTCCAATTGTCTCACTCCTGCTTCCTGCCCTTAGCTCCCCATGCACTTGCTCATTCCTTATGTCCGCCGTTTGTTTACCCCCACCCTTTATACTGTAAGTTCCGTGAGCAGGGCCCTCCTCCCTACTGTTCTCATTACCTATTTCTCTTGCACACTAGCTACACTCTACACCTCCTCCTTGGTCTCTCTGCCCCTGGACTCCACTTCTCTGTTCTTTATGTTTCTTCAGATGACCTAGAACCATTATCTGCGCCCACACTAATACTGTAGGTACAGGTTTCATCTTATGCCAGGGGCGTATCTATAATGGGTGCAGGGTGTGCAGGGAACATGGGCCCTGGGTCCAGGGGAACACCCTGCACCCATATTTTAAATACTCACCTCTCCAGAGTCCCACATTGGCAATGTCTGCATTGAAAAGATTGACTGGAAAATAGCCGCTGCGGCCATTTTCCAGGTGTTTTGCGCATGTGCAGTAAGGAAATTGCTGGGAATATGGCTGCCACACCATTATCCCAGTGACCTGCGCATGTGCAGTAGACTCTGGGCACAGACTAGTGCCCAGAGTCTACTGCTGTGGTTCCGGTGCTGCGATCAGTGAGTGCGCTGCCAGCCGCTGGAGAGAGAGGAGGGGGCCCTGGATGGAGACTGCACACGGACCCCCTCCTCTCTTAATATGCCCCTGGTTTACGCTGCATATTTCCATAGCACCTCTTGCATCAGTGGCTGTGTTGAGATTTGCAGTGCTATTTGTTACTTGTCTACTGTATTATACTGTACTGTTTTACCCTGTACTGTCCTACTGTTTTTCCAACTATGTATGGCACTGTGGACCACTAGTGGCACCCTAAAAATAAAGTGTATTATTATTATTATTATTATTACTAATAATAATAATAATAATAATACAAATGTTTTTCGATGCTAAACAATGAATTGCAGTGTTCATGCAAAAAATAAATAAATAAATAAATAAACAATTATGTTATATGACATATGAACCCAAAATAAGAAAATATTTTTTTTTTAAAACACAAGTTTATTTCTACACAAAGTAAAGCTTATGCTGATCTAGGATAATCTATCTGTACATGAAGTCCAGAAAACCATCAGTCAAAGGCTCATAGAGAATTAAAAGTATATATATATATATATATATATATATATATATATATATATATATATATATATATATATAATATATATATAATATATATATATATGTGTGTGTGTGTGTGTATATATATATATATATATATGTATGTATATATATATATATATATAGCTAGTGTTGTGTACTCTGTTACGACACCTAGCAGAGTTTAGACGTGTTCATTGCTTTCTTACGTCCAAGAGTAAATAAATACCACCGCGTATATTTGCCGTCCAGAAAGTGTAATATTTACAGCTTATATCACATCTACCTTCAGCATTCAGTTGCAATGTGTGCAGCTCTTTGATGTTTCTGATCCCTCAGTCAGAACAGTGTACTATGTAGCTTGATTGAGGAACAAAGAATTTCTTGTAAGACATCAGAGTCTTCAGTAAACAACTTATTTAACCTCTATAAATAAAAGGTTTATTCAACCTTCCATTTGGAAATGATTTCAGAGCAAATATGAACCCGGCCAACTGGAAATAGTTTAGTTTTGAGTCCAGCAGGGTAAACACGTTAAACAGTAATAATAGTGTCACTACATGTAGCCATGTACCCAGGCTGGCTGTGGGCTGAGGCTCCATACCTGCAGGTCGCCAGCGGTTGGGGGCGCAAGAAGACAACAGATAGTACATCAGCTGCAGGACACCAGTGATAAGATAACAGTGCATTGGATCCGGGATTACTCACAGCTACAGTATGTGTGATACTGCATATTTATTAACGCTCCATTAGCTAATGCTAAATTACTTATGTTATCATGCAAACGTTAGTGCTTTTATGAAATGTGCATCTTTGATCAGTCATATTACTGCTGCATCCGAACTTGGCTTCTCTACATTTTGCATGGCATGTATACTGGAAATTGCATTTACCTGCTATTAGATACTGGGGCTTTCATTTTGGCATCTCACTCTTCTATCTGGAATTACCAGCTCATACAGAAGAAATATATTGGCAAGTTAGAAGAATTCCTCAGCCTGATATAAATATGTTTTCCCTGGCATGGATTGCGGAGTGAGTTACAGGTAAGGAATGCATGCAGTGTAACCTTACCTGACGCTGGCGGAGCTATACCTGACCTGACTTTTCTTTTTCTGAGGTTATCCGACTGTTGCCCATTAACAGGAGAATCTATGTGTCCAGTACTCGCTAATGATAGATCATAAACCCAGGATGACGTTTCTCCCCTAGGAAGCTGCAAGGGGCCAGGGCTGGTGTAAGACACTTTAATAAAGCTCATTTCTTGTTTGACTTTGGAAGAGTGAACGAATATATTTGTCTTTCGGCCCGCAAAGTAAAACAAAAAAATGAAATAATTGTTGGATGTTTTGCAGAACTGGGTTATTTTTCTCACCATTGAAATTTGCAGTTGCAAATGTATTTACATAATATGCCCTTCTGTTAATGCAGAATTGTCCCCAAATGCACCAGTCCGAAAATATCTGCACTGAGGATACATAGGAACAGTGATTACTGACCTATATATGTACTGTACAGTCGGCAATTGCATAATCGGTGATGGGTAGGATACGAGCAAGAAAATATACACACACTGCAAATGCAATATCTTAGTATACATACTGCTGACATGTTCCTGTGTTACATGTAATGTTACATCACCGAGGAAAGACATTAGAGCAATATTCAGTAAAATAATGAAAAGCAAGCGATCTTCCTCTAGTATTAATGGAAAAGAGACTGACCATGTTTCATTTACACATAAGTCATATTAACGTGGTATATAGATGGCTAAGGATGTGATTTATGGTAGTTTCCCTTTGCAATATCATATTTAGGTGTGTGTGTATATATCATGTTTAGGTGTGATTTTATATATATATATATATATATATATATATATATACACACACAAATATATATATATATATATATATATATATATATAAAACACATATATACACATATAGATAGATAGATAGATAGACACAAGTATATACGTGTGTCTATCTATCTATTTATCTATCTATCTATAACAATTGTGGTACAAGTAAATATTAAAATTAAGGAAGATAACAATACACAAGCAAAATATTAACCCAGGCTAAAATAGTCTATGAACTTGCGAGACAAACATTACTGTAATGATAGTAACAGTAGAAGTGGTATTAATCATCATCATAATACTTTTTGAAAATCCGCCATATACATTCGTATTGCAGAATAAATAATTATTTAAATTTAATTCATGGCCATGCAAATAATCCTATTACCTGCGAGTGTTCCTGCCAACTTCAACCGGGCGCTGGTTCTGATTACAATGGTGCAGTCTTGGCTAAAATTCTGTCCTTACTGTGTTGTTACTCTCAGTAATTCTATTACATCAAATGCAGCGTATCCAAATACTTTATTCCTCGGTCGGGAGTTGTTTTAATGTAAACCTAATCGTTAACAAAGTTATATGCTCACAGGAGTTTAAGAAAATACAATGTATTAATATTTATAGAAACAAGCGCGGCTGCAACTGTTTAAGAAAAACTGCTACTGTAAACTTTACTTTGTTATTCTAAAAGAAGAGAGCTTCATGTATCCCACTACAGAGGGCAGCATAATTATACGATTTGATACAGTACATAGTGTAGCATTGGTGGGTACTGTTCCTGTATTTTCATCAAGTGTAAAAAAAATAGAGTTCATCTTTTTTTCTGCATTAATTAAAAGCACGTAAGTACTTATACACATAGTGATCACAGTTTGCTAGTAAGCACGCCAATGTTTTAGCTTTGCATGTTTTAAAAACTTTATTTCATTAATAACTATTATAAATATGTCCGAGTGTTGAAATTGAGTACAGTATGTCTCTAATATCAGAGGACAGAAACGTTACGATTGGTTAACAATATATAAAAAGAACTGTTTTACTTTACAGTACATCATATTTATACAGAACATCATAACTTTACAGTGTAATAAAGTTATATAGAACATCATATTTATACAGTACATTATATTTATAGTTGTAATGATGGTGCAAAAATTGTTATTGTATGACAGATATTTAGTTTTTAGTGCAGGACATTGATGAAAACGCCGAAAAGATTTTTTTTATTATTTTTTTACTTCCCTAATTACCCAGTGACTAACGATTTTGCCCAGTATATTTATCTTATTCCCATACACCTGATTATATTACACAAAATAGGGGTCCTTTAATAATTTGTAGTCCTAAAACAATTCTATAAAAATACATTATATTAATGGTAATCAAATACATACTTTGATCAATAATAAAATTAATATTTCTATAAATTACAAGACAGACATAAGCAATAAATTGCAGAAAGTGTACAGTGATAGATCGCGGAGCGTTCTGCTAAAATGATTTTCAAACGGCACGTGGATTTATATTTATTATGCAGCGATCATAACCTAAAACAAGGAAATGATTCTATGCATGGTATGTAATGTAGTGATCACATGCAGATTTGCTAAACACTCGCTTTGACCTTCACTAAATAGAAAAGTGCAAATTTCATTTGTGTAATATCAAAATAAATGTGAGTTAAAACCCGTCTTTTTGCTGACATCAGAAGACCCAAATATTTTGAGACAGTAGTGACACTGAACTTGCTTGGCTATAGAAATTAAATATAATAATAAAGTATGACTTTAAATATATGTTTTTGCTATTTGTGTAAAATAGTTGTGCTACATTGGAATGAAAAATGAGTTACAAAAATGGCACAACCAAGAAGAGGAAGTAACAGTGTACATAAATACTGTAGTATGATATGTTTAGCGAGGAACATAAATTCCAAATATAATTATCATAATCATGTGTACAAAAGAAAAAAAAGCCCTGTTAATACACATTACAATTCATATAGAGGATAGATAATATGAGTATCAATGATTGTATACATATGAGGTTTGGAATGCACCTTGTACACACACAGGATTAACACAAATACATTTTCACAAATAAATGATCACACACCATAAGTCGTTACATACGTTTCCTTATTCATTCTGTTTTAATGAAGGCTCTTTCTCAGTTAAACACAATTTTTTTTACAGAAATTAAAAGATTTTTTTTATTTTAAAATTCAATTGTTAAGTGAAAATTTGCTATTTCAATATTTCATATAAAACTACTGTAAATCAGTTCCACAATCTTAGCACATAGTGGCTGGAGATACAATTCCGTTGTCTCTCACAAATAGATGAATTGTGTTGTAGTATAATTCTATGATGTATGTTATACGCTATATCCTAGCATATGGAGTTGGTAGCAGTTGACAGTTTATTTATTGATCCAAGTCAATAACTTTAAATATAGCATGCACTTTTAGTGAATATGGAAGCATGTAGTGACTAACTTCTGGAATATTTTCTAAATTGAAATAAAAACAGTGAAATTCAGGAAATAATTTCAAGACAATTCACTTCATTGGTTGACACCTGTTAATGGGACACTCATAGAGCTTATTATTTACTTAAAGACAGTTTAATGATCACTACACAAGGTACATATTTAGAAATCTGAATTACTTGTCCCTATGGTAAATGCTTCAACTATATTCCCTGTAGTTTTTGTAAATACCTGACAGACAAATATCCTTCAGTGTGTCAGACATTTGATAAAAATATAATGAATATAATTCATATATTTATTATAAGGGTCAGTGATCCACTATGGGTGGATGTGTAACTGACTCAGAGTTGTTTTCTAACACAGATTCATTTACTGATGTTTTGAGGTCTAGGTTAACCTCAGATATGGTACTCACAGTGAAATGTTAAGTAGTGCACGTTCAGCTCAAGATTAACACCCATAGAAAAGGAAAGTGGCATTTCCAAAAATACTTCAAGCCCTGAGTGCCTTAAGCCCTATCTTAAAGAATTAGTGTTAGACAGGGTAATGTAAGACCCATCAGTGAATCCACATATGAGGATCCTATGTGGAGGGTTAAACATACTGTAGATCTGTTATTCTTTTTGATTGTTTGTCTGTCATATATGTGTGTTTTGTTTTGTTTTTGAATATCATTGACTTGTCTCTGGTTACTTCTCTAGAGGTGGAATAAGGGTGGGCAGAGGTAGATAAGTGTAGGCTGACCACAGTAATGCCGTATTCACATACTGTACACATCTACAGATACTACTTGTAGGAGGCTTATGTCATGTGCTCGAGGGCTGCTTCAACCAAATGCAATGATGATAATGATGACTATCAGTAGCACTATGGGACTGATTCTGCAGTGATCGCAACTGCGATTACACACGCAATCGGCCATCGCAGAGTGATTAACAGGAAGTATAATTTGGGGGTGGTGACAGGGGGGTGGTTGGAGAAACGCAGGTGTGCCAGTACATTTGAACACTGTTACAGAGGCGCGCATAAATTAGCCTCTGTAATGCCATTCGCAGCTTGGGCTTTCACTGCGTGTGATGAGGTTGGCAATTTCTGAGTAAGGCCAGACCTTGTGCAAGTGTGAGTGAGGCTGCGATTGTACTCGATGTTACCAATGGTTTCGCAGTCTTGCTAAGTATTACGGATGTGTGTAAGTTAAGGTGGGCGTCCTTATGTTGTGCTGCAATGGCATAGCGATCACAAACATTAGCATATCTTTGCAGTGAGACTGGGTGCGTAATCACTATTGCGATCGCAGTTGCAATCTGTACTGAATCAGGCCCTATATCCAGTGCCATAACGACCAGTATGCACATGGTGCTGCCACCCAGGGTTCAAGGCCTAGGGGTCACACTGTTACTGCCCAGGTGGCACCTGTATTTGACATATAGAGTGCCTGGAATGGCACCCTGAAGCCTTGAGAGCAGCCCAGGAGGTTCTCAGTTTTCTGGTCCCGGAACCCTCTCAGTGACATCACAATGTCACATGTGGGGGGTGACTTACGGTGGCAGATCTAGTCCAGGGCACATTGATTCCTTGCTATGCACTGACATTGACAGGGGGAGGGCTTGAACTGCACACCTTAATTGTAAACATAGAAAGAGATACTACCATGCTGAAACTAACACTTTATGGGGCCCTTTTGTCATTCTATATTTGAGGCTATATCCACAAAAACATCCGTTTTCAGGGGTTATCCGCAAATATTACATTTCCCTCGGATGTATGAAGGAGAGACCACAGCAGGTATTGGAGATACCTGCTGCGATTCCTCCATTCCCGCAGGCAGCTGCATCCCCCAAAGGTTTCTTTGGGGATGCAATGCTGCCAAATTTACTAACATCTGGAATGTGGATCATCAGATGGGTCCCTAATACCTCTTTTACCTCTGAATGCTGGGTCGCACCCGATATTATGTTCATGCGCCCATCCTGGGTGCGACCCAGCTGAGACCCGTTACTAGCCTGGTTGAACATCATGTTCAACCGTTCTCTTGACTGCACAGTAACATGGGTTGCTGCGCTTTACATGCAATAATTTGGGTTATTGCTGCAGGTGTGAAAGGGGTATAACATTGCTAATAGTAAAGGCGAGTACACGCTAGAACGATATTAGGACGATTTGCCATATTGAAAGGACAAATCTTCTACATCGTCTAGTGTGTATACACAATTGCATGCTCCCGCAGACGACATACGAGATCATTTGATTAACCGTGCTGCACTTTCAATCAAGCGATATTGTGTGTGTGGCAGTGTATTTTAATGAAGGACGGAATGAGGTATTGTTCCATGGTTAATGAAATCATATAGTGTGTACCAGCAATCTGTGATGGTCCGGGGCGAAGGGAAATCGTCCTAATGTTTACCCACCATAACACATTATATGCAGTGGCAGTGTCTAGCTGCTTCTGATTGACTGATTGCTTGACCTATTTAGGTGATATATATTTTATCATTAGTGTGGATGCTATATTGTATGAAGCCATGGCCATCTATTTGCATTACTTAGGTAAATTTACATTTGTTCTACAGAGGACAACAACAGATGTTTAAGTTAATTTTATTTGTACTTGTGTTTAATTAAATTAAATTAAATACTGAAAATGTGCCTTCTGCAATAAATAATATTCTGTCTTGTGCACATGTCTTCATTATATTATTCTATTGTGTACAAATGGGTTAATGTGAGTTTAGCATTTACTACTAATGCCGTGGAACTGCTCTTCTCTACACCTTCATATGAAATAAGAACATGCACTTGTTACAGCAAACACATCTGATGCAAATACTACTGTTCTTGATGCGGACATACCTGGAGATGCATCTGATGCAACATAGATAAGAAAAATATTCACGTATGTTTTTTCTGAGCACATTCGCAGTGGGATGGGTTTGTAAATTATGGTATCTTTTTGGAGTTAAGAGAAAACAGGCAGTGGGAAGGATGCTAATTCTGCAGTTGTAGGAATTATTAGAACATTTAAGAAATAAGTATTTCTGCTTAATGGGCAGAAGTGAAGATGAAACCCATGAAAACAATATACATGAATCTATTTCTGTGTTTTTTAATGGGTGTTAATGATTCATATAATTTCTAAATTCATATCATGCTCTCAAGTGGACCGGAGAATCATTACCAGTATATATATATTAATATATATATATATATATGTATATATATATATATATATATATCACTTTTCCCTCTAAGGTGAAGAATATGGAAATGATAATTAAAATATATTGTGATGGGTTTGACTGGACAGAAATTCTCAAAGTAACTTTTCAGTTATTATTAGATTTTGTCTTTAATTCTTTTATGTCCTGATTGCTCATTGTAGAGGGAACATACAGTCAGGTCCATAAATATTGGGACATTGACAGAATTTTCAGATTTTGGCCTCTATTCACCACCACAATGGTTTTGAAATGAAACAAACAAGATGTGTGCTTTAACTGCAGACTTTCAGATTTAATTTGAGGGTAATTACATCCAAATCGGGTGAACGGTATAGGAATTACAACAGTTTCAATATGTGAATCCCACTTTTTAAGGGGCCAAAAGTAATGGGACTATCAACTCAAAAGCTATTTCGTGGACAGGTGTGGGCTATTCCCTCGTTATTTCATTATCAATTAAGCAGGTAAAAGGTCTGGAGTTGATTCTAGGTGTGACATTTGCATTTGGAATCAGTTGCTGTCAACTCTCAATATGAGATCCAAAGAGCTGTCACTATCAGTGAAGCAAGCCATCATTAGGCTGAAAAATCAAAACAAACCCATCAGAGAGATAGCAAAAACATTAGGTGTGGCCAAATCAACTGTTTCGAACATTCTTAAAAAGAAAGAACGCACCGGAGAGCTCAGCAACACCAAAAGACCCGGAAGACCACGGAAAACAACTGTGGTGGATGACAAAAGAATTATTTCTCTGGTGAAGACAAACTCCTTCACAACAGTTGGCCAAATCAAGAACACTCTCCAGGAGGTAGATGTATATGTGTCAAAGTCAACAGTCAAGAGAAGACTTCACAAGAGTGAATATAGAGGGTTCACCACAAGATGCAAACCATTGGTGAGCCACAAAAACAGGAAGACCAGATTAGAGTTTGCCAAACAACATCTAAAAAAGCCATTACAGTTCTGGAACAACATCCTATGGACAGATGAGACAAAGATAAACTTGTACCAGAGTGATGGGAAGAGAAGAGAAGGAAAGGAACTGCTCATGATCCAAAACATACCACCTCATCAGTGAAGCATGGTGGTGGTAGTGTCATGGCTGCCAATGGAACTGGTTCCCTTGTATTTACTGATGATGTGACTGCTGACAAAAGCAGCAGAATTAATTGTGAAGTGTTTCGGGCAATACTATATGCTCATATTCAGTCAAATGCTTCAGAACTCATTGGACAGCACTTCACAGTGCAGATGGACAATGACCGGAAGCATACTGCAAAAGCAACCAAAGAGTTTTTTAAGGCTAAAAAGTAGAATGTTATGCAATGGCCAAGTCAATCCCCTGACCTGGATCCGATTGAGCATGCATTTCACTTGATGAAGACAAAACTGAAGAGAAAATGTCCCAAGAACAAGCAGGAACTGAAGACATTTGCAGTAGAGGCCTGGCAGAGCATCACCAGGGATGAAACCCAGCGTCTGGTGATGTCTATGCGTTCCAGACTTCAGGCTGTAATTGCCTGCAAAGGATTTGCAACAAAGTTTTAAAAAGTGAAAGTTAAATTTAGGATTGTTTACTTTGTCCCATTACTTTTGTCCCCTTAAAAAGTGGGAGGCACATATAGAAACCGTTGTAATTCCTACACCGTTCACCTGATTTGGATGTAATTACCCTCAAATTAAATCTGAAAGTCTGCAGTTAAAGCACATCTTGTTTGTTTCATTTCAAAGCCATTGTGGTGGTGAATAGAGGACAAAATATGAAAATTCTGTCAATGTCCCAATATTTATGGACCTGACTGTATATACATTTGTCCTTACATTTGTGCAGCTGAAGTCTGAGTAACCCCAAGGTAAGTCAGCGTTGGAAGACACAGAGCGTGGCATTGGCTCTGCCAGAAAAGTGGGGATGACACGCCCCCATTTCTGAGAATAGAGGCCGGCTCCTCCCATTCCCTGCCCCTAGACAGACGCAGCCTGCAGCTTGGGGAAACTGTGAGAGATCTCGCAAAGGGAGACCTGCACATGTGCAGTGCAGGTCCTGTGAATTCGCAGGTCTCTCACAATTGGAGCAGTACGGAAACCAATAAGTTGCGTACTACTCTGAATTTAGGCCCCATGTGCTCCTGATTTACCACAAGTCCTCATCACAAGGGAGTAGTTGTGCCAGCCATATATTAGGTTAAAAAGAAACATCACCAAAAAACAATGTTCCCTTAAGTCTAGCTCTGCATAGGATGAATTTACGGCTTTAGCAAATTAGCCTTTATGTTCATCAGTGGCTCCTACCATCTTGGATGAGGAGGGTTGCATGTGCTGCACTGCAGTTCGCAGGGGACAAGACAGCCTCAGATGAATCTGGTAGGTGCTGAGACTGGGGCATGCATATAAGCAGCGATGGAACCAGAGCCGTGAGCACCTCCCCTCCATTTTTAAAGTAGGGACAAAAGGCGTGTTCTGGAAAAAGGGGTGTGGACTCAAGGGGTAGGGGCGTGACAAATCTGATTTGTACCACTGTTATTCAGGTGTCACTAACAAATACAGTATTATTCATTAGCTGCAGTGATAATACACAATAATTATGCAGTATAACTCACCAGTAGTAGATGAAAGAGAATGCTGGTGAAGCTGCATCTGCAGCAGGATTTGTTCATCAGAACAGCCATGCAGAAGGCTGGAGCCGGCAGTGTAGATCACCGACTTAAGGTATAGAAACAGTTCTCAGTAATGGGTAGGTCTGTGTATGTAACCTGCGCTGGCAACTGAACTCACCGGCAAAGGTACTCAAAATGTGCAGGGTACACCTGGGTTGGGAATCAGTAACTATGTTCAGGACTGCCATCAGAAATTGTGGGGTCCACTATACAAGTGAATTGTATGGCTCCTTTACCCCTCCCTCCTCCCGACCTGTCGTTCGCAAAGTTTCAACAAGCCCTGGTGCTCAGAAAAAGCTCAAAATATGAGGCCCCTTCCCACATCAATTAGCTTGGTAGAGAGTGGTTTGGTGCAGTGTTTAGGTGCTTTAATGAGGGTCCACACACAGCTTTCAGGTAAAACAATGGAATGGTGCTTTACTTTCAACACAGACAGGAAACAAAATAACAAAACACCTAGCCCAATCAAGGCAACTAGCTCACTTCTTGAGCCCTCTCTATGTAAGGTGCAGCTAGTCTGCAAATAAAAGTCCAAAAGCAGCTTAATCCTGCGTCCTGCAGGTTAACCCAGGCTCCGGCCTGGTCTTTAGTTGGCTGGCTGCCACAGCCTCACAGTCTGTCTGGGGGGCTTTCCCTGTATCCTCCAGGTACAGGCCCTGGGTTCCTCAGCCTGCAGCTTCGCTGTCACAGTCACAGTCTGAGAGTTTTGTGGTGACCCCCCTTGCCTCCTGCAGGGTTCAGACACAGGCCTTCTGGCCTCCCAATGGCTCGCTCAGCTTCACTGGGCTCTCTGACTGGTCTACCTCATCAGCCCACACCTGAGCTCTATGCACAAGGCAGCCACAGGTGTATCACCACTCAGTATTTCAAGCCTGTGTGGGAGGATCTCTCCAATCCCACACAGAATCTGCTGCTCACCAACGCCATCTCTGGTGATACTGCCACAATATGTATATATATATATATATATATGTATATCTGTGTATATATATATGTATGTGTGTATGTATATATATATATATATATTTATATATGTAATATATACTGTATACATATGTGTAATATTTATAGAACACCTATACTCTCAAAACCCTCTAAGATAATGGATTTGGATACCAATCCGTTTACACCACATTCATGCAATTAACGTGAGAGCACCTTGTCATTCATTTACATTATCCTTTATTTTAAATCACACATTTTCTTAACATTCATACCTAGGACTTGAACCCAGCACCTCTCAAATTTATAGGCAGGAAGGCTCCTGTAGGTACAGGAGCATATGTGCACCTTTGGTTACAAACTCTTTTATTTAACACACACATTTTCCAATACTGTCACACCTGGGACCCGAGCCCACTGCGGCTTACATTGCAATCAGACACCTTGCACATGGAGCTATCTGCTCCTACAAGGGAAGCCTGCAAATTCTAAAAAGCTACTTGTAATTGTCAGTTTAAAACCATTGCAACTAGGCAGCTGTATATAGTATGCAGCCACACACTACATAGATCTGCACAGCAGCAATGATGATTATTTTTTTACAAAAGTATATTGTGTCTCATTTAGTGAGAATTCACAGGCTTATTTTGGGAATGGTATCAAAATACTGGCGGCTCTTTAGCTGCCGGTTCAAATCCCGACCGCGGCAGCATGACAGGAGGAAATCCCAATGAGGGAAGGTAAGTACTCTAACCCTCCCCTCTCCCCCCCTAACACTCCCTTGGTGGTGCCTAACTCTAAAACTCCTGGAGTGGTGCCTAACCCTAAGTCCTCCCGGCGGTGCCTAAACCTAACCCTCCCCTTCCCACTCCCTAAACCTAAGAGTCTCGGGGGGGTGTCTAACCCTAATTTCCCCCCAGTGGCACCTAACCATAACCACCCCTTCCCCTAGCCTAACCCAAACCCTCCCCCAGGGGTGCGTAAAACGAACCCTCCCCCCCGCAGCTAACTGCTAGGCCGCCCCGGACTTACCTCGTTCGGGATGGCGTCTGTGAAGATTCCGGCTTCTGTATTTAGACGCCTATTTTAAGTCCTGTGTCGGGCTTCTACCATGGAGATTTAGACCGGCCGACGGCTCTGAATCAGGTCCTGAGTCCCAATAACAGTATTTTGAAATGTGTGCGTTAAATAAAGGAGGATGTGACTGTAGGAAAAGTGGTCTGATGGAGCGGGAAGATGTGATTGGAGATGAGGTAGCCAGATGTAGATGGAGTCGGACAGGGAGGAGATAGGAGCTGCTGGTAGATGGCGGGGATCAAAGAAGAGGAAGCTAGAATCAAGAAGAAGATGTGGGAATGATTATAAACAGAAAACTGACAAGTGCAGCCAAAACTGTAGTTACGGCCCTGGGTAGGACCGTGCATGTGCAAAACACCGGCTTCTATGGACTGCATGAGCTGCAGCCCCTAGAAGCTGGGTAGGGCTGCCCAAAAGGCAGGGGAGTGGTTTCCCACTGGAAGTGGCAGTCCCAGGGGGAGAAAACACATCCCCTTGGAACTGCCTGTCCTGTGTGTGATTGGCAGCTAGAGCTTCAATGGGAAGCCATTGAGAGTGAAACCAGTGCATAGACTCACGGCTCACTGGGGATGGTGGATTTTACTGAAGGGACTGCAGCCCTGCTTTTGTTTCAAACCAGGGTTTCTTAATCTGTGTGACGGGATCCAATACATGGGTCACAATGACAATTAGTGTAATTCCCCAAAATGAAGCAACAGTGCATTAATAAATTAATATTATTTCAAGTCCCGAGTTTGTATTGGTTATATATTTTTTAACGCTAATATCCTGTAGTTAGCCATAAGCTATAAAGTGATTATGAAATTACATTATTAATTAAAAGCTGAATAATGATTTACAAAACTGATTCCCAGGCATAATCTGGGTCCAGCACAAGGAAGGTTGTGACCCCTGCCCAGTGGCCCAGTCAGCATTGTTTAGATGGCACCAGAAGATTGATTTATGTTAATCACATTCCTCATAAGCAAAAGGTTTCATCAAGATGAAACAGTATATTATTAAGCACCACAATGTGCAATAAAACTAAGGATAGTGACATCAATCTCTGTATGTCAGCAGCAGGCATTATTGTTATTTACCTGCCAGAGAAGAAAATTAATAAATTACTATTTATGAATGTCAGCAATCATACACAGCACTAGATTATTCCTGTTATTGACAAAATAACGAAAACTTTGAGTTTTAACCTATCCTAGTTTTTTTTAGGGATGCTGTCCCAATAGATCTTAACACATAAACTGCAACAACCTGTCCTTCACTGAGTATGCCTAATAAGACCGAAACAGGCTGTATGTATGTAGTTGATGCTTTGTCTCAAATCGACATCCTGTTGTTAGGGATGTAGTCAGGATCCCAAAGGTCAGAATGCCAAAGGTCCCAACACCGACAGCAGCATCCTGATGTCAGAATCCCGACACATTCTGGCAGTAAGTATTAGGATTAAGTTTAGAGTTAGGTACTAGGGGGAGGGTTAGGGTGCGGGAAGGGATGGTAGGGTGCAGGATGAAATTGTTAGGGTAGGCACTAGGGGGAGGGTTAGGGTGCGGGAAGGGATGGTAGGGTGCAGGACGAAATTGTTAGGGTAAGCACTCGGGGGAGAGTTAGGGTGCCGGAAGGGATGGTAGGGTGCAGGACGAAATTGTTAGGGTTAGGCACTAGGGGGAGGATTAGGTTTAGGGTGCAGGAAGGGATGGTAGGGTGCAGGTTGAAATGCTTAGGGATAGGCTACGGGGTTGTTATGGTAAGGCTGCGGGACAGGTGGGTTAGGGTAAGGCTGTGGGAGGGGTGGGTTAGAGGGAGGGTTAGGGTAAAGGTTAGAATACTTATCCAAAATCCATCTGGGTTTTGACTGTCGGGATGCCACTGTTGGTATTCAGACCACAGGCATCCTGACCATCAGGATCCCGTATCCAACCCTGTTGTTCACAAGCCCGCTGGGATATCTATTGTGCCCCTACTAGGGGAGCATGGCCAAGAACTGAGAATGAAATCTCTTTACACGCTATTTTGGGGGTGGGGCTGCACCTTTTAGGAAGCTTAAGCCCCAGGGACAGTCCTTGTCTTGGCACTTTGTACACACTCTGCCCCTGACTGTAAAAATGCAGATCCAAAGGGCTGTTATGTAACTAGATTTGTTCAAAACTATATTATGTTTTTGAGTAGGCTTTTTGCTAGCTATGGATAAAATTAGAAACTGATAACATTTGAATTCCTGCATTAAATGTGTATGTAGGTGTTTATATGGCATGCCGGAAAATGGGGTGTGCATGTATGTGAGTATTTGTAGACTGCTCTGTTTGGGCTACACATTATTCTGATTGTACATGCTGAACTCTGATTATCTGAATCTGTCCAATTTCACCCATTACTACTTAAATTAGTTAAGACAAACTGTGCAATAAACTACCTACTGATAACTATAACAGGCATTGGATACTGTTGTGTAGTGCACCGTAGGAGCTAGACAGGATTTGTTTCCATAGGACAAGCACAGTTTAGAATATATTGGATGTTAAGATGTCTATATGGAAACCATATACAAAGTCATGGTCATGGGCGTAACTACCATAGGTGCAAGGGGTGCAGCTGCTATGGGGCCCAGAGCTGAGGGTGGGACCCATCTTCCTTGTCAAAGTTACATGTGTTATATACATTTTTAACCATTGGGTGGTATATAGGGGCCCTTACAAACTTTTGCTATGGGGCTTTCAAATACCCAGTTATGCCCTTGATTGGGATCAAACCATAAACACAGCAGACCACCTGTACACACTTGCCGATGGACAGATATGTCTGCAGACATATCTGTCCATCGGCTCTGCAGCACAGCCGACACAATATGTCTGTGAACAATGTAGTTCACAGACATATCGTTGGTACACACTGGCCAACGGGCACCAGATATATTGGCCGATCAATTGATCAGCCAATATATCTGTCAGTGTGTACCCAGCTTAAAAGAGTTTGGACTAATCAGTAGATCAGATATAATACACTTTGCAAGTTTAGCCTTCACACATAACCTGGACACTATTTATCCTTGATACTATTTTTGTTATATTTTATTTTTAAGGTGCCACAAAGTGTCTTCAGCACTGTGCAAGGTATGTACAGTACATAGGAACTATGTCATTTAAAATATCATATATTAAAGTACAATACAACAGATTTGGCCCTAGGCATAGGCATTATCAGGGGCACAAAGAGGGGGGGGAGTGGGTACTAATTACCCGGGCCCGGGCTTGTTGGAGGGGCCCGGCGGGGGCACGGGTCCAGCACCGCTCCCCCTCCCTCTTACGTCACAGCAGCCCAGCACATGCTGCTGTGCGCTGGGCTGTACTGGGAGACTCGTTGTGGCTGCTAAATCAGCAGCCAGAGTAGTCTCCTATGCCTATGGGGGAGCGATCATGCTGAACGCGCCCCCCATTGACTGTGCACTGGGCTGAGGGGCTGCCCCCCCTCCCCAGCGCATTTTCTAAGGGGGTGTGGCCACGCCTCCCGTGATTAGGCCATGCCCCGTCACCTGGGCCCGGCGTGGCTGTCGGCGGCCCTGGGCATTATGGGCAAATGCCAAGGGCTGTGCTGTGAGGTGGACAGTGAAAGGGGCAGTATATGGTGCTGTGAAGAGGGTCAGTGAGTGCTATGAGGTGGGTAGTAACTGGACCAGTGTGTATCCTGTATCGATCGAGAGAGAGAGAGAGAGAGAGAGAGAGAGAGAGGGGGGGAGAGATGTAATAGATATGTTAGATTGGGGAAAAATAAATCACAATATTGTGTCCTCTGCCAGACTCCTAAAGGAAGAATGAAGATAAAGAAAAAAAGGGAGGAACACCTAAGAGGTAAGTGAAAATTGAGTATCATCTTTGAAGAGGTGGGGGAGACTGTCTGTAGTGTGTAGTATGGTGGAATTATCTGCTAGGGTGCTCCAGCCAAATCTTGCCTGGGGCGCCAAATTGGTTAAGGCAGGCTCTGCAACACATTATAAATGTATATATCTTCTGGACAACACACAGCAATAAAATAACAAAGAAAGATGAGGATGCAGATAGATGCTAGGACAACTAACTATGGGCCTCATTTATCAACGAGTTTTATCATACGCAACAATTTTTAAAACTCGTTGCTTATGAGAATGGTGCTCCAGCCAATCAGCTTCTGTCATCTGTTTGAAAAATTACAGTTTGGAGCTGATTGGCTTGAACCTCATTTATCAGATGCAACAAGTTTAAAAACTCCTCCTCTTTCCTAAAAACTAGAAACACTTTAATGCAGTGGCGTATCTATAATGGGTGCAGTGTGTGCAGGGCACACGGGCCCCCGGTTCCAGGGGGGCCCCGAACTGCACACACTGCACCCATATTTTTTTTAAATTTACCTGTCCGAGGTCCCACATCGGGTGTCACTGCTGCTCAGAACACCGAAAAAATGGCCACGGCGGCCATTTTTCCGGTGTTCTGCACATGTGCAGTAAACTCTGGGCACACTCTAGTGCCCGGAGTCTACTAATGCTCCGGTGGCTGGCCAGCCGCGTCAGACGGCTGCCAGCCACCAGGGAGAGAGGAGGGGGCCCCGCACTAGGAGTGCACACGGGCCCCCTCCTCTCTTAAAGTGCCCCTGCTTTAATGGCAACACCAGAGCCAGCGTATTTCCATACATGATGATTTTTCGATGCCCCCTCTGGAAGATGCCGGGGAGGAAATCCAGGTGGGAGATGCAGGGAGTGTGGTAGTACAAACTTGTCAATTGCAGTGAATTGCATCGTTATTGACCCACTCCGTGTTGCACAATACCACAAATTATAACACGCAAGGCTGCAGTCCAGATGCATTGATATATGATGCAGAATGCTGCATTGGCTCCTCATGCTTCCTAGGGACATACACAGGAGTCCTGGACCAGTGGGTTTCCAAATTTAGTTTTAAAAAGCAGTTTTTTTTGTGAGGATTTGTTTGTATCCCGTCAATGTATTGTGCACATATGCAAATACACTGGGAAATGTCTATATGTCTGCACAATACGTAAAGGTGCTCATGCACTAGTGCTGGTAGCAGCACAATAGGGTTCTGAATATGCCTTTACCAGTGAAGTGTGGTGAGGCCAATGGCTTGGGAGGTACACATGGGAGTGGGTCTGACTGCCGGGAACCTGTCTCACCCCCTACTCATTGTGACTCTCCCCTCAATAACACTAAGCTTCAGTGTCTATTAATCCAGTTTTAACTAAAAAATTATTACAATAAACAAAGAAGATGTTTAGAAGTTATAAATATCTTTTTTGTATTATTCTAATCAATTTTATATCAAAACCCAGGAGCATGACATGGAGAGAGAGGGGAGAGAGTATGACAGGGGAGGCACTGCCTACCCTGACTGCATGTCCCTGGCCTCTACCAGCTGTAGGCTCTGCCAGCTATAGTTGGTGGTTCTGTTATAGGGAAACCTGCAATGTGGTGTACCCCGCCATAGTGCCAAACCAGCACTAGTTTGGTCAGCACAGGGCTGTATTCACTAGAGGGATCAGGTTCCTTTTCCCTGGGTGGATTAAGGCTGCACAAACAATGCCTACTGATAACACTATGGCTAGTCCTAATCCTAACACCCGTTGGCAGTGGGTGTTGGGATAATGGTGTAAACATTAGAATACAATTATATTTCCCCTGATGGACTACAGATCCCAAAAGGGGTGTTGGAACGATTTTATGTTGGGGGCAACATATAATCATTCCAACGCCCCTGACTCCATGCAATGAGGAACCCCCTCCCTTCCTCCCTCCAATTTGCCTGTTGCTGGGTGAGCAGGGACTTTTAACTTAAAGACCGCACATTACACCTCCTCCTCCATGCGGTACGGTGCTGGGGCTGTGCAGCCTATTGCTATAAAGCACAGCCCCTGACCGTCCACTGCCATTGCACCTTTCAAAAGTTTTGGGGGGAGCGAGCTGCCCCCTTGCCCCCACACTTCCAATGCCTATGGGTCCCAATATGCCCAAGCTGCCTTTAAAGGGTTGGTCATGCTGGCATGGGGCCTCTAGTGCACCAAGGAGAAATACATTTTAAAAAAAAATATCACAGACTATGAAAAAAATCCTTTATTTAAATAAAGATACCCCACACATTTCATCACTCTCTATTTTATTGTTCAGCTAGGTTCAGTTGGGTTCATCTTCTTTCTTCAAGACTTGCAACCTACTTGGCAACCTACGTGGCAGAATAAAAAAAATCATAAGGTTCTAAGCCAGTCATTCCCATGACATAGGGTGGTTTCACTCTGATTATCTAGTAGTGACAGGTGGAAGTAGTGAGTGACAGTGGGGGAGGGGGAAGGGGGAAGGGGGAAGCAGACGGTGGTGGGGAGAGGCAATGGGTGACAGGTAGAGGCAGAGGGTGATGGGTGGAAGCAGTGGGTTACAGAGAGAGGCAGAGGGTGACAGGTGCCTTATTGTCCTGTTCCCTCTGTAAATATGATTATTATATATCTTACTGTAAATAACTGAAAGGACAGATGGGAAAAGGATGAAGTAATGGTTGTTAAAACTTAAATTTTACAATATTTGTAATTCCATTGCACTGAACTAGAACAAGCCAGCCTGACTGTAGGGGCGATAAAATTGACAAAAACATCCCCATTTATAAATAATCTTACCTTTTTTGTTCAGTAAAACAGATGGGATTAACTTCTATATTAAACACTTAATTAGTGATGTCTTTAATTATTAATAATTTAGCCTGGGCAGGAGGAGAGGCGCATAGTGTGGCACTTTACCATGCTGATGCAGCATCTGTCCCCTGTGCCCACTGAAGCAGCCCCGGATTCAAGATGCCGGAATGAAAAAGCACACACGTTATTTTGCTTTAGTGCGATACTCCTTTCCTGTTGTCATCCTTCCCCAGCTGACTTGACCACACACCTAGCTTCGACCCCAGGTCCAAAATCCCACTGGTCAGTCAAACCATGAGAAAAAGGTTGGGCAACTCGGGCCAGGGGAAACAAGATGCCGGCGGGCCCCTTAGTTCCTAGAAACCCTGGTGCAGTGCACTTGCTGTACCGCCGATAGTTCTGCTCCTGGATCCCACGCTTTTTTGTCCTACCAATTTTACTGTTACCATTACAAGGATAGCAGCACTACTGGTGGTTGTACTTTGGTTTTATATATAGAATACTGCTGCAAGTAGCAAGTAAAAGCAAATTTAAAATGTATCCCAAAACAAATGCATTTCACTACCTATACAGACTTGGGGCCTGATTCAGCAAGGATCTCAGTTGCAAAGCTGCACGCAGGTAGCTTTGCGATTGCAATCCTTGCAATAATGCAAATGCAGCAGGAGGTGTATGACACCCCCTGCTGCGTTTGTGATACCAGCACTGCGATGGAGGTCGCAGGCTGGGAACACCATCGTAACCATCGCGACCATCTGTGGTTGATGGTCACGATGGTGGGTGCTGCCGGCCAGATGAGTAAGCCTCATCTTACTCAGGCTGGCTGGCTTATGAGCCCAGCAGACTGCATATGTCCACGCAGTCTCAGCGATGGCCACTCCCAGAAAATGGGGTGGACACGCCCCATTTCTGGGAACGCCGCCCGCCCATGTACCGCCTCTTAAATGCCTCTGCTTGTCAATCAGGCAGAGGCATTCATGGGCTTACTTGTGTCTTAGCAGGAACCATTCTGCACACTCACAGAATGGGTGCTGCGCAGGAGCAGATTCCTGATAATTGGTGTGCACTGCTGAATCAGGCCCTTGGTTGCATCTTGGGCTGATGGCCAGCTCTGCAATGGCAACAAAATGCATTTTATTTTTTCAAGATGCATTTTATGTTTAAAAATTACACACAACATGTATCCAAATCTCCATATGTCCCAGTGTACTGAGTACAGTCATCTTTTTACTCTGGAAACAGGATGTTCTTCATTACCACTATGTTTTAGCAAGCCTCCCAGCAACTTGTACCACCAGACTAGTCCATTCCAGATACTTAATAGACCAGGGGGACACTATCCTGACCACAGCACCGTCAGCAGTTACAGGAGTAATGCAGCCATATACAACATATTTATTTTACTGATTAAGAAAGATATATGGTTCAACAGTGTAACTTAATAGGGCAACACACAGATTTTAGCCTCTTCAGACTGGCTGATGTTATATTGACCACTTCCAGTTGATAGTACTTAATTATCAAGTCTCAGCCTATATGCACATCACTTAATTGTCATTTCCATTTGGGCTATTAAAGGAAAAAAGATTCACATCTTTTATAGTGGACAATAATAGAAGCGATATTATACTAGAAAATTTACTTTAGCATTTCTTAATAACTGTCAAGACACTAATCTCTCTTGCAGGGACATTTTAAGAGAGGAGTGGGTCCGTGTGCAGACTTAGTTTGGGCCCCCTCCTCTCTCAGGCAGTGCAATGGTGCAGTAGATTCTGGCTTAGTGCCAGAACCTACTGCGCATGTGCGGGTCTCTGGAAAAATGGCGCCTGTGCTGTTTTCCTGGGAACAGCAGTACTGTGCATGCACGAGTCAATGGGAAAATGGCCGCCGCCATTTTCCCAGTGATTTTTGCTACTCTGCAGCACCGGCACGGGGTTACAGAGTAGCACTTTGGAGACTATGGACAGGTAAGTATAAGTCTATATGGGTGCATGGTGTGTGGTGGTGGCTCCCCTGCACACCCTGCACCCGTCATAGATACGCCCCTGCTCTCTTGTGTATATGGTAATTCAATACTTTATTATGCTGTGCAAACATTGGGTAATGAGACTTTGGCATTTACACTGTAAAGCTGCATCTCTATGGTATCTCAGCCGAAGGGCGGGTGTAGTATAAACACTTGTTACTCCTATTAAAGAAAGTTTATCATTTGTTTTTTTAAAGTGCATGAAACTTGTATAAAACAGCAATTTGGGACGAGATGAATGGCGCACCACTTCATTTGCTGCTTTATGCAGCAGGAAGGCCGGGCACAGATTTGCAAGACAGCATTGATGTGGGTGGCAAATATGTTTCTGATTCATTGAGTAATGGGCAGAGCTAGGTGGATCAGGTGGTAATTCATGGCTTAGACTAGGCAAAGTTTTGCTTTCCATATTGGGCTGAAATGCAGAAACAACATTTTATTTTGCAAGATAAAATAGATCTATGGCGCATATTTATTAAGGGATATTTAAAGGATATCCCCTGAAAATACAAATTTTCAGGGGAACCCACAAATATTGAAGATTCCCTGGAGGGCCTGCAGCAGATATCTCTGACATTTTGCTAGTTCCTCCGTTTCTGACCACAAAAGAAGCCCTCATATTTGTGTATGGGGGCTGCTAAACTGTCAGATTTACCAAACAAAGTGTTACTAGCTACATTCCGCACATTTTTTGGGTAGTTTAATCCAATGGTGCTGTTCGCTTACACATCCGTCGATGGATGAGGGCGCAATTGTGCGGCAGTGGCAGGAAGTTGAGTTATCACATATGCAATCACTTTACTTCCTATGTATCTCCAGGCCGGCTCCTATCAGAGTCCCTGGCCCATGGACTCAGATTCCTTATGTCGCAAATTGCCACAATAAGGAATCTTTCTTTTTAGGGGCAGACCGCAATTATTAATAATAATCACGCCCCTGTGAGTTTAAAGGGATGAAAACAGTGTATTTATCGAAGCAGCTAAACTATTTCTCCTGCAGGAAAGTACTTAGGGTTTGATTAAGCAAGGAACGCAGTTACTATAGTGCACGCAATCATCTGATTGATGCGTACTGCGCATGCATATGTATTGCAGTGCGCATGCACGAACTAGCTATTGTGATTGGGACTGCGATCGCAGTAACTACACAGACTTATCGCAGAGTGAATGACAGGAAGTGCCGTTTGTGGGTGGTAACGGGGGGGATGGTCGGGTGAACACAGGCATGTCAGAGTGCTTAAATGCCATTGTAGGGGTGTGCATAAATTATCCACTGCGATGGCTGGCGCAGCCTTAGGCCTGATAGCGTGCGTGGTTGTTAGCAATTTCTGAGTAAGGTCAGGACTTGTGCAAGTGTGCGTGAGGCAGCGACGGTTTCGAAACCTTGCTAAACATTACGGATATGTGGAAAGTCGGGGGCGTCCTTGTGTAGTGCTGTGAGGGAATAGCGATTGCAATGAATTAGCATACTATCGCAGTTGAACTGTGTGTGAAATTGCTATTGCATACGCAGTTGCGTACGGTAGTGAATCAGGCCCTTCATTTCTACATGTCTGCCCAGGTTGGCCCAGGACTATTCTTTCAATGGGATTCTTTTTTTAATCTTGCAGATGCAGTTTAGACCAGAAAGCAAATTTTGTCTTCCATTTCTATCACTAAAAATGTTACACTGTACAACAGTGACAAATGTAATGCTGGGCACACAGCCATTCACTATACAATTATCTGTCAGACATCTGTCCAATCTGGCTTGTCGGAATGAAAATCTGGTAATGTATGGGAGCAAATGACAATCACAAACACTGGAAAACAGACAAAAATGGTCGTTCAGACAAATTGGTTAAATCAAACAAATTTAACCAATTTGTACAATCGCTTTTGTCCGTTTTCCAGTGTTTGGGACCATATGGTTGAATGTGATTTGCTCCCATACATTACCAGGTTTTCATTCCAACAAGCAAGATTAGACGTCAGATTGGATGTCTGATAGATAATTGTATAGTGTATGCCCAGCATAAGAAGGACAGTCCCAATGTCTTTTTTACTCTTTTATTGTGTTAAACATATTGATAAAGCAGTATTTTATTAAAAACAAAAAATGAAAAGTTACAATGAATACACATTCATTCGTTATCTCGACCAGATTCCTGATTTGCAGATCCAGAAAGGGTCGTGACCTTCAGAAAATGTTGACTGGTTTTGAAAAATCTGTACAGGTTTGGTTGGTATTGACCATAGTGTGGTCAGATCAGGGTGTGCCAGAGTATACTCACTTGGGCTGCCGGCTAGGGAGAAGGTGGAAACAGAACTGCACATGGCCTCCTCCTCTCAAAATACACCCTGTATAGCAGGGGCAAGTGTACCAGAGTGGTCACTGGCCCTGCTACTATGCACCCTCATGCTCCACATCTGGGGGTGGGATTGTCAGGAATCAGAGGAGGCCCCAGCATCGCAGCGGGCCGGGATGGGGGTCCCGAGCATGGCGGCAGGCCTGGATCCAGAGGGATCCTGGCTGCTGAAGCACAGGAAACTGGTGGGAACCTCTGGCATGACAGGGTCTGAATCTACCATCATCACCCTGTGTGGAGAATGGTGACGGGACTGAATCTACTCAGGACTCAGGCCCCGTCAATCACATGGCAGCATTTCAAATTTGGCACCAGCGAGAGGGAGCTCTGGGCAGTCCAACAGCAGGGAAGAAGCAGTAAAGAGCTCCTGAAGATAGAAGAAAGAAGACGACGCCAGAAGTCCTGGACGGCGGTGGCCATTGCAAAAGAGTTTAACCAGGTCGGTGTCCAGTGCCGACACCCACCGTAAGTGGGGTCGGTGAAGACATTGTAAGCCCTTAGACAACAGTGGGTGACAGAAAAGAGCTAATGCGGGCCACTGTTGCTTAGGTGAAGGTTACAGTGAAAACTGAGCACTGGTCATGGCTGAACCTAGCTTGGTTCAGCTGAAGACTCCAGGACTGGTAAGTTCCATGTTTTACTTACCTAGACCACTAGGGTTCTGGCACAAGGCCCGTGTGACATTGCCAGGCACTAGGCCTGTGGACAGTACTGGGGCAGTAGGCCCAGACTACATAGGAAGGTGTTAGGCCCAGGAAACATAAATGGTACTAGACCTGTTGGAAGGGAACTAGGCCCACATACATATAGCCACCATCCCACCACTCTTTGTTAGGAAGGCACTAGGCCCAAGTACACATGGGGTTCCCCCAGGTCTCCTTTAGGCGGGCACTGGGCCCGATGGTACAGAGAGGCCATTTGGCTCTAAAGGTATTGTTTTAGCCCCATAGTAGGTAGCACTAGGCCCTGGCCCAGAGGGCATTAGGCCCTACATGTATTGAGATAGCCCCCATAGCAGGCATTACTAGGAAATGGCGCGGAGGGCTTTAGATCTTCTAAATATTATTTAGGCCACCACAGTAGACAGCGCTAACCCAAGCCACAAAAGAACCATAGGCCCTATTGGAATGTATTAATTGTATGGTTATAGACACCATTGATTAAGCAATCAGGCCCCGCTTAAAGGTAGGCTGTGGTAAGGTACCTGCTTCTGTATTTAGTTCTTATTGTTTCATAACTGTTACTACATTATTGTGTAAATGCATTGTTGGGGAAGTCTAGGATTAGCGTGTTAAGGGACTGCACTACACACAGCCTGTGGTACTGTTGTTATCCACCGGGTCAGCTAGAGTTAGGGCCTGATGTGTGAATAAGAAGCCAGGTTGTCATGGATAGCACACGGTAGGTAGAAGAGGTCAGGGTATTGCAGCTGTGGGGTTGGGCTACTTCTTTGTGTTTATTTGCAGATGCTGAGACCAGAACCATTCATCCATCAAGAGAGCCAGTGTATTCAGTAAGTGTAATCCGTGTTGTGTATCTTGTCCCCATCCTCCTTCCCTTCAGGCGTTTTCGGTCGGGTTGCACCCCGGTGCTTGGCACTAAGGTGTAACCCAGTGGAGGTCATCCTAGTTCAGAGCGTATTTTCCCTGCAGGGTCCGTGAGCAGGAGTTTCAGCCTGCAACATCCGTGTCCAACCTGAGTTCCAGACCGTCGACCAGAGCTTCATCGGCGACCTGAAGGTTAGAGCGAGAGGCTTGATGTAAGTGCCCGACTACACCTTTGCTGCAGCAGGCAGAGGCACCACCCACTTGCCACTCCTCTACACCTGCAAGATCTGTTCAACTGTAAACAAGGATGCAAGTTATCTGCGTTAGCAGATGCACTTATGTGTAACTCTAGATCAGGCCCAGGAACTTAGTAATCAAAAATCCCTACTACATTATACTCTGAGTGGAGGTATGTTCATTGGGACTGATTCAGAGATATACATTAATGTTGCCACAGCTGCAAATTTGTACCCAGTGGCTGTGCGAAAATACGCAAATGCTGCAGCCGCCAGGAATTGCATTCACACGCCCACCGACAGCTTCGCAAATCCAAACAACTGTGCACAAAGACGCCGTACGGTTTCAATCACTTGATTATCGGACTTCTGAGTAATGCTATGGTCGTGCAGAATGGCAGTGACCGCTGAGATGGTGAAGCCATTTTGACTGCATATTGGAGCGCAGTCGCAGGCAGAGACATGCCCCGAAAACTATTCCAACTCGCCTGCATTTCAGTAGCCACCTCCCCATTGTGGCCCACAAATGGTCCTGCTGTCAATCATTTTGTGAATAAATCCACACTGCGAATGACATCAATAATGAAATTTGGCACATGCGCAGTGCGACTCAGACACATGCGCAGATCACCAATAATCGCTCAACATGGTAAATAATGGCTTCGTGTACATCTCTGAATGTACAGAACAAGCAGAAAAAAGGCAAAACAATTAAAATAAAACCATTTTATCCTGTCGTTCATATGAACAGTTCTGTCAGAGGTGAGTAGCGGGCTAAGCTTTGTGATAAATACAGCATAACATAAGCAATCATAGTTGTAAAAATTTAAATTGTTAAAAAATGTTTTACAAAGTTTTAAATGTTCTACATTCAAATCCCAGCACTTCTATATGGGTTGCATACGGGATCCAGATGGTAAGGATGCCAATGGTCAGAATCCCGACAGATTTCTGTAAGTATTATAAACCTAGCCCTAACCCTAACTCCTCCCGCAGCCTAACCCTAACCCTCCCATCCCACAGCCTAACCCTAACCCACTCATCCAGCAGCCTAACCCTAACCCACTCATCCCGCAGCCTAAACCTAACCCACTCATCCCGCAGCCTAACCCTAACCCACTCATCCCGCAGCCTAACCCTAACCCACTCATCCCGCAGCCTAACCCTAACCCACTCATCCCGCCGCCTAACCCTCCCATCCTGTAGTCTAACCCTAACCCTCCCATCCTGCAGTCTAACCCTAACCCTCCCATCCCACAACCTAACCCTAACCCACTCATCCCGTAGCCTAACCCTAACCCACTCATCCCGCAGCCTAACCCTAACCCACTCATCCCGCAGCCTAACCCTCCCATCTTGCAGTCTAACCCTAACCCTCCCATCCCACAACCTAACCCTAACCCACTCATCCCACAGCCTGAGCCTAACCCACTCATCCCGCAGCCTAACCCTAACCCACTCATCCCGCAGCCTAACCCTAACCCACTCATCCCACAGCCTAACTCTAACCCACTCATCCCGCAGCCTAACCCTCCTATCTTGCAGTCTAACCCTAACCCTCCCATCCCACAACCTAACCCTAACCCACTCATCCCACAGCCTAACCCTAACCCACTCATCCCGCAGCCTAACCCTAACCCACTCATCCCGCAGCCTAACCCTCCCATCCCGCAGTCTAACCCTAACCCTCCCATCCCACAGCCTAACCCTAACCCACTCATCCCGCAGCCTAACTATCCCATACCACAGCGTCAGTATTGTGACCATCAGAATCCTCAATGTCGGGATGCTGACAACATCCCCCTCTATATAACTCTATATATTAACTTTTATTTTTGTAATTATATTTGCCTATTTGTCCATACTGCCCTGATGGGGCACAGCACAGACCACGGAACATACATGTAATTTCCTATTTGCATCTGCCACTCTTCACATTTTACATGCTCCAATACATCCTGCACCCTGTAAATCTCGTTTCAGACTGAATAAGGCCCTATGTGCACTCATGTTCTAGGCAGAGAGGGGTCTTTAATAAAGAACAAGCAAATTAATTTTGTTAACCAACATCAAATGGCCAAGTAGCATTGGTGTGAGCAGAAAGACCAATCTCAATCTGTCATCTCTTTGTTGAGGCTTGTGACTGGTCCCAATGCTTACACTCCCTCCAACCAGTTTTTGGGTAGGGCTGTGACAGAGTGCAGAGCAGACCCAGGGGGTCCAGCTAAATAGTGGGGCTTCTTAGGAAGATAATTTCTAAATGGTAGTGGAGCTGTAATGGCTTATTTACACTTTTTAATTTTCAGTGTATGTAGAATGCTACGCAGAGAAGACTAATAGTCACATGCAACTCTGATGCAACTGCACCGCCCCAAGCCCTCCGTAAACTAGAGTAGCCATCATCACTATAATCACCACTTATGCTTATCCCATCCAAGGTGCAAGAGATAAGACTGAAATTGTCATTCCCTCGTCATTTGCATGACTCAGAATTAGATATAAATCATCATATTGGTAAAGCAAAGCGCAATTCATTTCCATGGTGAGCACGGCAAGTGGGAACTGCTCGGTGACTGCATGTCAGCACTTTGAATCAAAAAAGCAGTTATTCATATCCGTAAAAAATGTTTTATAAAGTTCTCTATTATATGGGTACTAACTGTTGAGTTAACAGTGCTGATAATGTTTTCATTCAGAATTGGGACTGAAAATGTAGTGCACCAAGCTGAATGCATTATTTTTTTATTACTATTATTATGATTATTCATATATATTATTTATTAACATTTATTTACCTAGTACCAGCATACTCCACATCACTAGGAACACATTTACAGTCATTAAAAATGTATGTTTCAGCTGTTAATGAAATAACCAATGTTTTAGCCCTTAAGGTACTTACCATGACTTTTACCATGAACAGACCACTAGGACATCCAGACGCTAAGGAGCATATTCTATTGGGTGGGTAGTTTTTACATTAAAAATTACTGCGGACATCGCAAACCAAGTTTTACATTTCGCAGGTATGTGCTCCCAATACCCACGGTATTCAATTGAAAAATATTGGGCATAAAATTTTTACTGCATAAACCCTTGGGGGAGAAAAAAAAGTGTTGACAGTGATAAAAGACATACCTCTGTGATGCCCAGGCTCTGTCCCAGAGCGAGACACCGCTCCCCTGCTGCCCAGGAAGACCTTGTCCTGCTGGGGGGCACCTTCCTTCCCCTGACCGAACTACGGCTGCAGGATGTTATCGATCAAAATGTTGGCGATCCAGTGGTGGGGCTCGTGGTTCCCCAGAGCCTGGAGCAGGAGCAGGATCTCCTGGGTGGACATCCTCTGGTTCTGGCTGCTTCTGCTCCGCATCTCTGTGGTAACCTGCATATTCAGATCCCCCGTGTGTCAGTGTGAGCGGCAAGTAGTGTCTGTCTTGGCTGCAGCCCCACTGGCAACTGGATGTTATTGGCTCAATTCTGCAAAACCAAGCATCCTCTTTTTTTAAATATTTCCTGCAATTGCATATGCCCCTAAGTATCATATCTGATTGTGTGAAAGCATAAAAAGGAGCCACGACTGTGGAACACAGGAGTGAGAGGTAAGTAGATATTTTTTAACATATGTACACACACAGCCAGTGGGGTGCAAGGGGATCAACTGCTGCCCCAGCTGAAAAAACAGTACCTACCCTGCGATTATGTTTGACCCAGGGGTCATAGACGTCCATGAAGAAGAGGGTTATGTGCGCCATCTAGGGCTATGGATTTTGCGACACCCAGCACCGGGGCCGTAACTAGAGTGGTGCGGCACCACAGGGCAGGGGGCACTGTTTGGGCATGTCAATTTTCTTTTTATTATCAGTCTCACTTGTAGCTTCCTCTTCTTTTATCCCCAGCATCTCCTGGCCTCCCCTTTCTCTTCCTTGGCCCTTCGCCAAGAGGCTATGGCCCTTTTTCGGGTGCAGGTTTTATGTAATTATTTGAAAAATTGGGGGGGGGTGCAAATGCTCTTTATGGAACAGGACACTAAAAAGTCTAATTACTGCTCTGCCCAGCACTAAGGCTTATGGGCAACTGATGATGCACTGCCTGTTGGCCCACTTCTCCTCTTCTTCCTGCTGATACAATACAGATGGGGCATGTCATGACAAGAGCAGCAAAGCAGCAAGGATCCATCGGACCAGCCTAATGTAGTTGAAAACAAGAAGAGAATCAGATGAACATACAAAGAAGACAGAAGCAGCAGTTGTGAGTAATAAAGAATTCTGGAAAGGCTGGGATACTGTATGTTGTAGTAGGGATATGTATAAAAGATTTAAAAATTGTACATGATAGAGATCATGTTATGATCACTAAATACATGCCAAAGTGATAGCAGACAGGACTGGAGGAGCATGAGCCAGAAATTTGTGGGCCCCACAGCAATATAATGACGGGGCCCCTTTCCAGTGCTTCTAGAGAGACACCTTTCTCCACAGTAGTTGTTAATTGAATGTCCCATACAGTACCATACAGTAATAGAGCCCTAGTTCATTGTATGCACCATACAGTAATAGAGCCCTAGTTCATTGTATGCACCATACAGTAATAGAGCCCTAGTTCATTTTATGCCCCATTTTCTTGGCACCGCTTGCACTTCTACTACCCTTGCAATTTAAAGCAACACTTTGGACCTCATTCAGAGGGAAATGCAAATATAGAATACACACAGGTTGAAAAAGTCCTATTTTGCTACCTATTCTGATTTGGCCACAAAAGCGAGATGCCCCATGCTCCTTTCTCACTGTCTCCCCCCATCTGTGGCACCCTTGTCTGTCTGCCTACCCTTCCCCTTTAGAATGTAAGCTCTCATGAGCAGGGCCCTCTTCCCTCATGTGCTTTTCCTTCCCTTACTGATACTGTCATCTACTTTATACTGCCTACAACGGGCACCTACTGTAACCCTTTGTCTCTGCCGCCCTGCTGCCTACTTGTGTATTATGACGGATGATGCAGCAATGTTTATACCATGTCCATGTTCTGTACTATAAGTCACTTGATTCTTGTCTTGCTCATTCTGTTTATGCACTTTGTAAGGCGCTGCGGACCCCTTATTATCCTTAATAAATAATAATAATAATAATAATAATAATTACTCTGCATAGGTAGCAAATGCTGCTCTCTCCCCATGCAAGTGACAGGAGCAGATGCATCAGCAATGGAGGGTCGTAAGTGCAGGTTGCCTGGAAAAAAAGACATGCATCGGGAATGCGCACTAAAGGAAGAAAAAACATGTTGTTGCCGAGCAAAACGCAACTTGCACTTAGGCTCAACTCTGAATAATGGGCTTGATTCAGACCCGCTCGTGTGTGCACAGCGGGTCGATGGCCGGGCAGTGCGCACACGTGGCGTGCGCACTGCGCTTGCGCGAGCCCTGGAGCAAGTGAGAACTTTACTCGCTCGGGGCTCGCAGCAAAATGGGGCGGCTGTCGATGTTGATCGACAGCTCGCCTCGTTTTGTAGGCAGGTCGGGGGGGGGGGTGGCTGCACAAACGGCTGCCATTTGTGGGCGGCCCTACTGACATCACCAGTGATGTCAGTAGTGAACTTCCTGCTCTATTAGAGCAGGAAGTTCACTGAGGCTTGCAGTGGATGAGACCCTACCTCAAGGATCTCGTTGCAAACCCGATGGTCGTGATAATCGCTACCATCGCCAGGCCGCCCGCTAAAGCTGTGAGTGGTCACCCACAGCTTAGCGAGCGGCCTGGAGGCCGGTGTAGAAAAAAAAATGGCTATTTGCGAGCGCTCGCTCTGAATCAGGGCCAATGTCTTTTATAACTTAGATAATACCATTAAACTTAAAACATATAATTACTATGAAAATTCTAAACATCGAGGAGTTAATTTAGAGGTGGGTGTAGGTCTTTTTTGGCATAAGGCATGTACAGTATATAGTCTGCTATTGTGCGTATCATTGACTTGTGTCTCCTTACAACTCACTAGGTGGAACATGAGCAGTGGTGGGAATGGGTAAGTTCAGTATGGTAAGGACGTGTTCACATAATTGTGACACAAATAGACCTGGACACATTTGCAACAATATGAAATGATGATATGTTTGTATTTAGTCACATTTTGTACTGAAAATACAGCTTTCTCATTTATCCGACATTATTATCTCTTGTGTATATGATATTTTATTACATTATTAAGTTATTGACTAGTAGGATAATGCAACTTTAGCATTTAGGAGAAAATGTATCTACATAGGCACAAAAGCTACGATAATTATAATTTCTTATTGACACATATAAAAGTATTGAAGCAATGTATCAAAAATTAAAGCAGGGACATGGTCTCCTTGTGAAGTGTGAAAAGTAAAGTGACTGCTTATGTGATCACTTTACGTCTGGGTTCGGGCCCAGCAGAACAACTGTGCATGTGCTACCATCTGACTCTGCATGTTCAAGCGGACATTAACCCCTTCACTGCTGAGGGTTTTCTCACCCTTGTGCTGGGTTATTTTTTCACAATTGCACTCATATTCCAACATCAATATGAATGATTTTATGTGGTAACCACACAAATGATATCTTCTCTTTTTTCAGAAGGCTTTATAGTTTCAGAAAATACCATTAGTCTTTTTACTCATTTTAACTGGTCAAATAAAAGTTTTACCCAAATGGCGATAAAGGGTTTTTTTTAATTGGGATTTCCAAAATGGTAACCAAAAGCAAACATGATTTTTATTTGCCTTCTAAATGAAGACATACTTTGTGGTTCTTGATTCACCAATAATCCATATTTCCAAAATAGTAAAAAGCAGGATTCTATGTGTAGGTTTTGAAAAAAAATTGTGCCTACTCTCAACAGCCATCGGCTCAATCAAGCAAATGACTGATCACTTCAAAATAAATATAAGTAATTGTTGCAAAGCAGAAGAAGGCAGGAAAATGATACCTAACTTACTCCCACTTGGAAATGTCACTGTCAGAAAAATTATTAATGGGACTATTTACAAAGCAGTGTTAGGAGAAGTGAAAAGTGAAGAGTGAAAAGTGATAAGGTGCCAGCCTGTGAGATGGCAGTTAGGAGCTGATTGGCTGGCACCTTATCACTTTTTACTCTTCACTTTTCACTTCTTAGTAAATAGACCACTAAGTTCTGTAAGACACAAAAAATTGTCTGATAGAATGGCTTGTAAACTGGTAGTATATGCAAAGCAGAACCTACATATCATTGTAAAGGATCTATGGAAAAGGTTACATCACATCAGTGTAGTTATCCACAGGACACTGTTACTTACACAAAATCATCTGCATTGACACTTCATGGAAGGAAACATCTTCAGCAGGCAAAGTACTTAGATAAGCCCGGAACCTTTTGAAGTACTGTGGACTGATGAAACAGAAATGGAACTTTTTTGGGCACAATCACAAAATATATATGTGGAGAAAAACAGGTGACCTTTTGAAAGAAAATAACATCTTGCAAACCATTAAGCATGACAGTGGATCTATTAAGCTTCAGGGGTTGTGTGCCAGCCAGTGGTACAGGAAATATTGCCTGGGTGATAGGAAAAGTGTGTTAATCTAAATGTCAACAAATCCTAGAGACTGATTGTCTCAGTCCCCACACTTGGATAATATTGGAAATCTGTACAGAGATGACAATATTTAGGATAAAAGAGCAAAAAGACTCTTAGGCAGCCCACTACTTCAAAGAGAGGTGTCCAAACATATGCACATTCACATTTACAGGGATTTTTTTTCCAGTGTATTAAGTTCAGCAGATGTATAACAATTATAATGAAAAATGTGCAATAATATGTCACATTTAAGTTTGTACTCTACAGACGGCGTTAGCTTTTTTTAACTTACAGATGCCGTGAAACATACATTAGAGCCAGCAACGGATCCTACCCTCTTAGATGAGGGGGGCTGCCGCTGTCAAGAATGAGAGGGACTGGGGAGATACTCACCTCCCGGCCGGATCCCGGCGCAATGACAGGAGGTGGGAACGGCACATGCGCACTAGCGTCAGGGTGACACGCATGCACATATCATCTTCTAGGGACTGCGTCGACTGCAGCCGCTAGAAGCCGGGTTGGGGTTGCTGAAAGGCAGCCCCTAGGTAACATCTGTCACTAATTAGAAGTTGTAATACACTGCCTTAGTTATTTCAGTTATAAAAAGCTTTGCTTATTGGGTAAAGCAAACATTTGGCAATACCTTCAGGGTAATATGGCAATTCTTTCACCGGACGGTAAATTATTATATAGTGTCAAGTATGATTTTATCCACATAGGAAGATAAGTTCATTGTGCAACGAATATGAAAGAAACACCAATCCGCACTGGCTCCTAGGCTCATGGAAGTCAATAGTGTATGTAAACATTAGTGAGCCCCTCAAAACATTTCAATATTGAATTTGTTAAATAGCTCTAATTTGGAAACAGGGGGTGCTATTATTGGTAGACTATATAAGTAGAAAAAAGAAAAATAATTGTCGTTGATTGATGCACTTGGGTTAAAGCAACCTTTATTATATAAATTCTTAAAAATACTTGTATTAAATGTTAAAACAATGAAATATAAAAGATAGAATTGTGTAATAAAGAAGGAAATATTAGTGTATTAAAAAATGTCCTGTCTAATTACAGATCTATACAATAATAGAGGGAAAAGAGTACATTACTGCTCAAACTAATTTATCTGTATCATTATAAACTCAGAATGTCTTCCACAGGAGAATTACTCAATAAATAATCTGATACAGTAACAAGTTATGGAATGTTGCTTCTGAAACGCTTTAACAAAGTATAGTATTTATAAACTTCCTGTGTAATAGATACTCTGTTTATGAATACACAGAATAATTCTGAGAAACCAATACTTACTTTTTAAGAGTATAGTGATTCTCTAGATATGTGGAAATAATATTGGTGTAACAGTTTTAATAACTATATCTCTAGAAAGAAATACTCATATACAATTGATTGGGAATTCAATATTTTACTTCATTTTCTGTGGATCATTGAAGATATTCTCATTAATAATACATAGTAATTTCGGTCAATAAAGGAGCTCTAAGTGGTCAGGACTTTTTTAATATACTTATATTTCCTTATATTTTATATTTCACTATTTTAACATTTAATACAAGTTCTTTTTTTTAATAGTTAGATAATAAAGTTTATGTTTTAACCTAAGTGCATTAATCAACGACAATTCTCTATGTCTACTTATAAGTTCTTTGTGCAGAATGATTTGTCTTTAATGAGCATTTTATAGAAAAAAAATACATCCTGAATGTAAATTAAATATGTTCCTTTTAATTGTACCATAACTGTATACGGGAAGCAGTCGGGAAGCTGACAGACTGAATCCCGACCATCGTCTTCCGACTGTCTAATCCCGGCAAGAGGTTAAATGGCAGGCATCAAAATCCCAACGCCTGTCATTTTACCTACGCCGGGAGCCCGATATCTGGCTTACTGATCAAAGGTAAGCCAGGCGCCGGGCGCGGACAGCCGCAGGGGGGAGGGTTAGGTTTAGGGTTCCTGGGGGGCACTTTGGGTTAGGCACCGCCCCCCGGGAATTTAAGGTTAGTCTAGGAGAAAGGAGGGTTAGGGTTAGGCACCAACAGGGGGAGGTTAGGGTTAGGCACCCCCCCCCCGGGGGACTTAGGTTTAGGCGGCGGGGAAGGGGGGGTTAGGTTTAGGAACTTAGATGGGGGATTAGAGTTAGGCACTTGGGGGGGAGGTTAGGGTTAGGCATCCCTAAGGGAGGGTTAAGGTGTAGAATTAGGTTAGAAAATACTTACCTTAGACGATCAGGATTTCCACTGCTACCAGGATGCCGCTGTCGGGATTTGAACCGCCGGCCATGCAGCCGGTGGTCAATCATACTGGATCCCTGTATACATCTAGTGCTCTTTATCAGTGGTTCTCAACTCCAACCCTCAAGTACCACCAATAGGTCATGTTTTGTGGACTTCTTTAGTCATACATGGGTGAGTTAATCTATTTTTCTGGGTCAGTAATTATCCTTCCTGCTTCCACAGACAGAAATACTCTCTATATGACCTGTTGGGAAAACTTTAGGGTTGAGGTTAAAACCACTGGCAGTTAGACATCTGCAGAAACACACATCTTTATGATACAATATATGTTATTTCCATCTACAAAGCATTACATAATAATAACCAGCCAATCACACTTTATAGGCATAGAAAAATATGGAACATGTAGGCATTAGGGCATGCTGGGAATGGGATCCCGGCGGTCGGGATGACACCTAATCCTAACCCTCCCTTCCCGGTGCCTAACCCTAACCTCCCCCTTAGTGCCTAACCCTAATCTTCTCCTTCCTGGTGCCTAACCCTCCTCCCTTAGTGCCTAACCATAACCTCCCCCTCCCTAGTGCCTTACTAGTGATACTTACCTTCGGGATGCCGGTGATCGGGATTCTGGCACCGGGTTCCCAACGCTGTTGGGAATCCAGAGCCGGTATTTTGACCGTCGGTATCCTGCACGCCGGGATGCTGACTACATCCCATTAGGACAGTGGTTCTCAACCCTCAAGTTTTCTTAACAGGTCACCTGTGTAGAATATTTGAAATTCACAAAACATGACCAATTGGTAGTACTCGAGGACTAGATTTGAGAACTCCTGTATTAGGTGTTATTATAGGTCTCTGTAAATTAAAAATTGTTGAAGCAATGTCCTCTTCTAATACCCCTCCTAAAATATGATAGTGATTTTTTAAATGAAGACCGGTCAGCATTTGCAATAAACGGATCAGTGGCTCTGGTTGCATCAGGGAATCAGGGAAAAACGGCTGACAGATGTATGGGGCCCTTAACGCATTGTTTATTTTTCCATATCAGAGGGGAGTACCAACATTCTAATGAATTTCATTTATCCCAGTGGTTCTCAACTTCAGCCCTCAAGCTTTCTTAATAGGTTATGTTTGTTTTTTTCTATGGAAGCAGGTGGGATAATTACTGACCCAGCAAATTAGACTAACTCACCTGTGTGGGTTTAAAGATATCCACAAAACATAGCCAGTTGTTGGTACTTGAGGACTGGAGCGGTAAATCCCTGATAAATCCAAAATTTACAAACTGCCTTTTTTTCCACTCTATTCCACTGCAAACCACTCCACTCCACTCCATTCCATTCCATTCCACTCCACTCCATTCTACTCCACTCCACTCCATTCCATTCCACTCCACTCCATTCCATTCCACTCCACTCCACTCCATTCTACTCCACTCCACTCCATTCCATTCCACTCCACTCCACTCTGCAACACTGTCCAGGTCAGGCAACCAGCAGTAACATCCAAATGAGTCCTCTCAGTTATTCACAACTTGCTCATCACTTTTACTTTTACTAAACTATCTTGAACTCTGCTGGTCATTGGCTTAAATATCAGTGCTGGACAGTGCTGGGTTTGATAGAAAAATAATACATGTAGCCTATACATTTGGATTTTGTTACATACCATCCCCATAGAAAACTATGGAACCACTGCTTCAAGACTTGGCGGACAACAAGCAGCTTTCTTTGTTATTGCATTCTAGCGACATTTATTTCTGGTGTATAGGAAGTGGTCTAAGCACAGGTGTGTACACCCAAGGATAGGTGTGAAGTTGAAGATGTAGCCAGTGATGTCAGAAGTATCTGCTGTTATATTTCTAACAAAGGGCCTGATTCAGACCCACTCGCAAGCGGCTGTCCGCTCGCAAGTGGGTCGATGTTGTGCACTGCGCATGCGCACGACGGCGGGAGCTCCGACGTGCGTATGCGCCAGACGCGACGAGCGAAGGAAAGTCCTTAGCTCGTTGTGTCTGATCAAAGGGGGCGTGCTGTCGATGTTGATTGACAGCACGCACCCTTTGGTGGGCGTGCCGGGGGCGTGCCTCCCTGACGGGGGCGTTCCCAAGGGAACGCCTACCGTCAGAAGCCGGCCCACTGACATCACTAGTGATATCAGTGGGAGTGATTTTGGCTCTGATAGAGCCAAAATCACTCCGGGCCTTGCGGTTGAAAACCTCAACCGCAGGCTCCGGCTCACCGTTTCGATGGTCGCGATGGTCACGACCATCGCGGCCATCAAACTGCACGCTCGTATAGGCTGTGTGTGGTGACCCACAGCTATACGAGCGTCCAGGAGGATGCTCCAGAATTATGGAGGGCGGCCCTCATTCAGAGCGTGCGCTCTGCTCAGAGCGTACGGCTCTGAATGAGGGCCAAAGAAAGGTCAAAAATATATATATACGGCGCTGCTCCCCTAGAGTCAGACGAAAACACCCAACAACAAAAAAAGGGGGGAAATAAGACTCTTTTGTTTGGGGGCTCTCTAATTACTAGTTTAAAACTTATCTTTTAATAGACCCTATCATAAACTAACAATTACTCCATAGATACATAAATTGACAAACAAGTAAAAAATTTATTAAATAAGGATTAAATCCAAGTGACACTTGGGTTCTGCAATTTGTCATGTATGCAGAATGGTATTTTATCCCAATACCTGCTGATTGTACCTCTGTAAATATATTATCTATCCCTTACTTTACTTCAGAAATATTCCTGAGATAAAATGCTAACAGATTATTATCAACTTCTGTGCAGGGTTACAAATACAGCCAATTAACATTGCATACATAGCATATACCAATAAACATTAACAATATGTAAGGCACACTGCACGGCGGCAGTCTTAGACGCATCTCATCTTTAAATGGTGAATATATATTTTGCCTATTTTCAAACACATTTCTATTGACCACACTTCTTTTCTCATATTTTGTTCTAGGTACAACATAAAGGTATACAATAAATACCACCGTAATGGTGCACTGAAGATATACCACTTCCAAACATTCATTAATATCTCAAAATCTGAGGCATTATAGCCTTATTTAAATAAAAATTCTGTGCCACATAGCACTCGAGCATCCCAGGACTGTGGGTTGTTGACTGTTTAATGTGTGTCAATTTCACCATTCTTAATAATTCGTATGCTGTGCAGAAGATGGTGAAAATCTGGTAGCATTTTATCTCAGGAACATTTCTGAAGTAAAGTAAGGGATAGATAATATATTTGCAGAAGTACAATCAGCAGATATTGGGATAAAATACCATTCTGCATACATGACAAATTACAGAACCTAAGTGTCACTAGGATTTAATCCTTATTTAATAAATTTTTACTTGTTTGTCAATTTATGTATCTATGGAGTAATTGTTAGTTTATGATAGGGTCTATTAAAAGATACGTTTTAAACTAATCAATAGAGAGCCCCCAAACAAAAGAGTCCTATTTTCCCTTTTTTTTTGTTGGACGTTTATTTTTGCCCTTAAACATGAAGAAACAGCAGTTTCAATATATTTTAAGAACAGAATTGCTTGATAAATAGGCCCCTGAGAGACTTTTTTTATATTCTTGCATTTATAAGTGTAATTACAATTTGATAACTAAGACGGAGTTATGCCAGAGTTAAATTGGAGGAAAACTGAGGGAAAACATCCTCAAAACCAAAGCACTTTTTGAACGACAACAAGCAACATACTTGTGTGAATTACCAAATTCATATCCAGGAAACTCATTACTGCACTCACTGCTTGAAATTTGCAAGTACTTCCCTATCTGCGTGCTGCTCTTGTTGATGAATCTTTGTTGTTCAAAACACTTCTGACTGGATCGGTTCTTTACATTGTAATTGTTGCCTTCTTATTACTGAACATCCTGTTTGTACTGTATTACCTTTTTCTGTTGCATCATATCTGTCCACTTTAAACATTCTTTATTTTAATAACTAATTCCTGCACCCACTACTCACAAACCTCTCTTTATATTTCACTTTTGGAGCTGCACTCATACATTAGCAGCACTTTTCTTTTACCTGTATTATTGAACATTTAACAACTTTTATCCACACTGTTTCTACATCACACAGCTCCCACTCCAGTTTTCATCTTGCTTATTACCTCATCCACAGCATGAACGCCCTTTCTTCAAACACCCCCCTTATTCAGTGTCCACAAAATCCTCTACTTTATCCATCCCTATCCTCCCCCTCTTGTCTCCTCCAATTGCTGTAACCCCTATTTTCTCTCATCAGTCTCCCTTCCAACACTCTGCTTCTTTCCCCCGCCTTTCCTGTTCCTCCACTCTCAACCGCCTCCCTCCATGGCCTTGCTACCTCACCACTAAGCCCCATTCCCTCCTGGTTCTGCCTGTCACCTCCAGGGCTGCCAAGAGAAATTCTGGGCCCGGATAAAACAACATCCTATGGGACCACAGCATGTTAGGTGGGTCTAGCTTGTGAGATGCACCCACTCACAGGAACATGGCATAGCACCCAGCACTGTATTAGGATGGTGGGACAGTCCCATAATAGCTGAATTTTTACCAGGATGTATTTAGATGCTAAAATGGAACACACAAAAATTAAAGCGCTACAGCTTTATTTTGTACATCTCTCAAGTAAATAACACATAAACAAAATCTGTTTTCTGTAATAGAAATAGATGTATGAAGAATTTAAGTTTGACATAACATCAGGTCACCTTATATACACACATGCCGCAGCACATATCCTAACCCTCCGCTCCATGCTCCTTCCTCACTATCTACCCCATCTTTGTCGCCCCTGTCTGTCTGCCCCTCCCCTTTAGAATGTAAGCTCTCACGAGCAGGGCCCTCATCCCTCACGTGCTTCTCCTCCCCCTACTTATTTATCATTTACTCCTAACTCCCCAATTGGCACCTAACACTTGGTTGCTGAGGCCCTGCTGCTTGTGTTATGCAGCTAAGTGTATAAACCATGTCCTTGTCCTGTATTGTTTTATATTACTATTAACTGTATTTCTTGTGTGCTGATTTATGTTCTGCATAAGGCACTGCAGAACCTTTATGGCACCATATAAATAAAGTATAATAATAATAATAATAGGGTTAGTTCAGAATCGCATGCAATGGCGATATTCACACACATGGTCAATATTTTTCAACTGTGCATGCATTTAAGTCGCTAAAAGTTGCACAGCGGATGCTTCCCATGGTGTGTATGCACAAAGTCACTTTAGTGATTGAGACACTATGTATTATAAATGTATTGGGAGATGACTGCGAAGCGGCTATTCAGACGCATGGAGACGCACTGTCTGATGGTCGTGTTATGGTTGTGTTGTGGGTGTGCAGCATAAGTAGTTGCAAACTCAGATACTTAATCACTTATATTGGAGACCATACTCTGACAGAGAGCCTACACCTAGCATGGGGTAGATGTTAGTTTCGATGGTGCAACCTATGGTATTGTATAAAAACGCTCCTAGGGGTAAATTTACAAAGAATCAAGTTTGGTTGAGATGACAATCTCGGGTGAGCTTAGGCATGTTTTTCATCTTGCAAATTTACTAAAGGCAAAGTCAGGTGAGTTACAGAGAGATTTCTCTCATTTCACTCGCAAAACTCAGAATAGCTAGCAAACTCGAATTTTCTCACCATCGGCCAAACTCTGAAGTACTTTTCACCTAAAAGATACATCTCGCAAATTTACCAAGAATCGTGATGAGAATCTCAGGTGAGGGCTGCAAACTCTCTGCCAAATTGACGTTTTAAACACTCACCTCCAGATCTGCGAGTTTGGCTGAAACATACACAAATCATTGGTTTTTTTTTTTACTTACTTGTTAAATTATTTTTAATTATTTTTAAAAAAATTACGTGAGGTCCCCCCCAAAAAGACTAACCAGCCCCGGATTTGTTAGCCTGTCCTGGTTCTTAAAGCTACATGGAAAAAAATGTGTAGGGTTCCACTGTAATTTAAGAACTAGCACCAGGCAGCAGGGCCAGACCTGTAGATGCTCATTGGCTAAGTCCACGTGGGTTCCAGCCAATGAGCGGCCGCTAATGGAAGCCGCCGCTGATTGGCTGGCGCCCCGGCACTAATGATAGCTCAAGCCCGGAGCTGTCATTAGCAAAACTATATCAACATGCTGATACGTATTGATACAGTGTGTCCGGGGCCCTGTTTGGATTACTGCGGAGAACATCGTGGGACAAAAGGTGAGTATTGGATCTTTTTTTACAGGTACTTTCATTGGATACTTTACATTGAGAAGGGGACGTGAACATCTGGGAGCAGATGATTATGTATGTGTATGTATGTTTGTAATAACATTTTATTTTCATGGTGTGTTGTGTTTTTTTATACATTTCTTTACAGGTGAACTACACATACCATTGAGCCCTTAATGCCCCGCATGCTGGTACTTGTGGTTCTCCAAGTACCAGCGTGTGGGGGAGGCTTGCTGGGACCTGTAGTTCCACTGTAAAGACAATGTGAAATATTCTAATTTTGACATACTACACCTACACTATCAACCCGCCACCCACCGCCCAGGGGTGGCGGGGATAGCCCCGGGCTATCAGCCTAGGACAGGGGTGCCCTGGAGAGGGGGACCCCTTTATTGGAGAGGTCCCCAAATCCCCAGGGATCCCTGGCCTGGGCTGACTAGTGGTCAGGGCTGATGCTGCGGCTGGGGGGTCGGTGAAAGGGCTCCCCTGGCTGTAGCATCAGTCCTCTGCTAGAAAGGGTCCAGAGCTGGTTTTAAATATATGGTGAACCTCATGCAAATATTTTATCCATATATTTAAAACCAGGTCTGGTCCTGCTGCCTGGTGCTGGTTCTTAAATTACATTGGAACCCTACACATTTTTTCCCCTGTAATTTTAAGAACCAGGACAGGCTGACAAGTCCGGGGCTGGTTAGTCTTTTTGGGGAGGACCTTTTAATAAAAATGTAACCCTTTTTTACAGGTCCTAACACACAAGCAGCAAGCACATATTTCACTGAGATGTGCAGGCTGCTAGCTCGGGAGAGATTTGCAGAGAGGAAATACTGCAATCTCGTGTGAGTAATCTCATCTTCACTTGATACTCGGGGGAGATATCTCGATTTGCTTCACCATCAAAAAACTCACTTTCAACTAAACTCACTTCTTAGTAAATTTGCAAAAAAAAAAATCACCCGAGTTTTGGCGAAGCCCCTAGTGGGATTGTTACTTCCCAGTCCATGCTGACACACACTTGTACACCAGGGAAAGGGCTTTACTAGCATTAGCTGTACATATGATCATCTAGTATACAGTAGTGATGGCCATTGACTATCGTTGATTAGAAACCATCGACGGTCATCATTACCATCAATCAGTAGACATGAGTCTGCCAGCCGATGGTTTTCATTTTACAGTGGCTAGCACAGAGCTACTGCTGGCTGTCAGTCTGCAGTAGCCCTGTGCCATTGTAGAAGTTTGTCAGTGCAGTCAGTGTGGGCGGGTCCATCACCGACCCTCTCCATTCTCATAGCTGCACTACATCACCGCCAACTCTTGTACATAGGCGGTCAAAGTAGCTACTTGTGTCTAACTCTGCCTCAGTGGGCGTGGTCTCCATTTCCAAGCTGAAAAATGTATGGGATTCGGCAATCTGCATTTTCAAAGCTTTTATGGCAGGAACCATCGATGGTATGATGACATTGCATAGTTTCATATGATTGATGGTTCCTCTCTTGTTTTCCATCAATGGCAACCATCGATTGAAAACACACTGATGGCCATCTCTAGTATACAGTTGTTTGCAAAATTTAAGGCACTCCTGAACAAAGAGCATCTTCACTGAATTTCTTTTGAAGTGATGAGAAGTTTACAAAACCTCGGCAGTATATAAACTTATGGAAATATATCTGTGATAAAGCATTTGTCATGGGAGAAACCTATTTTCCTTTACAATGCAGGATTCCTGCAACTAAATCCATGAATGACATAGGGCCTGATTCAGCAAGGATCGCTATTGCAATCATGCTAGTGATTACGCACGCAGTCTCACTGGGCAGATATGCTAAAGATTGCAATCACATTCCATATGCAGCCTAACATAAGGATGCCCCCCTTACCTTACACACGTCCATAATACTTAGCAAGACTGCAAAACCATTGGTAACATCGAGTACAATCACAGCCTCACGCACACTTGCACAAGGTCTGGTCTTACTCAGAAATTGCCAACCTCATCGCACGCAGTGAAGGCCCAAGCTGCGTATGGCATTGCAGTGGCTCATTTATGCACGCCCCTGTAACGGCATTCAAACGCACTGGCATGCCTGCATTTTGCCAACCACCCCCCCCCCCCTAGTCACCACCCCCAAATGATACTTCCTATCAATCACTCTGCAATGGGTCTGCGTAGTCACTGCAGCGATCGCATTCCCGATCACAGTGGAGTGTTCGTGCACGTAATCGCAGTTGAGATTTTTGCTGAATCAGGCCCATAGTACATTGTGTTTGAAGTTACAATTATGTATTAAGATAAACTGGCCTGAGAAGGGAAGGAGTCGGGAAGCCGGCGGTCACAATGCCGACCGCCGGCTTCACGACTGCTTAATCCCGGCAAGGTACAAATGACAGGCGTTGAAATCCCAGCCTGTCATTAGACCTACGCCGGGAGCCCGACACCCGGCTTACCGATCGAAGGTAAGCCGGGCACCGGGCGTGGACAGCCGCGGGGGGGTTAGGTTAGGGGCTCCCGGGGGGACTTAGGGTTAGGCACCCCCGAGAGTTTAGGGTCAGGCTAGGGGAGGTGGGGGGTTAGAGTTAGGCAACCCCAGGGGAGGTTAGGGTTAGGCAACCCCCCCGGGAGACTTAGGGTTAGGCTGTGGGGAAGGGGGGGTTAGGTTTAGACACTTACTGGGGGGTTAGGGTTAGACACTTGGGGGGAAGTTAGGGTTAGGCACCCCTAAAGGAGGGTTAGGGTCAGGGGGGGGAATTAGGTTAGTTATACTTACCCTAAGGAAGATCGGGATTTCCTCTTCTGTCAGGCTGCCGCTGTTGGTAAATCATACTGATCCCCCTGAGAATGCTCCCATCCACCTCCCAAACTTTGAAAAATAAGTTGTGGTGTACTTTGGATGTCTTCCCAACACAGTGGGTGTGGTTATGTAAATAGTGGATGTAGATATGTAAATAGTGGGTGTGGTTATGTTACATAGGAAAGCAGATGCTTTGCTATGTAACCCCAAAGTGAGCAGCTGTGCCTTTGCCTCCCAGATTATTAGATGTGAATCAGTAGAAGTCTACAAGACACATACCTTCATCTGGCGATCATATTTATGGCTGGTACAGGCATTTTTAGGAGGACAGCAGAGCTGTAACATATGGGAGATTTGACACATATCTGTAAGCACAAAGTATAAGAAACAAATTAGAAGCGGACAGTGAGACTTAGGGGTCAGTCCTATTAGGTGCGAATGGCGAGGGGCGAGTTGCTATTTTCACTTCAAATTCACATAGCAAATTCATTTTGCAATCCAATTAGCAAATCGCACTGAATCAGTCAGACTGAATTCGCAAATTTCCACTCGCACCTCCCTGAGGGTGAGAGATGGAAAGGAAAATCTTTATTTTAAGGTTAAAATGTGGGGACACCGTGCTGAACCCTTTGGAAAACCCCCCTAATGACTAATTAGGCATTTGGAAGTTTTCCAATTAGCTTAATTAGTCCAATAATTACATGTCAGTTTTGGGGGTAAAAAAAAATGTCCTCAAATTACCCCAAAATCAACTTTTTCATTAGTTTAGGCACCCCAAAGTTAATTACAAATTACAATCATTATTTAGTTGAAAAATAATTGTTTTTAGAATTTTTTTTTTACATGTCAAGGTGCCCTCAGAGTACCCCAAAATCACCCTTTTTATTACTTTTTTTTTTCATTTTTCATTTAATTCATTTGAGATTAAATGAAAAAAGTTTTTTTATAATTTTTTTACCTACAGTACCTTCCTAATGCCCACAAACAGCCTTCTATACGGTCCTGCTAATGAAATTATCAATTTTGGGGGGTCAAGGATGGTCTCCCCACATTTTCATGCATTTCTCACAAATCTCATTTGATAGTCAATTCGCACCCCTCCGCTGCGAGTAGTGCGAATAGGCATTTTTAATTGGATTGGAGAATTCTCAGGAGCTCGCTTCGCTGCAAAGTGTGCAAGTTTCAAGAAACAGCTGTTCGCCATTCGCACCTAATTGGATTGAGCCCTTACATCCAGAAAACAGCCATCTAAAATAGAATAGCATCCATTACTGAGGAGAAAAAGTATCATACAGACAGCAGTGGTTGAACTAGTGAGAGATGAGTCCAGATGCAAACTTATGCTTTACCCTTATCCCCGCTCCCCAAAGGTCCCCCCCAAAAAAGTAAATGTGGGTAGTAACTTGTGCACATATGGATATTATGCAGCACTTTATAAAGAATATTTCAGTCATTCACATCAGTACCTGCACCAGTGGAGCTTGCAATCTAACCTCCTGTTACATACACACCAGGGATAATTTTTTAGTCAGGAGCCTATTAATATACCAGGATATTTGTTTGGAACTGGAGCAAGTCTGCTGCATTGCAGTGCATGAAGGAGAGATGGCTATGGGTGTCAGAGAATGGGGTGCTGGAGAGACGACTGTGGGCGTCAGAGAATGGGGTGTTGGAGAGATGGCTGGGGGTTTCAGAGAATTATTATTATCATTTATTTATATGGCTCCACAAGTATTCCGCAGTGCCTTACAAAGTATATAAACAAATAAGTAGCCAGCGACCTACAATACAATACAATACAATACAATACAATACAAAGCAGGACACGGACAAGGATAATAAACATTGCTATATTAGCAATCTTTACACCCACATAAGCAGCCAAGTGTTAGTTGCCCTAGTGGGGAGTAAGAGATAAATGAAAATACAGTAGAGAGAAGCACAAGAGGGTAGAGGGCCCTGCTTGAAAGAGCTTACATTCTAAAATGGAGTGGCAGACAAACAGGAGTGACACAGATGGGGTAAGAGGGGAGGAAGGAAGATGTAACAGCAAGTTAGGATGACAGCTGGAAGGCTTTAATGAAGTAGTGGGTCTTAAGAGCTCATTTGAATGATTGTAGAGAGGTGCTGAGTCTGATGGGGAGAGCGATGGAGTTCCAAAGGTGGGGAGCAGCGCGGGCAAAATCTTGGAGGCGGGAGTGGGAAGAAGTAATCAATTGGCATGAAAGGCGACATGTATTAAGTGAACGAAGAGGGCGGACAGAAGAGTGAAGGGAGATGAGATCAGACATGTAAATGGGAGAGGATGGGGTGAGGGCTTTGTAAGTGAGTGTGAGAACATTGAATTGGGTTCTGAAAGGGAAGGGGAGCCCAAATAGGGCTTGTAGGAGAGGGGAGGCAGATGTAGAGAGTTTGGAGAGGAAAATGAGCCAAGCAGCAGCAGTGAGCACAGACTGGAGAGGAGAGAGATGGGATTTAGGGAGGCCAGATAGGAGGAGGTTAGGAGATGACTAGTGAGTGTATGAGGGTTTTTGTGGCATCCTGGATGAGAAAGGGTCTGATCTTGGAAATATTCTTGAGATACAAACGACAGGACTGTGAGAGGTTCTGAACATGTGGTTTGAAGGAGAGGGAAGAGTCCAGGATGACTCCAAGAAAACACACTTTGGGAGTAGATGAGATAGTTATGCCATCTATTGATAAAGAAATAGTGGGAAATGAGGTTATGTGGGAGGGTGGGAAGATGATCAGCTCAGTCTTAGACATATTAAGTTTGAGATATCGCTGGGACATAGGAAGGAAGAGATAGCAGAGAGACAGTTGGAAATACGAGTCAGTAAAGAGGGGAAGAGATCAGGTGAGGAAAGGTAGATCTGAGTATCATCAGCATAGAGATGATAATTGAGATCAAAAGAGCAGATGAGTTTACCTAGAGAGGATGTATAGAGAGAGAATAGGAGAGTTCCAAGAACAAAACCTTGGGGAACACCTACTTTAAGAGGCTGTGGGGGGGAGAAGGAGTCGTGAGAGGAAACAGAGAAGGAATGTTCAGAGAGGTAGGAGGACAGCCAGGGGAGAGCAGTGTCATGTAGACCAAGGGAGTTAAGGATATGCAGCAGGAGAGGGTGGTCCACAGTATCAAAAGCAGCAGAGAGGTCAAGGAGAATGAGCAGGGAGTAGTGGCCCTTGGATTTGGCAACAAGGAGGTCATTGCTGACTTTCGTGAGGGCAGTTTCAGTGGAATGGAGAGAACAGAAGCCAAACTGAAAAGGGTCAAGGAGGGAGTGGGAGGAAAGAAATGTGGTGAGGCATTTGTAAACAATACATTCAAGGAGTTTGGAGGCAAAAGGGAGGAGAGAGATGGGTCAGTAGTTAGAGAGAATGTTTGGATCAAGGATAGGTTTTTAAAAATGGGGGAGACAAGGGCATGTTTGAATGCAGAAGGAACAGTGCCTGATGAGAGGGAGAGGTTAATGAGGTGGGCAAGATGGGAGGAGGCAGAAAGAGAGAGGTAGCAGAGGAGGCGGGAGGGGATGGGGTCGAGGGGAGAGGTGGAAGGGGGGGAGGACTGGATGAGGGTCTTAACTTCCTCTCCAGATACAGGGGTGAAGGATGTCAGAGTCTGTAAAATGAATGGGATGGGGTTATCCAGGAAAGGTGGAGGTGGAGAGCTGGGGGACTCATTGGATATGATGTCCTGATGAATGGAATCAATTTTAGATGTAAAATAGGTAGCAAAGTCAATGGCAGAGAGCAATGGGGGAAATGAGGAGAGGGTGGGCAGAGGAGAGGAGTTGAAGGTGGAAAAGAGATGCTAGGGGTTTGAGGACTGAGAGGAGATAAGATTCTTGAAATATAACTGTTTAGAGAGGGAAAGGCAGCACTGTAGGATGACGGCAGGAATTTGAAATGGAGAAAATCTGCCTGAGAGCGCGATCTTCTCCACTGTCGCTCGGCGGTTCGGGAACATTTTTGCAGGTATCTGGTGCATTTGGAATGCCAGAGTTGAGGTGTGGATATGCGAGGGTGAGTAGTGATCGTCGGAGCAACAGAGTCCAGAGCAGAAGTAAGGGACGTATTGTATAGGGAAGTAGCGTGTTCAGGGCAGGAGAAAGAGAGGATAGGGGAGAGAAGTGAGTCAAGTAGGGAAGAAAAGAAAGCAGTCTCGATAGCTTTAATGTTACGCTTAGTGATGGTGGCTTTCGGAGGTAGAGGAGGGGAAGGAGAGAGGGATAGTTTTAAAGAGAGAAGGTGATGGTCAGAGAGGGGGAATGGGGAATTGGAGTAGGCAGAAATATCACAACGGTGAGTGAATACCAGATCAAGCAAATGCCCACTCGCATTGGGAGGGTAAGGAAGTCAATTGGGAGAGGCCAAATGAGGAAGTGAGGGTGAGGAGTTTGGAGGCAGAGGATTCTGTGGGGAAATCAATTGGAATATTGAAGTCACCTTGGATAATAGAGGGAAGTTCTGAGGAGAGAAAGTGAGTCAGCCAGGAAGCAAAGTTGTCAATGAACTTGGAGGGAGGGCCAGGGGGACGGTAAATGACAGCTACTCGGAGGTGTACTGGTGGGAAGAGGCGTATAGCATGAACTTCAAATGTAGAGAATGTAAGGGATGGTTCTGAGGGTATGAGTTGGTATGAGTAACCAGGGGATAGAAGGACCCCAACACCACCACCATGGCGACCCCCAGGCTGGGCTGTGTGAGAAAATGTGAAGCCCCCATAGGAGAGAGCTGCAGGAGAAGTGGTGTCAGAGGGTAAAATCTAGGTTTCAGTAATGGCAAGGAGATTCAGGGAGTTGGAGATGAAAAGGTCATGTTTGGGGGCCAGTTTGTTACAGACTGATCTGGCATTCCAGGGGACACAGGATAGAGTGACAGAGTTGATAGGAGAAAAATGAATGAGATTATCAGGGTTGCTATAGCATGGAGATGAGATTACTTTGGGAGACTGAGATAAATAGAGTGTAGGGATCATGTGGGCTCCTGTGCTAGGAGGGGAACCTGTAGGATGTGGGCAGGGAGGGAAATTAAGGAGACGTTGATGGAGGTGAAGATGAAGTGACAGGGAAAGAAGTGAGGGAGGAGAGATTATCAGTGGGGTAGTAGGATCCAGGGGGGCTATAAGAGTAAGAAAATGGAGTGATGGCAGAAGAGGGGGAGGAAGGCAGAGAGAGAAGGGGAGATAGCAGGAGGTGGAGGAGACCATGGGAAAAGGATAGTGGTGGAATCAGGGGGGAGAACAAAAGATTAGGTGGAAACTGAGTGAAGGGAGGAGTTGAAGATAACATGGTCAAGGTAAGGATGAGGTAAATAGGAGAGGGAAACTTTGAAAGTATGAATGAAGAAATAATGTAAGAGAATGTGCAGATTTCCAGGAATGTTAAAAAAAAAAAGTGTCCGCACAACACAAATATATTATTGAGTATAGTAAAAGTAGAGATTAGATGGGAGCAGAAATTGAATATTAGAGTAGAGAGTGGTAGTAGCTAGATGATGTAAGACTAGGCAAAAGAGCTAAGGTAAAAATACATTATTAGAGGTGAACTGACATTAACAGTATTAATTAAGATTATCTGTTAAGCAGAGGTAGCACAAATAGTAGCAAGTGTGGCTCAAAGTTTTTGTAGCAACCAAACAGAGGTCCTGATTCAGATCCTCTAGCGGGTCGATGGTGGGGTACTGCGCACGCACGGCACGCGCCGCGAGCATGCGCAAGCCCCGGAGCGAGAGAGAAATTCTCTTGCTCTGGGACTCACTACAAAAGGGGCGGCTGTCGATGTTGATCGACAGCTCACCCCGTTTTGTAGGCGGGGCAGGGGGGTGGCTACACAAACGGAGGCATTCTCGAAGGAACGCCTGCTGTTTGTGGGAGGCACCACTGACATCATCAGTGATGTTAGTGGAGAGCTTCCTGCTCTGTTAGAGCAGGAAGCTCTCTGGAGCTTGCGACGGACGAGACCCTACCACAAGGGTCTCGTCGCAAGCCCCGATGTTCGCGATGGTCGCGACCATCACGACCATCACCTGGCCGCCCGCAAAAGCTATGGGTGGTCACCCACAGCTTAACGAGTGGCCAGGAGGCCGCAACAAAAAAAAAACGCCATGATTCAGAGCGAGCGCTCTTTTTTTGTCATGGCACATGTGACATGGGTGGTTTGTACACTGACCTGATCGTAGTGCTTAAGAGAGGGTATGGTCAACCTTAAGCTCTACGACCAGTTCCGATGGTCTCAATTAATCCTTATATGGCCGGAGATGACGTGTAATGCGTACGAGAAGGGGGCGTATATTTTGTCTTACAGCCGCATCCTCCCCTTGGTCGGCCAGCTAACGATCTGATCTTAAGGACGCAACTTGCGAGTGCATCATTTGCATATCTGGCCCCTTTTCCCTTACGACCGTGCGGCCGCAATGACCGACTCTGAATGAGGTCCACAGTGTGGCGTCTGTGAAGCTTTCAGTTTATTTGTAACCAAACTAGGTAAGTGTCAAAAAATAGAATATTATTTCGGCTCAATGGTGGGAGATGTGATCTGGGAGTATGAAGTAGAGCAGACAAAGAATAGGGAGATAGAGCGAGCGCTCTAAAAGAGAGTCCGGCTCTGAATCAGGCCCAGAGTCCAGTGTTGAAAGTCCTGGTTATGCAGTCAGCAAGACCCTGTAGCAGTGAGAATGTGGAATCACCTTTTTTGATGTTATTTAGTCCAAATCTAGATTAGGTTGTTGAAAGTGTTGAAAGGTCATTTCCCTTATGTTTCACTTTGGTTCAACGTCGGTATAATGAAAGTATTAATATTAAAATGTAAGTGCACTTATGATATAGGACACTTCCAGCCAGGCTTTAAAGCCTACAAATGACCAATACATAGGAGATCTACCATGTGAAAGTACTGAATGCTAACAAGCCCAGCACCCCTCCAACTAGCAATAAATTGAGTAAAACAAACAAACAGCACATATCACTATTCTAATATAAGGCTCTATGAGCTAACTAATACAAAGAAACAATAAAAACCATCAAACTAGTATACAATGCAGTGATATGCTATTTAACATTGCTTATCAGCAAAATGCTGAGTCTTGTAGTTCGTTACCTAAAGTTATCAAGCTGGCCAATATAAATTCAGTGCAGCAAAATGCTGAGACTTGTAGTTCGTTGTAGTTTGTTACCTAAAGTTATCAAGAGAATGGGGTGTTGGAGTGATGGATCAGCATGTCAGAGAATGGGGTGCTGAGAGATGGCTGTGGGTGTCAGAGAATAGGGTGTTGGTGAGATAGCTGTGGTGTTAGAATGGGGTGTTGGAGAGATGACTGGGATGTCAGAGAATGGAGTGCTGGAGAGATGGTTGCACATATTAGAGAATGGAGAGTTGGAGGGATAACTGGGGATGTCACAAAATAGGGAGAAGTAGAGGTTACTGGGGTGTCAGCAAGGGGTGCTGGAGAGATGACTGGGGGTGTCAATGAATTGGGGTGCTGGAGAGATGGCTGGGGTGTCAGAGAATAGGGTGGAGAGATTGCTGGGGATGTCAGTGGATGTGGTGCTGTAGAGATGACTGGGGGTGTCAGAATGTAGTGCTGGAAAGATGACTGGGGGTTTCAGAATAGGTTGCTGGAGAGATGGCTGGGGGTGTCAGAATAGGATGCTGGAGAGATGGCTTGGGTTGTCAGAATGAGGGTGTTTAAGAGATGGCTGGGGGTTCAGAATGGAGTGCTGTAGCGATGGCTGGGGGTGTCAGAATGGGGTGATGTATAGATAGCTGGGGGGTGTCAGAATGGGGTGTTGGAGAGATGGCTGGGGGTGTCAGAATGGGGTGTTGGAGAAATGACTGGGTGTGTCAGTAATCCGAGGAGTCAGATTTAAAATAAACCTTAAAAAACTGTCTATAAAAATATCCAGGGAGCACATGCAAACCTCCCCTCACAGGTCCCATACCGGTTTCATGCCCCCACACATCCTCTCATGTGAGATGAGTCCTGCAGGCCCTGTTTTCGGCACAAAAGAAGGGAGCAGGTCTCAGAGCAACAATAGACGTGAGTCACATGGCCACCTCAGACCTGTGGAGCAGCAGAGAGGGCCAACCCATGACAGTGATGTCACTGTTGCCACGCTCCACTGTGGGAATCCTGTACAGAACTATCTGGAGGAATCCCAACTAGGGTTACCACTGGTAACTAAAGCTGCATCAGGATGAGCTCCCCACGGGCTGGGTTGCACAGCTGACAGGAAAACAACCAAGGCTGCCCGGCTGCAGGCCCCATCATCACTGCAGACCCGGGTAGTTCCACCCCTGAAGACAAGCAAAGTGGTCTTTTTTTAAACAATCAAAGGTATTAACAAACACTTTTAATATCTCCACAAGTGGGCAGCACGGTTGGCCTAATGGTCAACATTAGTGTCTCACAGTACTGAGTTCATGAGTTAAATTCCCAATCATGGTCAATTTGTGTGAAGTTTGTATGTTCTCCCTGTGTTTGCATGAGTTTCCAGTTTCATCCCATACTGGTAGGTTAAAAAAATTGACCCTAGTGTGTATGTGTGTGCATATTATAGGATCTATTCTGTAAGCTGCACTGGGGCAGGGACTAATGTGAATTACAAATATTCTCTGTAAAGCATTGCAGAATATGTGTGCACTGAATAAATAACTATTAATAAATAAATAAATAAATAAATAATAGACAGATGCAAGACTATCAGGTAATTGGTTTTCAGCCGCCTAGAGAAATATCCTGTAAAGACTGGAAATTGGTTGACTCCTACTCAAGGGAATGTTATTATTCAAATATAAACATAACTGACATGCTATGCTTTATACCCTTACGTATTTTAATTTTTTCAGCATTTTAGCTACTTTGTAACCCCCTGCTGCATTTGCGATCCCAGCAGTGCGACGGAGGTCACAGTGCTGGAATCATCATCGCGACCATCGGTGGTCGATAATCTCGATGGGTGGCCGGCCAGCTGAGTTAGTGTCAGCATACTCAGCCTGGCCGGCTTGCGAGCCCAGGATACTGCGTTTCCAGGAACGGCGCCCGAGCCTGCCCCAACACCATCTGCTTATCAATCAGGCAGAGGCATTCAAGGGCTAGCGTGCATGTTAGCAGGACCCATTCTGCACACTCGCAGAATGGGTCCTGCACATGCGCAGATTTCCGTAATTCGGGAATCTGCGTTCAGAACTGCTGAATTAGCCCCACAGTGCAGCTTGCTGGTAGCTGCTACAGACATGGGGGTGGTACTCAGATATACATTTTTAAATAATATTTTCATAATCACATGATCAATTTGTTAGCCAATTGTGTTTTAGAATTACTAACACTTTTTTAATCGTATAATAATATTTATATATAGCTATTTTTGGTCCCAAATGATATGCAGTTCTGATAGGCCTCAATTTCTGCAATTTGGTTATACAGGAGTGGCTTTATTGCACCAAGATCCTGCCAACTGTTACTTGACCAGCATGTGTCAGTTAGAATTTCTATCCCAAATGGACAAACAAGTATTTAGAATTTTGGGGTTTATCCTAAACACAAACTCCTATAGAATGTGATTAAGAAGCACCCACCCAGCTCCTAACTACTTGTCTCCACACTGCAGACCTCAAGTGTGAGCCTCCCCTTTATATAGTAAACTAAAACATACTTTATTTCACATATGATCCTACATATTACAACAGAATAACTCATCTAAATCACTTCACGTTTAGCAATTTTTAAAGGTTCACTGAAACAAATATTACAATGTATTTTCATTGTGAAAAAGCTCCTAGTAATACTGGTAAATGTTGTAAACATTTTAGGAATTTTCAGAACTATAGATATCTGAAATCCTGCTTTTGCTGGTGTGGGAAACACTTTTCTATGCACACTACGTTTCCTGTCTGTAAGATCTATTGGAGAACCTAAAGGGGCTGGTTCTGAGTTGCACACAAGAGGTTTGCAGACACAGGGACACAGGGCTTGCATGGCACGCCTCCAAATAACGTCAGGCTGGGGGTAAAGTCCAGCCCTCCGTCACTGGCTGGGCTTCCTCCAGCCCTCTCCCGTCAGTAAATGGATGCCGCACGCATGTGTGCTGCATCCATTCACACTCAGGGGGTCCGGCACCCAACCTCCCGATTTGACCACCCACAGGCCACTTTGGCCCACGGGTGGAGCAGCTGGACAGTACTGTCCTGCTGAAATCGGGATGTTGGGGAGGGGTGCGCCCTCTATAGGTGGTGCCCCTGTGCGACGCACTGGGCGAACAACCCTAGAGCCGGCCCTGTGCGACAGATACAGTGTTTTTCGCACTGCACGTAGCTGAGCATGCCCAACTTTCAGCAACTACACATGCTGAATAGTAGGCAACTGAGCCGCATTTCCACTTGTGGTTGAGTGGTTGTTACTGGGCGGCAATTGTATATTTGCATATACAGGGCCGGCCGACCATTACGTCGAGTACGCGGCTGAGTAGGGCGCCGTCCTGTGAAGGGCGCTAGAAAGAATCCGAGGAGTGACAGTGATGGATGGGAAAGTGAACAGAAAGGGGCGAGCTGGGCCGGGTGCAGGCTGTGGTCACTGCCATCGGTGCCCGTTCCGATGCAATTTAGCATTGAGGGGGAAGGGGCTTCAGCTACGTGCAGGGCTAGCACTGGGGATCCGGCCAGCATCAGCAATAGTCTGCCGCCGGGGACTGGACTCTGGACAGTGGACAGGAGTGAGCACTGGGGTGTGGGCGGGGCTGCCTTATGACTCATCGGATCTCTTTCTGTTTCAGTCATCAGGCAGCGCCGCCCCCACGCCAGTGCTCAGCCTGTACAGTCCCCGGCAGCGTTGTCACTCAGACATGAAGAGACAGAATGGAACAGCCGGAAGACAGCCCTGGCCTGGGTGGGTGCCTTTCACTTTCCTGCCAGTGTTACAGGTAAGTTTAGCCTGCCTGGGAGGACCCTAGGGTGTGAGAGTGGAGGCAGGGGAAAATCATTTTGTGGGATAGGGGGACACTCTATGTGGAATTTTGGGAGGTAAAAGCACTATGTGGGATGGGGGGGAACAACTTGTTTGATGGGGGAAGCACTATGTGGGATAGGGGGCGGCGGGAAAGCACTATGTGGGAGGGTATGGCACTATGTAGGATGTGGGGGAGGGGATATGAGGGGTTGTGATGAGGGGAGTGAGAGGGGCTTTGATGACTGGGGCTGTGGTGAGGGGTGCTGTGATGGAGTTGAGTGAGAGGGGCTGTGGTGAGGGGTGCTGTGATGGAGGGGACTATGATGAGGAGGTGTGAGAGGGGCTGTGATTGTGGGACTGTGAAGAGGGGATATGAGGGGCTGTGATGAGGGGAGTGAGAGGGGCTGTGATGACTGGGGCTGTGAGGGACTGTGATTGGGTGGACTTTGATGAGGGGGAGTGAGAGGGGCTATGTTGAGGGGCTGTGATGAGGGGGATATGGGGGGAGTGATGAGGGGTGCTGTGATGAAAGGGGCTATGATGAGGGCGGCTGTGAGGGGCTGCGATGACTGGGACTGTGATGAGGGGTGCAGTGATGGAGAGTGCTGTGAGGGGCTGTGATGAGGGGTGCTGGGCTGTGAGGGGCTCCATGGTCAGGGGGGTATAATGAGCAAGCTGAGATGAAGGTCCACTGAGGGGTACCAAAATCTATATCTGCTTACCAAAAAAAATTGTCTCGGGCCAGCCCTGTGCATGTAGCATAAGTGTTCTGAGGGTGTGTAGTAGGTTCTTCATAGTTGAGCTTATGGAGAGCTCCATGTGATTTCTGATTGATCTCTTGCACCAGGTATAGCAGAGGTAGTTTAAGTGTGCGCTGATAATAAGGACGGCTACTTTCACAAGCGGATGGATAATGGCGGTGCGGCAGCATAGATACAGCAAGCTCTGAATACAGACGAAGACCCAACTTCATTTCCAAGCAGGCAATGTGGCCACAACTGCATCTGTCTTGCGCGCAACTCTGAATCAGGCCAAAAGCATCTTCTTTTTTAGGGTTGGGCAATAAGCGACGCCTCCGCTGTTGTAGAACTACACATCCCAGCATGACCTGTCACAGTTTTGCTATTTGGCCATGCTGAAGCTAGTGCAAAGCATGCTGGGATCTGTAGTTCAACAACAGCTGGAGGGTCAATAATTGCCCACCCCTTACAGCATAAGCAACATATATACTAGATTGTGTATAGTGAGCTCAGACATGGGTGCAAAGGGTTGCAATAGTGCTCACATAATTATTAATAATGCTAGTAATCCCTTTCCTGCCCTGTCATGTTTACCACCTTCCTTGGTTACATAAAAAGCCCTATTTAAATTAACATTATTGCCAATATTATTTCAAGAAACACACAGACTTTCTTTAAATTGTTCATCCTGAAAATAATATGGGGGTTACTTATTAAATATATTATTTTTCTTTAATTAAAGCCCACCCGTGTGTCTTATTCACAAACGAGAATCGAGAATAAGACAGAAGCACAAGCTAACATTGGGGAAATGTTGGTCCACTTAAGACGAATGTGCAATATTTGTTCTTAATCAGTGTGCCATCTACAGCGTTATCATATATGTATGTACTAGCTTATTTACTATCATTTTCAGCTCACATTCATCTGATTTTTTTTAGTCTGGTACAAAAAATGAATTAATTAATTAAATATGGACACCCTCAACTGAACGGAATCACAAGCGAATTAAGTGGGTATACACAGGCAACTAAATGCAAATATTGCCATTTCAATTCCGTGACAAATCCTTCGCATTCTTAGGACATTTTGATCTCAGTAATGTATATTTGCCGAATGTAGGCAGAGATGGAAAATCAAAGTGACCAGCAGTAGTGAGTGTAGGGGCGGGGCTTCTGGTGACAGGTACTTACATATTCACTGACTCCAGGGTAATTCCTGCACTCTAAGGTGAATCTCTGCATCCATAGCAAGTGCAATACACTGCCGATACATACCGATTAGGCGCTCCCACCAATGGGTACTTTTTCACATTTATCTCCCAGTTGCAAAATACTTTCAAAAGCATTTATATAACAGTAAATGGCGCTGGTTAATGTAGGTAATAAAAATAACACAGGAGCACACTATTCATGGAATTGACAGACAACAGTACAATTCTCATCTTGTGCAAGACACATTGTCAGTATATTTTGAAAGGTAATAGAAGACTGTAAGGAAATCATATTTGTAGCCTGCAGGTCAATAGGGATAACATATGTAAATGTATTCTGATTATGTTTGAATATCCTTGTTTCCTTGGCTGTGGTTGTATACAACAATGGAGTAATTGTTTTACCATTTGATTACTTAATTGTGATTACTTTACATACTGATAGTTGTGTCTGGTTTTAACTACCAGCAGTTTAATTACGTGTTTCCTATTTTCATTGTCTATCTTTGCCTGTTAATGTTGCTGCTTGCGAAATTCTGGCTGCCCTAGAATATCTGGTATCCGTGCGCTATTTACCAGGAGCCTAGATATCTGTGCACCTCTACACCACCTATATGTTACTGCACTTCCTACCTAATTCAGCAGGGAATCAACATATTATAATAAGAAAATGGTTGCGACCGCTGAAACGTTGAATTAAATAAAGGAGTGATTTTCTTCACCTCATTGGGAGTGCCGCCTGTCTTCTCATCTCCAGTGTGTTTGCATTTGCACCAGAGGAGGACACCTGAGCAAGTATACCCTGCATTTACTATTTGTGAGTGCCGTCTCACTGTTACCAATATATATATATATATATATATTATATATATATATATATATATATATATATAGTCACCTATTGAATGCATAGGGTGGCATGTAATTATTTCTGATGCATTCTGCATAGGAACCACTGGAGGTTCTAGTTCTATCTAAGCAGTTGTGATGCAGCCATGTAATATATTTCATATGTCGTTTCAAGGTAACCCTAAAAGAATCCACATTTTTACAAAATTCCCTTATTGATTCGATTACACTCAAAGAGCAGATTACATCGCTGATAGTTATATACTATGTATAAACTATAGGCAAAATACTATAGACATTTATAGAGCTTAATTGATCGTAATTATTCTCTTTGAACTCTGTAAATAAAGACCACCCTACACTACAACACTATCTAGCATGTTATGATTAAATACATTTCCAAATATAGATATTGTTAAGAATACTACAATGTGGTTTTATTATAGAGCCTATTTCAGAAGAAAGTTTATTTCACGGATTTATAGGCTTTCTCTCATATAAACTGAAGTTTGTGCTTTTTTTTTCCAAGTCTATAATATTTTCTCATGCAATTAAATCAGCTGTGCAAAGCAATCTGACGGTGTAAATGACACACCACAAACTAAGTACAAATACTTTCTTTACCGTAGTTTGCCGATTAGAAAGATACAAACTATAGTGTAGTAGTCTGGAAAATCATCTGCTACCATTTCCTAGGATAATTAGTGTCAGTGATGTTTCATTTGGTCGTGAACCCTCCACATTCCCCTAAAAAAACTGCAATGTTCACCTTATGCTGGGCATACACTATACAATTATCTGTCCGATATCTGTCCAATCTGGCTGGTTGGAATGAAAACCTGGTAATGTATGGGAGCAAATGACAATCGATTATATGATTTTAAACACTGGAAAACAGACAAAAACGATTGTTCAAATTGATTACATTTGTTTTATTTAACCAATGTCTGCTTTCCAGTGTTTGTGAACAAATGTTCGATTGTCATTTGCTCCCATACATTACCAGATTTTCATTGTAACCAGCCAGATTGGACAGATATCTGACAGATAATTGTATAGTGTATGCCCAGCCCTATCTCTGACACAGTAGGAGTCATGGGGAAACACATGATATTACATTTTCTATGGCACGGATATCAAAGGCAAAGTGCTGTGTAATGCCAATTAAACTACTTAATTATTGCCATGGGATTAACTAAAGAATAATTAAAACGAGAGGAAAAAAATACACTAAAAAGCATAATGTATTTAAAATAAATAAATAACGACAGTCCGTATTTAAATACTGTCGGGACATGTATAAAGAGTATAGTGCAGGGAGGAGTGATGTACTTAACCCACTGAGTGCCGGCTGACGCTTTCGCAAATTGATCCAGCACCCAAATGGTTAAAGGCAGCCATGCGTTGCGCACATAGAGCCTCCAGCTGCTGGGTGTCAGACAGTCTCCCAGAGCATCATTTACAATATCTGTGCCTAACATATGCCCAACCACAGAGCACTTAGCATGTGATACAATGAATATCGCTTTAAGGATACACAATGGATGTAAGGAATAAAAGGCATTACCTGCTCATTGTTCAATACACTTCAATTGCTGGGGAGGAAGGAGCCAAGAGTCTGCTGAGAAAGACCAGACACCCAGTCCTCTTCAAATAAGGTGCTAGAAAAGCCTGTTACTGGGGAAATAGACAGCGTTGGAAAAGAAAATGGTTATTTTGCAACCATATTCCTGAAATCTGCTCCTAGTAAAGTGAAACTGTTTTTATTAGATTACAATTTTATTGACTCATTTACATGTACAGAGTAACAGGGGTACCACCAGACCAATGTGCATGGTGCATACTGGTGGTTTTATTCAAAGGTGGCTTCCATCCCACGTATTCGTTAGCAGGGAGTGTGATGTGTTCTTGTTGCTGCTATTTATCATGTCTGTATCTTATTGCATGATATGATAGCTGCCCCCAGACAGATCTCCGGGAAGGTAGTTTCCCCCATCACCCATATGGCAGCGTGCTGGAGATTGTCTTAAAATACATAACTGTTCCCATCGCTTCATCCCCTGGGAGAACAGCATTCATACTTCTACTCTCAATATTCTCAGAGGACGTGGGAGCCTGGACTCCGCTTTGTGATAAATACAGTAGGGGAGACTATAAAAAATCCCTGGTGTTAAATTTCAAGCTTCACTGTGAGAAAATCTTAAGTCCAATATAAAATATGTATTATAAATCATATTAATGTGGATGCTTTATTGTACACTAATAGTAACATATGAACATATGTAACATATAACATAATTATAAAAGTGACTCCATTTACATAACTGGTACATCTCAGTCTGTGCTTGCGTGTTTGTATGTTTTTGTATGTGTGTGTGTATATATATATATATATATATATATATATATATATATATATATGTATATATATACATACACACACACATAAACACATGTAGCTTATAATATAACTGTACAAGTGGCTCCATATACAATGTATACACAGTTCAGTGTGTGTGTGCTTGTATATGTGTGTGTGTATGGTGTATATGTGTACACATATAAATGTGTGTGTGTCAGTGTGTGTGCTTGTATATGTGTGAGAGTGTTTGTATATGAGTGAGTGTGTGTGTGTACACATATAAATGTGTGTGTGTTTATATGTGTGCATATCTGCATATATTTATCTATTGCTAAAATAGTCTAAGAGTGACATAATAATATTAGTACATTGACACTTTGCAATGCTATCTGCGAGCACAAAGGGAATATCTACATACATCACAACGATAAGGTCCTATCTAGCAGAATAGCTGCTCATTACCTGCATGCTGCAGAATCAGTGACAGGCGATGGCTGGGAGGAGATGACAGTTCAGTGTAGATACTGTATTGCAGATACCTGAAATAAACAAACAAATAATAAAACATTAGTGTATTAAGTGATCACTTTAACTTGGATCGTTGAAGTATAGAAAAAAAGTTCCAATGCGCTACTGATCAGAGGATTCTCATTCCAGCATAAAGTTATAATCCTGCCTACATAGAGCATTTCATTATGCATTATAAATGAGTATACTGAAAAACAGTTCTCCAATCTTGTGTTTAAAAAAAATAAAAAAATCCAGCAAAGTGGAAGTTATGAATCCTCTAATCAATTATGCAACAAAGGAAATAAACTAAAAGCTACTTAATTATCAAGTAAAAGAAATAGTGAGAGCTATAAAATGTTCAAACATGGTTCCCCCTGGAACAGTAAGCAAAGTGCAGTCTATGCTGCTGGCCCCTGATGTGTATCTGTGTTCACACTTTCAGCATCATCCGTGTTCATCTGGGGCATCAGCACCATAAACCATTAGCTCCGGCTTCCCTTTCATCTTGGAGGTGGCGGCCGTGGCTATTTATCCAGCAGCAATCAATGAGTGGCGTCAGCAGTGGTACAGTAATGACGATTGCACCATTAAGGATGACAGCTTAGAAAGAAGAGGGCAATGGTGATCCCTCCCAGAGCCAGTACAGCACAGGGAAGGGTGCAAGCAGCACAGGGTCATCTGTATCTCTGCACACTGCTCATCCCTGGCTCACTCACACTCACACAATGCAAGCCAGGAAGGAGATGCTCATGTTCCTGGAGGGAGGGCAGCTTGGCACTCTAGTTGGCAAGAGAATGTCTAATTTGTCGGACGCAGTGGGAAGCCCCATTCAGGAGCCACAGGAGAAGATGCTGCCTAGAAGCTGTCTGAGCCCCAGGTCTGTGCCGCTGGCAGCCAGGGACAGAGCAGAGGAGGAGGAGGAGGTGGAAGTGGTGTCAGGGACCGGCCCGGACAGTACTAGGTCGGCGGCGCTGTTGCTTTCCTCCCCCCGCTCCGATTCCAGGACCGTCAAGGGGCATCACAGCAGCTCGGACACGGAATCCGATTTCTACGAGGAGATAGAAGTGAGCTGCACTCCGGACTGCACGGCGGCCAGCAGCGACTACCCGCACAGCAAAGGTACCGGCCCCCCTACCTACCGCAACCCACTGCCCGGACTGTAGTGCTGGTGCATGGGGGCTCAGAGCCCAGCCTGAAATGCCCTAGGTGTGTGTGTGTGTGTGTATGTATGTATGTGTATATATATATATATATATATATATATATATATATATATATATGCATATACACACAATCCTATATACAGGGTCATATATTATAATAAACCACTCTTCTAGCTATCTTTTTATGGCACAATTGTTTTGTTCTGTATATAAATACACTATAATATATATATATATATATATATATTATAGACAAAAATATTTCTGCATCTATATATTTGTTATATAAATATATATATATAAAACCCATTTTTAACATTTTACAGGACAGATCACAGCTACTCATCAGTGTTGTGCTGTGTTGTGTAATGCATTACAATGGAATGTTTTGGATATTGCTGATGTTGTACATGTTTGCATAGTGTACCATTATTACAAATGTAAACAACATAAACCGGGAAGTATGTTATTATATGCTAAAATTTTACACCTAGTAAGTGAGGGCACCTTTCAGCCTTGTGCTGGGGACTGAGCCCATGCTAATCTTTGTAGGATGCTTAACACCTTTTCCTGAGTCCAAGATCAAAGATTGAATAGAGGAAGCCTGTCTGGGACATTGTGTATAGGTGACCATAAAGACAATGAGATGGGACTGGAGACTCCTGCCTGCCAAGCTGCGGCGGGGATGCTGCCTTAAAGCAGACCCCAGTGAACTTCTCACTTTCAGGGGTAGCTGGCGCCAGCTCGGAAATTGTCTCTGAGATGTTAAAAGGAAAAAAATACCTTTAGGGGTCCTGCACAAAGCCCAGGTTGCATTTGAAAGGACGCTAGTCATAGAGACCCTCCCATAACCCATGTCATGTCTTCTACTGACTGCATAGGGGACCTATCACCTTACGAACATTGAGCCACAAATATATTTATAACACTGATTTTATATATATATATATATATATATATATATATATAAATTTTTTTTAATGTTAATGATCTTTGCATACAAGCGTGATTTGGCAGATTGCTGTGCAGTACTTGTTTAGGGCCGTTTTATAATTTATTCCAATATAATGAATATCTATTTTCATTACAAGCCATCCCTTCTGTTTTCCATTATCTTTAATTTATCGACTAGCACATAGATTGCTGAACTAACTGATTGCCCTGACTGTGAAATTGGAACATGCACGCTGATTTTATGGGCACTAGCAGTCCTGGTAAAGTCGCCTTAGATTTGTCGTTGTGAATAATGCTGAAGAATGGACCTGTCACTGTTAGCCCAATGCATGCATGCAGAATAGCACACAGTGCACACAGGGGCCCCTTTCCAAGGGCCACTGCGTCTAACAGATCGGTGCATCCTCCGTGTGGAACTTTCTGAAGATCACTTCTATTTAGCAAATCGATTTATTTGTTTATGTTTAAATAATGCTGTCCAGGTTTCTCTGTAACTGTGGCCATTGTTTTATTACATTGTCAGTATCAGCAAATACGTGTGTATGCCAATGTATAACCAGGGATTTATGTAGCGATTAATGTGAATAATTAATAGTCATAATTCCATCTAATATAGTTACCAGGTTCCACAACAAAACAGTGCAATTATAAGGCCAAACTACACAAACTGCTCAGTCTGTGTGCCTTTCCTAATGCCCTGTGCTAATCTCCCCTTCATGACCCCCTGAGTGGAATGGTTTGGCTCCTCATGTTTTGGTTCCATTAAGGTGCTAGATAAAAAGACATACTGTAGCTGGGAAACGTGGGTTTGGCAGAATCATGACTGCAGCATAATGTCCTGTGTTTGACTCCTGTGTGCAGGTCAGTGCTCTGAGGCTATGGGTGGCAGCCCTGTGAATGGGAGCGATTCATCAAAGGGGAGTGCTGGATCTCAGAGCTCTCTGTCCTGTTCTGGGGACCAGATGCGCAGATACAGGACAGCCTTCACCAGAGAACAGATAGCACGTCTGGAGAAAGAATTCTACCGGGAGAACTACGTATCGAGGCCTAGGAGATGTGAACTGGCTGCAGCCCTAAACCTCCCAGAAACCACCATTAAGGTATTGCACACGTCACTCCTTACTAAGTAGTCAGATGGCATACATATATGATAGCAGAATAATACATTTCTTTGTTATTCTCTAATATCAATATTCACAATTCTAAGTATGTAGACAATAGGTGCTGGGTTACTGCAAACATTCACCATACATATCCTGCTAGATACATGGACACTGATCCTACAAATTGTAGAGCCCTTGCTTTCATTTAGGTTATGGAGCTTTGGAGTGATACTGAGAGTTTCTATGTGCAGAGCTATAAAGTACAGTTTTGTTTATAATTTTTCTTTACTCTAAACTGGTCCTCTCTCTGCTCCCAGGTGTGGTTCCAGAACAGGAGGATGAAGGACAAGCGGCAGCGTTTGGCAATGACCTGGCCTCACCCTGCAGACCCAGCGTTTTACACCTATATGATGAGCCACGCAGCAGCCACTGGCAACCTACCTTATCCTTTCCCATCTCACCTACCTCTTCCTTACTATTCTCACATGGGTATTGGTACTACTTCAGCCTCAGCTGGCACACCCTTCAGCTCCCCACTGAGACCATTGGACACCTTCAGAGTCCTCTCTCATCCTTACCCCAGGCCAGAACTTCTATGTGCATTTCGGCATCCGTCAATTTACGCCACCCCTGCTCATGGACTTGGTGCTGGTGGCAACCCTTGCTCCTGTTTGGCATGTCACTCTAGCTCTCCCAATGGACTGGCACAAAGGCCCACAGGATCTGACTTTAACTGCTCACCGTCCTCAAGATCAGACTCCTTCCTGACTTTCACCCCCTCAGTCCTGAGTAAAAGCTCTGTCCCTCTAGACCAGCGAGAAGAAGTTCCACTGACCAGATAAAGGCCTTTCCATTCAACTAACCTCTATCCGCCATGTCTGTGTCTATGCCCCTATTCAGGAGGTGGCATAACATAATTTATCAGGTCATCACAAGCTTTCTTCTCCAGATCAATGAATTAACTATGAAAGTAACTCATTATCTCTCAGAAGACAACAAGGACTATTTTTAAAAAATGATCATTTTATAGGCATTACCACAGTTTTCTTTATTTTATGAGAGTGTCACTGACAAAATGGAGAACAAATGTAGATTTAGAATGATCAGTCTGGAATACTTGAATGTTGAACAAAAAAAAGGATAAGGTCATTTAGAAATGACTTTTATTACAAATGTATATGAAATGCTTTCTTTTCTCTAAGTCACATCAGATCACAGTATTATAATACTGCAATGACATTCTACATTGTAACTAACTTTTTACAAAAAAACACACTTCCTGCCACGTTCTGTGGATGGGCATGTTTTTTTATCGACATGTCACAGTATATATTTCCTGTTCACTTTTTTTTTTTTTAGTAGGATCAAACACTGAGCTGTGGATAAATTTGAGCTGTGTGCTGAATTAAAATATTTGTACGTGAAATGCCAGTGGTTTATCCTCAGCTGCTGCAAAGTAGGCACACTGATTAAATTATCAAGTGATGTATATGTAAGGAGGATTTTTTGAATGTATAATAATTTTCTCAAAGTGCAAACCTTCTGCCAGATCTTAACAAGCCGCACAGGGAAAGGATTAAGTAGCCAGATCTCCACAGACAGCCAACTCTTTCTGCAAATTGGTGCACATGTAGACGATTGCTAGTATTCCCACTCTATTATGCCTGTGTACAAATCTTCTTTCATTTACTTTCATGGCTTGTGGGTTATATCCTTATTTTTTTTCCCCAGATATATTTCTTGTTCATACTTGATTTTCAGGGATTTTTAGTTTACATTTGAATTGTTTTACGTTATTTATATTTGCTTTTGTTGCACACGTAGGGCTGCTGAGAAATTGTCCACCTGGATTCTGTAATGAGAAATGCTAGACTTTATTTTCAATATTTTCAGAACTGGGTTTGATATTTCTTTGCAAAGAATGTCTTTTGTGAAGATGATTTAACAACGTCCAAAATAATAATAATAATGAAAACTTAATAAAACACTGTTACAATATTCTGTTAAAAAATCGCAATAAAATAATCGCAAAGACATATAACAATTTCATTCAAGAATCGTATTGGTGTTATTTGCAATATATTTCAAAGTTGTTGGGGGAACCTGATATGAAAACACAACATAAATATACACGACTTATTAGATGCTAATGATACCACTTGACATACTTGGGAGAATAATTATGCAACTGCCCATTGTGTTATTCTCACACTCACAAATGCGTTGCTGTGTTCATTTATCTGAGCTAATTTTTATAAAACTTCACTAATAAATATCAATAGGAGAAACACTTTGTATTTATAGAACTTCAGTGGCCATGCAAGTGACAAATAGGATATTATTTAAAATACATGGATATGTTTACAATTTACTTTTGGCATCACTGGGCAATAGTGAGAGTCGTTGGGTAGTTTTATATTCTGCAAACATCAAAGATCATTTCAGAAGTTATAACTTCATAACAGCAATGCTATTCCTGTGACCTTAAACGATATTTGTTTTATTATAGCTAAATAGCTCATGGCAGGTAAATGGGTTTGTTGCAGGAGGCTGAAATACCCTCAGCAGTTCAGTTTAACAAGAAGGTAAATGAGATGTCTGAAGTAATATTACAAGATATAAGATCAATGATAAACCCAGTGTCCAATAAGCAGTCTTTAATTGACTGTACTTCCTGGGTAATAGTTCTAGAGACATCAAACAGAAACTGATCATGCTAGAATATTTTCATCCAAGAAAGCTACTGCATCCACTGAATAGTTACCTACCTTTTATATTAACATGAGCAGTACTAACACTATGAATGGTATACCAATAATATCGAGCATGTGAGATTGCAGCAATATCTGATATCTGCTCGTTGCTGTAAAATTTCAAATAAGTATATTATTTAGTTGAAGTGTGTGTATATATATATATAGCGAATAACAGCTAGACCAGAATTGGGATTATTCACTGACATTATATAATTAGGTACAAATACCTGAATAAATAAATTAATAAATATTACGTCCGATTGGAGGATTAGTTGCTGCTAAAGGCAATGCTGGTAAATAATCATAAATGAGTAATTTTGATTTCTGCAAGGTTGAGGAGTATCTGGCTAAATCCTTAGTTCCCCAAGGATCCTGTATTCATACAAGCCAAGTGAGCCCAGTCACAGCCAGCCCCCTGGTTGTTAGCATGTGATTGATTACCTTATTAAAGCGTGTTCTTGTAAGTGTGACCAAACCAATTGCAAACTACATGTTTAGAATAAAGCTGCATACTAACAGCCGAGGAAAAAGCAGGAAGGGTATGAATAGCTGGTTAATAATTTATCATCCCAATGGAGATCTGGTTAACTAAATTTACACGGTGTACAGGAACATTTCTTGGTACAATCAGTCAAGCCTTTATCTGCTATTCGACTTCATGTCACATTACAGGATAAATCCACCAGTTAGCTCGGTGTGCAATCATTGGATTCGTGGCAAGTGTTGCTAAGGTGTTATTCAAACAGCCTGGCTGTATTAAGCCATCTTACCCATAAGTATGATCCCTTATACCACTCAGCGTCTCATCTCTGTCTCTTCACGTACCTGACAGTCCCTTTGTTTTCAATTATTCTTGTGCTCGATTTATTACATTATTTTACTCAAGATGAGCAGTCAGTCTAAGTACCCGCTACCATATGTCAGCCTGCTCACCAGCTTGCCAACTACAATGGTTTAATGAACAAACCCTGGACCTTTGTTCCAAAAACATGTCCTAGTCTATTCAGTCTCAAGATGAACGTGTTAATCGTTTCATAATATGACCCATGCTTGGAGGTCAAGAAGGTGGTGATATCATATATACTGCTAAATTAAATCGGTGGCTCTCAACACGGCAACAGAAAATAATAGGGACTGTAAAAACAGTGGCACTTTCTCCAAGAGTTTCACCATTTTCGCTATGGCACTAGCGAATCAGCATTTTATATCGTACTACATTTCACACTAGTACATATCAGCCAGTTAGGATACTACAATGGTAATACAAAACAATAACAAAACAACTCATATATATGTAGATTCGCATTACAAGTAAACATACACAAAGTACAATGTGTATAAATATCTGGTGAGAAAATGTGTTTTATTAATATATATATATATATATATATATATATATATATATATATATATATATATTATAAAATGATAAAATGTAACCGAACCCCACTGTAAAGTTGGGTTCACTGAAGAAAATAGAAAAGCAAAGACAGTGAATTTAAATATTTCAATTACCTGTCTAATGTAGTGAATCACTAATAAAAGAAAAAGTAAGTGTTTGCTATTTATTCTGGCTACACTGCAGTGTCTTTCTTTCTTTGTTTCTTTGTTATTATTGGTTATAATGTTTTGACAAACTTGTCAACTTTGCTGTAATATTTTGTCTAAACGGTTACACAGAATCCACGGCTGTTAGGTGTGAAATGACGCTTTCCAGAGCGGTATTTGTTAAGTGGTTTTAGATGAATGTGAAATAAATCCAATGCATAAATATTTAAGCCAACGGTCAGAACCACAGCGTTAGAAGAGAAAGAATAATCTGCTTGTATTATTAATCGTATTTGCTGGTTAGACCATATTAGCGTCTTCTTTAAACTCATTTTAATCCTGTCCTGTTTCAGCAGAATAAGGAGTGTGAATGGACCAATCACCACGTAATGATGATGAATGAGGAATTAATTCACATACAAGCCAGGCAATTTAGGCCTTCATCTGTTTAAATAGCCTCCCCAAATTATTCGCAATTGCAGGTCACAGATTTAATCAATTGTCCAATCTTGTGAAAGTCATATCCTTACATCTCAATCTGGATTATTTATAGAGCAGCAGAGAGCAGTGAAAGGTATTGTGTTAACAGGGACAATTACTTACAGGAGACTGAGCTTCAAATGGAAAACAAATGTCTTAGTTCTGCAGTATATGGTGAAAAGACTTAATGTTCATCTTGCTCAAACCGTGTAAAATAATCCTCTGGGTTCACCGTAGCCATATAAAAGGCGAGAGCAGGATTACATATTTTATCTGCTAAGGAATCCTACTTAAAATTTGCTAAACACCCTTTCCAGGGCACTAAAAGAACATACATATTTGCTGCAGAAATGCAAAAATTCTGTGTGGGCTGCAATATCATATGGCTTATCTTGTGTTCTGTCCTAACAGGTATAGTAATCCCATCACTATATAGTATGGCCAGACATTATATTGGGAAGGGGACCGATCATATATGTGTGTTTTATTAAATATATACAATATATCATGACCCAGTAATAATCTCACTATCATTTTATGTTTGTAGATTTGTCCATGTCACCATAACTCATTATATATAAAAATAAAGTAATACTAATCTATTACAATATAGGTGTGCGGAGAGGGTGCAACTATTTTGTTTTATATTTGGGGGCTTATTAGTAGATTTTCTAATGAATAGTTGAACGAAATGTATTTCAGTATTTCAAACTATTATTAATCAATGACTTTAAATCCCGAGTATTTAGAAAGGCTGTAATATAGCAGCCCAATTGATGTAACTGTATATAATTCCTAACGTAATTACTGGGTCGTGTTGCTTTTTTATGATATATGTTTTGTTGTGTTTTTTTCCGCATTCTCTAGATAATCGCTGTATTCACATATTTCATAAAGGAAAATCGAAACAGCGATCAGAGCGATTTAAGATTTGCTAATTCACCTGTCCGGATAATCATTAGAATGATCACTGTACACTGTGTCACAAATGAACACATTTTCTCATCAAGCAGATCCTATGCTTAATGACTGTTATTTGGCACTATCTACCTATCAAAATGTTTTCGTGCTGATGAGCGAAAGGTGAATAAAAGATTTCTGAATCTCAAAGGAGCCGATCTCACGAGTGACTTTGATGTATCGCTGTCCAATTAGTGCTTGTAATTGGCGTCTCCTGGGATACACAGACCCAGACCCGGAGCATGGAAAATCCACTGGTAAATCTGCAAGGTAAATCAGTAGCTCATCACCAGTGCATTGCACATACACACTGAAACAAACAAGGCATTTCTCCAATACTGTCTCAGAATAAAAGACACCAACACAATTATTATATTTATATTCCATCCAGAAAGTGGATTCATTCTTCTGTCTACCAGCACAACACCTCAATATGTAAGATATAAATATTATTCCTATAAACAGTGTCAGTTCAATCATAATTTGTAAAGATATTAATACAGACAATGGCAGTATATAATGATTACACAAAATATACCACCCCCTCCCCAGGTAGTTCTGACTATGGGTGCTTGGACATGGCCCCTTCAGAGCACAGCTCATTGCTGCATACATCAGATTAAGTTGAGGTAAAAAAATAGTGTTCTGGGATCCCTATGGGTGAATACACTAATAATACTCATACTACTTATATTGAATGCAAGAAGGACAAAAACAGAACAAGTACATTTCAAAAGCCCTCAGGATTTTGACATAAAACTCAAAAATATTGTAGGGGTTCCTCAATAGGGACCTATGATCAACATATTGCATTTGAATCTGTGTTCTCTATCCAGTGAACATCAGCATTGCACATGAGCCCATGTCAAAGTGTAAGTGCATGCCAAGCATAAGGGTTTGTAGTCACTGACATAACCACCCAGTGGGGCATTGCCCATCACTGCATTCCGCCAATGGTGAAACTCAAAAAAATAATTTCTCAACTAGAAAATGTTCTGCAAGCGCAAAGTATTTTTTCCTAAATGGCAGGTGGACCCTAAATGCAATTTACTTAAATTATGGTAAAGTGCAGATCAACACTCTGGGTAAAACTACCCTTATGTATTTAATGCATCCGTCCTTAATCTCATATTGTAGAAACAATTTTGCCCCTAACCATAAATATATTCACACCATTGACCTTGTTTATAAGGTTCAAGGTTTCTAAATTTCATGCACAGTCACAGTCTATCCTATCTCTTATATACCTGTGAGAAAAAAAGCAAGAAGGAAGACATTACTGTACTTTCCTATGTTTATGTTGAACTTTGTAGAGATATTAAGCATTATAAAAAAAATGGTTATATATGAAGTCAGAGAGAGTTTGAGAAGATACAGATTTGCACAGTTTACAGTATATATTTAAATATTACTGTAAATCTGCCTTTAATTGAAAGATAAAATCTGAATTCATTTTGTTATCATATGAAGTAAATATGCTGGACTTTGCTATTTTTAAATATTAAAACTGTCATAGTTTTGAACACATTTAGTGTTTTTAAAATTGCACTCCTATTTCCTTTAAATAAAGTATGAAGCTCACTGCAATGATGATCAATCTTGACAATGTCATCTCACTCCAAGAGGTAAATTTACTAAAGTGAGAATTTTTAGAAGTGAGTTTTAGAAGAGATGTTGCCTATAGCAACCAATCAGATTCTAGCTATTATCTTCTAGTAGGTGCTAGTTAAATGTTAAGTAGAATCTGATTGGTTGCTATGGGCAACATCTCTTCTAAAACTCACTTCTAGGGGTAAATTTACTAATGTGAGAGTTTTTAGAAGTGAGTTTTAGAAGAGATGTTGCCCATAGCAACCAATCAGATTCTAGCTATTATCTTATAGAAGGTGCTAGTTGAATGTTAAGTAGAATCTGATTGGTTTCTATGGGTAACATCAACATCTCTTTTAAAACTCACTTCTAAAAACTCTCACTTTAGTAAATTTACCCCCTAGAAACTCTCACTTTAGTAAATTTACCCCCTAGAAACTCTCACTTTAGTAAACTTAACCCCAGCAGTTAAAGTTGGATAACTGCATATTGAACGCATTATATTGTGTTCACACAACACATTTTCTCTACTGGAATTAAAGTATATTATTTCTCTAATACAACATTTTATTTTATGGCATCGTAAAAAAAAAAAGTCAACTTATCTTTTAAACAGCGATGAACCAATTTAAACGCATGACTGTTTCACCGGGAGTGGTAGAAATTGATTTTAGTTTAAAATTAAACTAGCTGTAAGCAGCCTCCAATACATAGATAGAAATACCAATTAAAATGCAGTAACACACTGACAGCGGTGTAATTAACAGAGTGATGTATCTAAGCAAGTAATGTATGAATCACATCCCACCTGGATACAAGGGGTTAAACAGTTTGTTCTTGGTAAAGGTTTTTCCAGTGTAGCTCACACAGAGAAGCATTATGCTCAGCCAGCACAAAATCTGTAAGAAGGAACTGAATGTATAATTAAATGTATATGACATGCATTTGTATGCAAAGCTCTTAGGCCCTCGATACAGCACTTTGTAATAAAATATGGAATAGCATGCGGAAAAATGCATAATGCTGGTTGAGTACACAGTATGGTACACAAAAGCCCTAATATATCAAATAGGACAGTCACAGAAGGTCATTTATCAGCAAAGAGGTAGTCAAACATAGAAAGATACCAAATGCAAATAACACTATCTATCTATCTATCTATCTATCTATCTATCTATCTATCTATCTATCTATCTACAGTATGTATCGATTATCTATTCATATTGCACTTACGGTACACAGTGATTTACATAGAGAAAATTGAATAATTCACATCAGTTCCTGCCCCAACGGAGCTCACAGACTAAATTCTCCAAGATATACACACACACTAAAGCCATACTTGCTGACTTTTTTAATCTCCCAGAGAGGAGACGTAGCTGGCAACATCGGGGGCCAGGCTCCTATGTCATTTAGCCCCACCCCCTCCATACGCATCCGCGATTCCCGGCAAATATCTCCCCATCTTGCCCACTTCACAAGGAAGTGGGTGGGATGTGGAATATCCAGAAACTCTTCTGGGGGTGTGGGGGACTACCTAAAATTTGGGAGCTTCCCACAACTTCCATGAGAGTAGGTAACTATGACACTATACAATATATTGATCAATCATATAGTGTGTACCCCCAAATTTATTCGCATCTTCCCATTAGATTGGATGACACCACAGATGAAAGCAGTGTTGTTACATTAAGCTTGTAACAATAAATTGTATTGCCATATGTGGAATTGTGCATTATGAATGGCGATGTGATATATCAGGACATTGCGTTGTCACATCGATGGGCTGGCATATCGCTGAGGTGTGTACCCAGCTTTAGGTTAATCCTGCCAGTTAAGTTACCAGTATGTTATTAGAGTGTGAGGAAATTGGAGCACCAGGTGGAACCCACACTAATACAGGGCGGACATACAAACCGATGTAATCAAAATCATCTGTGTCATATCTATCAATCTATCTATTTATCTGTGATCTATCCATCCATCCATTCATCTATCCATGCCTTCTCCTATCTGGACATTCACAAGTGCTCTATGCAAGCGCCAATGAGGTTGTGGTAATGGAACAAGGCATTAGGGGTTGTATATTATGCTGGGTACACAAACAATGGATTGGACAATAGACCGATCTGCCATCCGAGCGGCCAATTTGTAAGCTATACAAACTTGCCCATCGGCCACCTGATATGTCTGGCATAACATAACAAATGAGTGGGCATTTAAATTTGTCCACCCAGATGTGATGTCAGTGTCGGTGGTCCCTGCAGTCAGTGTACGGGCGGTTGGCGGGACTCCCCATACACACATGAAGATGCACTTATATTCTTCAGATACACCGGCATCGACTCCTCTGAAGGGCTGACTTGATATGTCTGTGAGCGACGTCGTTCACAGTCATATCGGGTGTACACACCTGGTGATGCACTCACAATATATCATTCATTGATCAAACAAACAATATATCGTCAAGTGTGTACACAGCATAAGCAATAGTGAAAATCTGCACTAAAATATTAATAAGTAACCAGCAAATAAACCAACTAAACCACATTAGTTGCTTTGCTTTTAGTGCAGATTTGCAACTTTGCAAAATAACGGTTAGTGAAACTGTAGTGTAAGTATCCCCAATCTCCAAAATGAACATACTGTTCTGGCATGTGATGTCCTGGGTCCACACTCATCTCATCTAATTCCTTCATGTAACATTGCACATTTTGGCCAATCTATATCACTGAGCTCTTTCAGATGGAATCTCCCAGGATGGAAGGTGGGGGTGGGGGATGTCACCACCTTACACTCTCATCTTCTCCCATATATTCTGATTCACAGACTTAGACAATTTCTTAGTAAATTTATGTTTTATAACATTAAACAATGGATTATGTTAGACAACCTAGGGAAGTGACCGACTCCAGAGAGAAATGTACGTATTCTGGGCCTGTAAATGATCAATGTCATTTTTTGTTGAGACTGGGGTGAATCATCCAGGAATACAGGAAGGAGGTCATATACTACTCGCTCTTACCTTATGCTGTCATGCACTTACTTTTAATAGCATATACTGTTATAATGTCTTTAATGTAGGCAAATTATTGCCCTTCCCCAACCAAACAGTAAGACTCCACTCTTTGATCTTGGAAACAATGCTTAGTTCAACTAGAACTTGCATGTAACTTTAATACTGTATTATAGTAACTAGTGCCTGTAAACAGCAGCGTTGCCTATGCAGCAATTTGAAAAGCAAAAACATCTGGAAAAAAAAACAGATTTAAGGCGTTCCTGTTTCAAGTGCTCGAGACAAATAAATACCCTTTGGGGTATGAATTGAAGAAGGTCTCGAAAATGTATCATGGGGATACTGGCACATGTTGGCCCCATGGTCACCCATAGTTGTTGTAAATTAGCATGTGTTTTATTTGTATTCCTAAATTCCCACTGTGCTCAGTCTGATTGGATGTGGTGACTGGTGAGATGACTGCTTCATGCCGAATCCTGTAGCATCTTCTGGAATCATTCCAACACACTTAGCATTATCCTACTGAGAGATCCATTCACAGATGGGTGCTGGCAGATTTGGACTATAATAGGGGATGTTTATAGTTCAAACTCAGTGCTTCAATTATGACCATGATAAGGAAACAATTAAGCTTGGTGTCAGAGACTTGTCACAGCAGATGGACCGATGCAATGTATGACCAGCGGGCAAGCACAATAGGATGTACACACTATGTGATCCTATTGTTCCAATCCACGTGAGAATGATATATATCGTACAATAGACTGCATAGTGTATACCCAGTTTTACTGTATACTCCATAGAACTTGGTTAAGATATTGTTGTAAAAATGGTCCAAAATGGGTACTAATGATTTACAAGTGTTTGGTGGGGGATGAGCAAGATAAATCTATGTAGAGTGAGGCCCATGGTCCTGAGACCATGGGTCATGGCAGTTACTATCCACAACTGAGTACACTGCTGCCATGAAGGGTCTGACCTGCCCACCTGGGTATTGGGGATATAGCTGGTGGCCTCACTGCCTGAGGGCCTTGTACACATAAGCGAAACTGGGGGATGGTCCGCGGGTGCACAGGACCACCCATTATCCCAGTTCACTTTAAAAAAAAAGGCCACCGGGGGAGCTGCTGCGCATGCCCAGCAGCAGCTCTTCCCACAAGCAGCAAAGCAAAGGAGCAGCAGGTAAGTGCTGGCGGCAACTGCAGGGAGGGGTGTGGGGGGGATTGGAGCTGTGCACAGTACTGAGGGTGGAGGGGGGATTGGAGCTGTGCACAGTGCTGAGGGGGGAGGGGGATTAGAGCTGTGCTGAGGGTGGAGGGGGGTATGGGAGCTGTGCACAGTGCTATGGGGGATGGGGGATTTGGTGCTGTGCACAATGCTGAGGAGGGAGGGAGGATTGGAGCTATGCACAGTGCTGAGGGGGGAGGGTGGATTGGAGTTGTGCACAGTGCTGAGGGGGGGATTGGAGCTGACTGCACAGGGGGCTGGGGAGGAAGATTGGAGCTAACTGCACGGGGCTGGGGGGATGGAGCTGACTGCACAGGGCTGAGGGGGAGGGGGGATTGGAGCTTACTGCACATTAGGCTGGGGGTGTATGGTTGCAGCTGACTGCACAGGGCTGTGGGGGATTGGAGCTGTCTGCACAGGGGCCTGGGGGTGAGGTTGGAGCTGACTGCAAAGGGCTGGGGGGTTGGAGTTAACACAGGGCTTGGGTGACAGGGGCTGGGGAATGACACTGATGCACACTGTGGCTGGGGGAATGGGGCTGAGAGACACACACTGGGGTCGGGGAATGGGGCTGACAGATGCACTGGGGAAGAGAGATGCACACTGGGGCTGAGAGACACACATTGAGGTCGGGGAAATGGGACTTAGAGACACACTGGGGCAAAGAGATGCATACTGGGGCATATAGGTGCACACTGGGGTTGGGGAAATGGGGCTTTGAGACACACTGGGGCAGAGAGATGCACACTGGGGCTGGGGCAATGGGGCTGAGTGATGCACACTGGGGCAGAGTGATGCACACTGGGGCTGAGAGGTGCACACTGGAGTCAAGGGAATGGGGCAGAGAGATGCACACTGGGGCTGGTGGACTATGGCTGAGAGCCACAGGTGGGCCTGAGGATGGAGAGATGCAGGGGGTCCTGGGGATGGAGAAAGACAAGGGAGCCTAGAGATAGAGAGACATGGAGGCCTGGAGATAAAGAGACACAGAGAGCCTGGAGAACCACAGAGGGGCTGGGGATGGTGACATTGGGGGGTCTGGAGTAACACTTGAGAGCCTGGAGAGACACAGAAGTTTTATCAGGGAAATTCACAGTTTTCCTGCACAAAAGCTTCTGTTACTACAGTATATATTATCTGGTTATGATGATGACATGGGTTATATTTCTACGTAAACAGGCATCTTCCAAACAATGTGATCTCCTACATGAATAGTGAATACCAGCTGAAGACGCTGCCCAGTGAGGCTCAAATTCCTCAGAGGTTCCCCGTTGCAGAGAAACCACCATATAGGTAAGAAAAGACTTTCAAACTGACTGGGGTCCCAAAAACCCACCTAGGGGTGACACCAAGATGACTGGAGCCAGATGCTGCACTGTAGCATTAAATGCAACACTCTGCTCCTGATGACCATGGGTCATGGCAGTTACTATCCAGTGTGAGGGAGCCAGTACTGCACAGTGCTCACCCGTACTTCTTCCACACACCAGACCACTGGGTTTCGGGCTGCGAGGCCATTCCCCCTTCTCAAGTGACAATGCCCCCTGATCACAAGGCCATGCCCCCTTGTTTTGGTGGTGCGCACTCACCATACCTCTCTACACTTGGTGACACCATTGTGAAGGACGCCACTGGTAGTTTTTTTCCAATATCTGACATGGTGCTAAAAATGGGACCACCCATTACCAGATCTCTAGTTTCGCCTATGCTTGTACACTACTCTTTTGATGGAGCCCGGAAAGCTAAAGCAGCATCAACAGGCTCAGCACAAGTTTTGCTATGGAGTTCAGTGATGTACTGTTCCACCCTGTATGAAACACATGGAGAAACTAGTAACTATGGAAATATACCTCACTGACTTTCATTGGTGTGACCATTAGGCATTGTTACTTTGTTTGATTATCCTCATTTTATATGTTTAACTAAAGTCATGTCCTCCAATTGATAGTAGAAAACTGAATAATTCATTTATTTCAATTATCAAGTGGTTGAAAACAATTTTTGTACCTTTATCACTCCTATCTGTTATACACTTCTTATGTATTATAACCTGTACGGAAACAGTGCTAAGTTCATATCACCATTTAATGCTTGTAAAATATTATGTGTGTGTGTAGGACTTTAATACAGAACATACTGTTTTGCCAGGAATAACGCATACAGTATTACTGGCACAATATATAGTATTAGTAACAGTATAACACTTAGAAAACATGTAGATATGTGTTAACACATGTATGAAATAAGTGCCTAAAACATGTGTTTGTATTCATGCATAATGCATATGTATAACTTGTTACCAGACTGTACCGTGTATGTGAATGAGCCCTGATGCTACTTTGTAGCAATAAGGATTAACTTTTGCAGACAATGGCGTCATTATTACAACAATGTCTAAGAAAATCTATTATCATGAATAAGGAGGGAAGGATGTATGAGAGAACAAACTAATCTCTTTTTCTAACTGAATTGTTATATCAGCTGAAACAATGTTAATACAGTACATTATTATTATTTTCCTACCAAAAGGCAGCAGAAAGTTAATAATAGCAATATGCAAATAACATTAATATTAATTGGATTGAATAATAAAAAATGTGTAGAGTTACAGTTTATTCTAAATGAATTAGTACAATGCTTCACAATTCCCTTTAGGAAAGAATAAAATAAAACCAATTTAAAATTCAAACTAAACACGAAAGTGTCAATCATTTACTGTAGGTGCGAGTTACGAGATGCGAGCTTGTTTTCATGAAATTCGCACAAATGCGCGCACCTGAGAATTCTCCAATCCAATTAAAAATACCTATTTGTGGTACTCGCAGCAGGGGTTTGCAAATTGTCAGCCAAATACGATGTGAGAGAAGTGCATGAAAAAGTGGGGTGACCTTCCTATACCTCAAAAATCTGACAATTTAATTTGCAGAATCATACAGAAGGCTGTTAGTGGGCATAGGAAAAGTACTGGACATATTTAAACAGTGTTAAATGGCTGATTTGTTCATTTAAAAAAAAAAAATTATAAAAAGATAACTTTTTTCATTTACTGGCACCTAATTGGATTGACCCCAACATATTAGGATTATCATAGTTATAATAATAATAATAATAATAATAATAATAATAATAATAATAATAATTAGTAGTAGTAGTAATATGTATAGCTCCTCCAAATACTGATAACAGCCTGAATTGGGTACAGCTAATCAATCAGCGTTGAATGAGCAGTTTAAATTATGTATCTGTTAAAATAAAATTTAATTTAAACTTCAACTCTACTTATCTATGTATTATTGTAACAAGTCACTTTATGTATTAAATATGCACCATAGGTTTCTTACTGTGGTATTAATTTGCTACTTCTGGGGTTATTTATTACTGAGGCCCCCATAGACCAGAGTTGTCTGGAAGATCTCCAACATGCACTGGTTGCTTCTGTTAGAGTGAGGACCTGCAGTTTTTTGGCAATCTTATACTAGAGCAGTGATTCTCAAATCCAGTTCTCAAGTACCTCAACAACATAGGCGTCTTTAAAATGGGTGCAAGGTGTGTGGTGCACACGGGCCCCTGGGTCCAGGGGGGCCACACCCAGAGCCGTAGTTAGACTTTTTGGTGCCCTGTGCCAGAGAAAGCATTGGCGCCCCCCGCCACCATTATTTAAAGAGGGACATAAGATAATGCACCTGAAAAAGGGCCACGGCCTCATGGGGAAGGACCAGGGAAGGGATAGGGGAGGCCAGGAGATGCTGGGGATAAAAGAAGAGGAAGCTACAAATGAGAATGATAATAAACGGGAATATTGACAGGCCCAAATAGCGCCCCCTGCCCTGCGGTGCCCTGTGCCATGGCACAGGCTGCACCACCCTAGTTATGGCCCTGCCCACACCACATGCACTCATAGTTAATAATACTTACCTTTCCGCTGAATCCGCTGTGCTGCTCTACAGTGCCGAACCGGCACTGCAGAGCAGCAAAAAATCCCTGGGAAAATGGCGACACCATTTTCCCGGTGACCTGCGCATGCACAGAAAAGATGTCCCTGGGAAAGAGGTGTGGGTGCCATTTTCCCGGCAACCCGCGCATTTGCAGTAGATTCTGGCATGAAGCCAGAATCTACTGCACTCAGTGTACTGACAGAGACGAGGGGGCCCAAACTGAGGCTGCACACGAGCCCCCTCCTCTCTTAAAATGCCCCACCCCAACACATCATGTTTTCTGGATTTCTGTATGTGTAAACAGGTGGGATAATTACTGCCCCAGCAATATAGATTAACTTACCTTTGCATGATGAAAGGCATCCAGAAAACATGACCCATTGAGTCTTGGGCCTGTGTGCAGATGTCCACGGCTCTTGAAAAATAAATGGATGAGGTTGGCATGCACATGCGCAGAAAATGACATAGGACGGAGTGCAACAAAGGGAGAAATGCGGTCAAGTATCAGGTATGTGTACTGCAAACTGTTGATTACTGTATGATCTGTGCATTGTTAGTCTGATATAGAGTTGAATGTAAGACCATTTGTGCCACAAAACTTCTGACTTCATAATATGTGATAATATATCTTGCACCTTTATTCTGAGGTGATTATGGGGTCTATTAATCAAGCAGTGAAAAGTGTGGAGAAGTGGATCAGTGTCGAAGTTGCCCATAGCAACCAATCAGCTCCTACCTATTATTTTATAGACTGTACTTGCTAAATGCTACTTTAAAGCTGATTGGTTGCTATTGGCAACTTCTCCACTGGCCCACTTCTCCACGCTTTTCACTACTTGATAAATAGACCCCTATATCTTATAATGCACCCACTTGCCTTGGAAAGGTATGTCTAGGGCATGGAGATACCTGCCAACCTCATCCTTTAGAAATGCATCTGATTTTGACTTATTTGTATCCTTAAAATACATCTTCTAGAAGGCGTTTATTTTCATATTGTCATGGGGAAACTTGATAAAAACATTTGCAGTTTTACTTCAAATGTAACTGTAAGTATAACATTGTACATATCTTAAGATAACTGAAAGGACAGCTGCAGTGGCATAAATATATGGTGCTAATGTATACTGGCATATCCACAACAGCTGCCATTTTATGTTTATCTCCAAATCAAACCCACTGTGTTTAGCTTGCCTTGTGCGGGAACAGTATAGACATAGGAAAACTGTCTTAGTGACCATCAGAACCTGTTATGAATATAATGCTTTTTTAAACCAGATTATTTAAGTTTTTATTTTTTTATTTCTTAATGTAAATTTCAGTTTTACAACAGTTCTATTATCCTTATTTGAAATATATTCATTTTTTGTTCTTTTTCTACCCTAATTCAGCCATTGCAAAAGCCCTGCACCCTCCTCAGGGACCCCACATGCCTTCTGATGACCTAACTGCTGAAATGCTTGGTCTTTGTATGCCGAAGGGACATTAGCCAAGGCAAAATGGGCTTGATTCTGAGGTAGGAATAAAACAAAAAGAGCAAATGAATTGCCCACGAATGCTGGACAGTTGTTACACTGCAATTAGATTTGAGTTAGGACGCACCCCCCCTTCCCCCATCTAAATCTCTCTGCAAATTTTAAATCTGCCCCACCTGCAGTGTAGCATGGTTTTACCCGGATGCAAAGTTACTTGCTCTTTTTTTACTTTGTAGTGTACCCACCTCCACCTCAGAATCAGGGGGACATACATCAACAATCAATTGGGCCAATTCAGTTTTTTGAGAATGATTTAGTAAAAAATGGATGGGGTTCACCGATTACGGATTACAACCAAAAAATTATCGGAATCGTCGAATCAGCATTTCCAACACGGAGGATTTTGCGACCAAGCGTGGCTCTAGATTGGCAGTGTATGGTAATGATTAGTCGTTTTGCTGGCCGTTTTGATGATACAGCAATCCACAAACTAGTAAAATACAACTTTTTTAGTTGATTTATCGCTGGAAAATATTGGCAATATATGGACGCATATTAGTGTATCAGAAAATGGTTAAATCAAGGAAAATAAGGTGTGGTCGGGGAATAATTTTTTGTGTTTGATGGTGTATTGGTTTCTTTAGTTTCAGGTCAAGCACAAAACTGCAACTGATTGCAGATAGATTAGATCTTTTTAGTTTTATTTATGCAGAAATCAATTAAAAAGTGAATAAGGTGAAACTAAACATCATGTGTAAGATGATGTGACATCTAAAGCAGAACCTAAAATCACAGTATCTCCAATGTATAATAAAAAGAAGCCCAGAAGAAATACTGCAATTGTGTAATAAGGAAAGTATCATTACATACACACTAGGGCCTTTCAAAGCCCAACGAGGTAATCTTGGCTTCTAAACTCAGACTCTTTCATGAGTCTCCTGGAGTTAGCACCTGATGTGGTTTGAATATTTTAAGCCAGTGATGCTCATATAGACCAATGTCCACACCGGCTAAGAAGCTGATCCGGTAAGAGTATGCCCCTTACACATTTCTCTTTGTAATTCAATATTTTTCACACCTACCCTCCAGGTTGGACTAGCAGTATCCTGCTCTAACTCTAAACATATTTATGTCATTTGTTTTTCACCTTACTTCACCTTAAGACAAAAATCTCTAGAACAAATCTCTGCGGGACCGTATTAGTTGTTTTTGGCTAAAATCTCTCACTGAGTTCACTGGCAAGATTAATCCAAAACACAGTGAACAGATGCTTCAGAGTCAATAAAACCTAGCTGTTTAGAAGTCACACTGTTTAGAAGTAGTTGATGCTAAATAGCCTGTGTGCACCAAATGCCAATTGATTCATTTATACACAAAGTTTTCCACTTGAGACAAACAGATGGAAAACATTTGAAACTCCCACTTTTGAGACTGAGCATCATGGGTGGAGTTCTTTGGCCAGGGACACTGATAGATGTATCAGATCCGGGTATTATTAGGGCGTGGTTTTGGTTTGTTGTAAATACCGTGACCCGCTTGAACATCAGGTCCCTTTTGACCACCATGATTTTGGCCATGGCTTTGCCTCTCAATATTGCCTATGTCTGATGTGCAAGCAAAACCTCTGACTTTGAAGATGCAAAGAAATATTTTTATTGTACTATGAGCAATGTAAGGCATACTTTCATGTTCAGACACTGACCTATAACACAGTTGTACATTTTCATTCCAGAGCAAATGCAAAAAATAATTTCAATAATTCCCCGCTCCATACTTGTTGCCAATATGTATCAACTCCTTCATATTCAGGAGGTTTTCACCCTTCCATGACTAGACCAATTGTTATGTTTTGGTGATATACAAGTTTCACAACAAATAACTTTGTAAAAAACATTAATTTCACTCAGTTAGTACATCCCTATATTTTAACACCAAAATCTAGTAGTTCCTACTATATCAATAATAATTAACAGTAGTTTATTGAATTTCTAGAGTTCAAAAACAGAGTTAGATAGGTTAGATGTAAAAGGTGTTTTGTCTGTAGATGTGCTACGTGTAATATCTAAGCCTTGATAAAATAGGAGTATGGCCAGGGCTGGTGAGAGTGCACTCTCTGGGATAATTTTGTGAAGTTTTTGTATGACATCACCAAGTGTACCATTCATTGATTGTTTTGCAGGTGTATCACACAGAATGTGTGGGAGGGGCATACAGAAGTATTGAAGTTCTTATTTATGCATTATTTTATTTTGTTGTGCTTTTTTAAAGTTGCTATTAGGTCTGAGTAAAACTGGTTCTTCTAGTTCTAGCTTTTATCACAGGGAAAATTACATCACTAGGTTACATGATATTTCCTTGCCACTGATATCTCCTTTTTACACTTCAACTTTCCTCATTAGAGTGATGCCCTGGGGTGGCTCAGCTAGGCCTGTTTGGGGGTGTCCTGTGCTCTGGATTTCAACCCCAGTAGGTTAGAGACCTACCCTCAGAGGTTACCTGGGCGCAGTGGGTAGGCCCATAACCATGGCCATGATTATGCCAAAACCTCTACTTATTGCAAAATTCTATTGCAAAATGTATAATATTATATATAATTAGTAATGTTGGAGTTGTGCACTTGTAATTCTTCTTCTTTTTGTGTTTGCAACATTAGTCTCCACAGGTAGCACCTCCCATTAGTTATATACTCAGGATGTGCAGTCTAGGGCCCTTTTCCACATATTCTATTTAGTGTGCTCCTATGCACACCAGAAGGAATGAGACGCCTTTAGCCTAGGCTACCACCCCTTCCCACCTGTCCCCTATTGGTTTTAAGCAGGGATCTGGCATTTTGACTGCACTTCAGTAAGAGGCACAATCTAGGTAAGTCCTACAATTTTTTATACTGTAGTGCAGCTTTGGGTTGATTTTTTGGTTGTGGGTCCCCTGGATTGCTTTGGTTGGGCTGCTTCAGGGCATTGCATTATAAACACATTTTTCCTTTCTTGCACTTGTAGCACCTCCATTGTTTGTTTAATATATATGTATTATTTTCACATCTTCATTTTTCACCCTACTATATGCAGCAGTAGCTGCTCTTATCTATCTAACGCCTTTTTACACTTCACCTTTCCTCATTAGAGTGATGTCCTGGGGTGGCTCAGCTGGACCTGTTTGGGGGTGTCCTGCGCTCTGGATTTCAACCCCAGTATGTTAGGGATCTACCCTCAGCGGTTACCTTGGCGCGGTTGGTAGGCCCATAACTATGGCCATGATTATGCCAAAACCTCTATTTATTGGAAAATTCTGTTGCAAAATGTATAATATTATATATAATTAGTAATGTTGGAGTTGTGCACTTGTAATTCTTCTTTTTGTGTTTACACAGACAACCCAGGAGTACCACAATAGAAGATGAAACCAACGAGAGCCGGTAGCTGAGATGCGCCTAGTGCAGCACTGGTGGTATAGATGCAACTAATGAAGCACTGGTGGTATAGATGCAGTTTATGCAACACTGGTGGTATAGATGCGACTAATGTGACACTGGTTTTACAGATGCGGCTAATGTGGCACTGGTAGTACAGATGCAGCAATTGGCACTGGTGAAATAATGTGGCTGGTACAGTCTGTGGAATTGATGCAGCTTATAGCTGGAGGAATTGAGTTGGCTGGTATGGCCTGTTGAATTGATGCAGTAAGTAGCTGGTAGAATTGATGTGGCTGGTATAGCCTGTTGAACTGATGCAGCAGGGAGCTGATAGAATTGATGTGGCTGGTATAGTCAGTTGAATTGATGCAGCAAGTAGCTGTTAGAATTGATGTGGCTGGTATAGCCGGTTGAATTGATGCAGCAAGTAGCTGGTGGAATTGATGTGGCTGGTATAGCCTGTTGAATTGATGCAGCAAGTAGCTGGTGGAATTGATGTGGCTGGTATAGCCTGTTGAATTGATGCAGCAAGGAGCTGATAGAATTGATGTAATTGAATGCTGAGGAGCAGCTTGATTTGCCGTGGTGCGGCTACGAGAGCCGTGGGATATGATGCGGCCTGATGACCGAGGTGCGGCTTGGTTAGCCGTGGTGCAGCTACGAGAACCGGAGGAAATGGTGTGGCCTGATGACTGAGGTGAAGCTTGGTTAGCCGTGGTGCAGCTACAAGAGCCGGACGAAATGGTGTGGCCTGATGGACGAGGTGCGGCTAGGATAGCCATGGTGTGACTATGAGAGCCAGAGGATATGGTGCGGTCTCAGGACCAAGGTTTGGCTTGGTTAGCTGTGGTGTGGCTATGAGAGCCAGAGGAGATGGTGCGACCTGATGGATGAGGTGCGGCTTGGATAGCCATGGTGAGGCTACAAGAACTGGTGGATATGGTGTGGCCTCAGGACCGAGGTGTGGCTTGGTTAGCCATGGTGCAGCTATGATAGCCGGAGGAAATGGTGTGGCCTGATGACTGAGGTACGGCTTAGAGCAATGATTTTCAACCTTTTCAACTCGAGGCACACTACACAAGATGTGGTATGCATGACCAATAAAAAAACATAAACATTGGCTCCCACAAAAATATACACACATATTGGCCTCCACAGGAATAAAAAACACTACATTGGCCTCCACAGGAATAAAACACACTACACTACTAGTGCTCTGAGCTGACCGCCGCGGCACACTTACCAACCACTCGTGGCACACCAGTGTGCCACGGCACAGTGGTTGAAAAACGCTGGCTTAGAGAGATGCAGGAGCAGAGTCCAGAAGCAGGAACCTGAAGGGCACATACAGAGATGCTATAGCCGACAAGGCCGAGAAGATGCCTACAGATAATTAACAGATGAAGAAGCAATCAAAATAACGGAAGATGATTCAGTGTTCCAGTAACAAATGATGTCGTCCGGCATCCAGATCGCCTAGCAACAGATGGTGCAGTACTCGTATAGCAGGTGAAAGTAGAAGGTGTAACCATCGAAGTGCTGGAAGGTAGCAAGTCGTGCTGGTGTCTTGCAATAGTACCCTTGATGAGGGTTTAAGAAACCCTTAGAACCTGGTTTATCAGGGAAGTTTTCGAAAAACAACTTCTTCAATCTTGGAGCATGTAAAGACTTCTCCGGAACCCAAGACCTTTCCTCTGGACCATACCCCTTCCAATGGACCAGAAATTGCAATTGCCCTCGAGAGAACCTAGAATCAAAATTCTTCTCTATCACAAATTCCTGTTGTCCTTGAATCACGATTGGAGAAGGTCTAAGCGGATGCCTGGACAAGAATCTTGAGGAGAAGAAAACCAGTTTCAACAAGGAACAATGGAAAGTGTTATTGATGCGTAAAAACTTGGGCAGTTTAAGGAGGGTATTCAAGTAGGCTTTCACATGTTTGAATTATCCCCGTATTCAATTTCAAAGACTTTTCGCCGGGTCGAAAAGTCTTTTTAAAAAAACGGGGATAAGTTTTCACCATGTTTTACATGGCGAAAAAAAGCGCAAAATTGGGGTTTAGGGGTGCAGGCTTAAAAAAAATAGCCTGCACCCCTGGGAACGTCATTCAAAAATAAACTGTGTCAAAAAAATTATAAAAAAAAATCGGGACACCCCAAAAAATAACTTTATTTTTGGCTGAAAAAACAAACAAATGAATAACCACTTCTAAAATTGACAAATTAAATCCACAGGGGTTCCCTTATATGCGGCCTGTGTTTTCTTCATTGGGCAGAGTAGGGGCAGGTGCATTTTTGCAGAATTTTTAAAAATAACTTTAGGGACTTAAAAATATGCTTACCCCCATTTTCATGTACCCCAAATTTGATAAGAATAGTTATTTAGAAAAAAAAAAAAGTGCTATTCTTCACCCGTTCTTCATAGCAGCAAATATGCACCTGCCGTTGCTATTACAAACCCCGACTTCAATCAGCAGGCAAAAATGGGGGTAGCCATAGTGATCCCCCATGTCTGGACATCTTTAGGGGGGTCCCAGGCATATTTCCAGAAAATTCCCGTTTTTTTTCGTAGATGGTGTGAAAAAGTCATTTTAAAAAACGGGGATAATTTTTCAATTACCTTTAGCAGGTGGAAAAAAGGGCAGAATTGGGGTTTAGGGGTGCAGGCTTGAAAAAAATAGCCTGCACCCTTGGGAATGCCCCATTAAAACGAAATGTGCAAAAAAAAAAGTAAAACAAGAAATCGGGACGCCCCAAAAAAATAATTTAAAATTTTTGGGTGAAAAAAAGGGGGTACAATGTTTAAAAATTGTGAAATAGGTTCAGGGGTATTCTGTAAGTATGCGGCAGGTGTTTTCTAGAATGGGCTATTAGCGGCAGGTACTTTTTGGAAGAATTTTTTTTAAATTAGTTTAGCAATTTAAAAATATGCTAGTACCCATTTTCAGAAACCCCAAATTTGATGGGACCACTTTTAAAAACGAAAGAAAAAAAGCTAAGTTCTCTTCTGCATCACTCCTTCAATGTCGGGAAAAAAACACCTGCCGCTGCTATTTAAAATCCCGACTTTTTTTTGCAGGCAAAAACGGGGGTACCCATAGTGATCCCCCAGGTCTGGACATCTTTAGGGGGGCCCTACAATTATTTCCCGAAAATTCCCATATTTTTTCTCTGAACAAAATTTTGCCTGTTCCCGATTTCGCCTTCTTTGGAATTGAATACGGGGAATAGCGGGCACGTACGCGATACTTTTCCACCTGGAAAACAGACGAAGGAGGCAAAAAGTCCAGCAGGTGAAAAGTCTGGACTTTTTGCCTCAAATTGAAGATGGGCCTAAGTCAAAAAGTGACAGGGTTAACCCAAGCAATAATTTGGAAAGGGCCAATGAACCGAGGGCCCAATTTCTGTGTCGGTTATCGCTGCTTGTTGTTCTTTGTAGCCAGCCAAACCCAGTATCCAACCTTAAATTTGCACAGCTTCCGATGTTTGTCCATGAGGTTCTTGGAGTGCATAGAAGTTTTAAGGAGACACTGGCGAACCTTGGTCCAAATGGAGCGCAACTGGGAAACTGAGGCTGATGATGTAGATCCCCTGGCATCAGGTTAGAAGGAATTTGCTCTAGGATGTTGTCCAGTTACACAGTAGAATGGCGAAACTGAGGAAGCAGATGGCAAGAATTATTAAAAAAACATGAACAGGAAATGGGAAAATGGGAAAAGAATCTTGTAACTAGGTGCACACAAACAATGTATTTCATATTAAAATATAACTTTTAATAGATCCTATAAAATGTTTAATTGTAATAAGCACATGTGAAGCTAGCGAAATAAAAACAAGACATAAAGAAGAATGTGAAGAAAAGTAAATACAAGTGTTTAAAATGTAATTCCGCTGACATGTGGATAACTTGGCATCCAAAATATGTCTGTGCTTTTCACCTTGATTTGATAATAGGAGGTAGTGCTATTCTTAATATATAATGTGCAGTTGTTCTAGACCATAAATGACTTATGCAGAGATTCCTCCTGTAATTGTAACCCAGTAATGTTGCAATATTTACTTAAGCTGTCAAAAATATTATTGAATGTTGATTGTAACCAAAAGCCGATATTTATGGCAACATACTGTGATACTAGGTATAAATATCTAACCACAGTTGCAGTCTTATATATGTATATATATCTCAGTGACGATTGTATGACACAGCTCCTAAAATCACTGCCGTCAGGGACCTGACATCCAGCAGAGTCAGTGTATCACTAGATCGAGGTATCGTGGTATAGATACATTGTAACAGGGTCTCAGGGAGATAGTTTCTTTTCAGTCTGTATTGGATAGGCAGTGTTCGCATCTAACATACATGTGCACAATGAATCTCCCGCAGACCTACAGACAAACAAACTACATAGCGCTAGCTCAAAAGCTCCTTGTACGGAGTCAAATAATAACAGATAGCACAGTAATAAGTAGTTATACACTGGTGAGCTCTGTCAGCGGAACTGCCGCCGATGCACGTTTCGCTGTACAAATAGCTTTATCACAGGCCAACCCGTTTGCTCTCAAAGAGCGCTCTTTATGCCATCCTGTGTATCCAGGAGCCAATAGAAATCTCTCTCCTTATTCAAACTGTTTTGTCCGTTAGTGACAGACATTATTGAGACCAAACAGGTTTAATTAGTATCTGATTACAATCCCAGGCTGGATCCATGTTATTTATAGCTATTGGAGGTAAAAATACTAACCAAATGGTAGATATCACAGATATACATATATACAAAATCCGACATCATCATTACTCGAATACATATTTATTGATTTATGATAAAACCATCATCAAATAGATAATAAGAAATATAAAAATAGAAAATAGAAATAAATATCTATCAGATGAATATGTGTATCACTCTCACTCTCTTATAATATAAATCTATTATATATGTATTGCAACTAATAATTAAACTAAATATATAGTATATCATGATAAACATATTATTTAAAATAAATTTAATTTGGAAAAGAAAAATAATAATGAAAATTATATTTTAATAAAACCTCCATGTGTTCAGAAATCCATTATAATACTCATATCTATATGTTGTCAAAGAATATTAAATAAGAAGATATTTGTGTAAATAATAATATAGTCAATCAAAAAAATATTAAATATGAACCTTAGGTTCTAGATAACAATATGTGATAAATCTGTAAATATATACAGCAATAGGGATATTAACTCAACATATTGAGTCCCTATCTCATAAAATGTAAAACTACAAAATATAGAGATAGTGATTGTGAAAAACTGTGGAAAACTAAAATATGCAAATCGTGAAAAAATATATTTCAAGTGTTTAAAATTATAATAAAACCCTGTGAGAAAATTAAATAAAAAGATGGACGATTATATCCATTACATATCTATTTAGTTGAAACTAAAAATATAAAAATATATATAAAATGTGTTGAGTAGTATAATGTAACCATTAATAAAAGAAATAGAATAATCCTAAAATAGAATCACCTGTAATGTGAATGACCAATAATGCTAAACTCAAACTGCAAAATGTGTAAGAAGTGAATGTGTGAATACAAATGGTGAATCATATTAAAGCCTATTTAAAATATATATCTCTCCTTCTTCATTATACATCTACATCCTTCAAACATACAGTGATAATATTTGTGTTTATATAGTGATGAAATACACATAATATAATATAATGATATATTATTCCCAAAGAAAAAATTCCAGTAATAATAATCATTCTTCCCATTCTATAAATATCAATGATGGGAATTCTATATATATATATATACACATACATATATGCGCTATGTGGATTATAAAAAGACTGAAAAATTATTTCCTTCATTGAGACCACTTGGATATAGGCTATCCATCAGAAATATAATTTCAGCCTCTTTTCTCAAAAGTTCTTTGTTACATACTTCCTCAGGTGTTGATCTATAAATATTCTTGCCTTTTCAGAGATGCTACCTATACCTGAGACAATCGGTCTACCAGGTGGTATTTTGTCATCCTTATGCACCTCTGAACAGGTAGCATCTCTGAAAAGGCAAGTATATTTATAGATCAACACCTGAGGAAGTATGTAACAACTTTACACTCATATGTGAAGGATACTTTAGATGTTTTGACAAAATTGGATAATCTTTCAGTCAATCCAGGAACATTACTGGCTACTTGTGACGTGGAGAGTCTATATACCAGCATCAATCATGATGCTGGTAGAGCAGCAGTTGACTATTTCACCAGAACGGATGTGATTACAGATTTCAATAACTTTTTATATCACTTCTTAAATTTGTATTAACAAAGAATTATTTTGTGTGTCAAGATAAGTTCTACCTCCAGGTAAGGGGGACTGCGATGGGGACTACTTGTGCTCCCACGTACGCTAACCTTTACCTGGGGTGGTGGGAGCTGACCGCCGCGGCACACTTACCAACCACTCGTGGCACACCAGTGTGCCACGGCACAGTGGTTGAAAAACGCTGGCTTAGAGAGATGCAGGAGCAGAGTCCAGAAGCAGGAACCTGAAGGGCACATACAGAGATGCTATAGCCGACAAGGCCGAGAAGATGCCTACAGATAATTAACAGATGAAGAAGCAATCAAAATAACGGAAGATGATTCAGTGTTCCAGTAACAAATGATGTCGTCCGGCATCCAGATCGCCTAGCAACAGATGGTGCAGTACTCGTATAGCAGGTGAAAGTAGAAGGTGTAACCATCGAAGTGCTGGAAGGTAGCAAGTCGTGCTGGTGTCTTGCAATAGTACCCTTGATGAGGGTTTAAGAAACCCTTAGAACCTGGTTTATCAGGGAAGTTTTCGAAAAACAACTTCTTCAATCTTGGAGCATGTAAAGACTTCTCCGGAACCCAAGACCTTTCCTCTGGACCATACCCCTTCCAATGGACCAGAAATTGCAATTGCCCTCGAGAGAACCTAGAATCAAAATTCTTCTCTATCACAAATTCCTGTTGTCCTTGAATCACGATTGGAGAAGGTCTAAGCGGATGCCTGGACAAGAATCTTGAGGAGAAGAAAACCAGTTTCAACAAGGAACAATGGAAAGTGTTATTGATGCGTAAAAACTTGGGCAGTTTAAGGAGGGTATTCAAGTAGGCTTTCACATGTTTGAATTATCCCCGTATTCAATTTCAAAGACTTTTCGCCGGGTCGAAAAGTCTTTTTAAAAAAACGGGGATAAGTTTTCACCATGTTTTACATGGCGAAAAAAAGCGCAAAATTGGGGTTTAGGGGTGCAGGCTTAAAAAAAATAGCCTGCACCCCTGGGAACGTCATTCAAAAATAAACTGTGTCAAAAAAATTATAAAAAAAAATCGGGACACCCCAAAAAATAACTTTATTTTTGGCTGAAAAAACAAACAAATGAATAACCACTTCTAAAATTGACAAATTAAATCCACAGGGGTTCCCTTATATGCGGCCTGTGTTTTCTTCATTGGGCAGAGTAGGGGCAGGTGCATTTTTGCAGAATTTTTAAAAATAACTTTAGGGACTTAAAAATATGCTTACCCCCATTTTCATGTACCCCAAATTTGATAAGAATAGTTATTTAGAAAAAAAAAAAAGTGCTATTCTTCACCCGTTCTTCATAGCAGCAAATATGCACCTGCCGTTGCTATTACAAACCCCGACTTCAATCAGCAGGCAAAAATGGGGGTAGCCATAGTGATCCCCCATGTCTGGACATCTTTAGGGGGGTCCCAGGCATATTTCCAGAAAATTCCCGTTTTTTTTCGTAGATGGTGTGAAAAAGTCATTTTAAAAAACGGGGATAATTTTTCAATTACCTTTAGCAGGTGGAAAAAAGGGCAGAATTGGGGTTTAGGGGTGCAGGCTTGAAAAAAATAGCCTGCACCCTTGGGAATGCCCCATTAAAACGAAATGTGCAAAAAAAAAAGTAAAACAAGAAATCGGGACGCCCCAAAAAAATAATTTAAAATTTTTGGGTGAAAAAAAGGGGGTACAATGTTTAAAAATTGTGAAATAGGTTCAGGGGTATTCTGTAAGTATGCGGCAGGTGTTTTCTAGAATGGGCTATTAGCGGCAGGTACTTTTTGGAAGAATTTTTTTTAAATTAGTTTAGCAATTTAAAAATATGCTAGTACCCATTTTCAGAAACCCCAAATTTGATGGGACCACTTTTAAAAACGAAAGAAAAAAAGCTAAGTTCTCTTCTGCATCACTCCTTCAATGTCGGGAAAAAAACACCTGCCGCTGCTATTTAAAATCCCGACTTTTTTTTGCAGGCAAAAACGGGGGTACCCATAGTGATCCCCCAGGTCTGGACATCTTTAGGGGGGCCCTACAATTATTTCCCGAAAATTCCCATATTTTTTCTCTGAACAAAATTTTGCCTGTTCCCGATTTCGCCTTCTTTGGAATTGAATACGGGGAATAGCGGGCACGTACGCGATACTTTTCCACCTGGAAAACAGACGAAGGAGGCAAAAAGTCCAGCAGGTGAAAAGTCTGGACTTTTTGCCTCAAATTGAAGATGGGCCTAAGTCAAAAAGTGACAGGGTTAACCCAAGCAATAATTTGGAAAGGGCCAATGAACCGAGGGCCCAATTTCTGTGTCGGTTATCGCTGCTTGTTGTTCTTTGTAGCCAGCCAAACCCAGTATCCAACCTTAAATTTGCACAGCTTCCGATGTTTGTCCATGAGGTTCTTGGAGTGCATAGAAGTTTTAAGGAGACACTGGCGAACCTTGGTCCAAATGGAGCGCAACTGGGAAACTGAGGCTGATGATGTAGATCCCCTGGCATCAGGTTAGAAGGAATTTGCTCTAGGATGTTGTCCAGTTACACAGTAGAATGGCGAAACTGAGGAAGCAGATGGCAAGAATTATTAAAAAAACATGAACAGGAAATGGGAAAATGGGAAAAGAATCTTGTAACTAGGTGCACACAAACAATGTATTTCATATTAAAATATAACTTTTAATAGATCCTATAAAATGTTTAATTGTAATAAGCACATGTGAAGCTAGCGAAATAAAAACAAGACATAAAGAAGAATGTGAAGAAAAGTAAATACAAGTGTTTAAAATGTAATTCCGCTGACATGTGGATAACTTGGCATCCAAAATATGTCTGTGCTTTTCACCTTGATTTGATAATAGGAGGTAGTGCTATTCTTAATATATAATGTGCAGTTGTTCTAGACCATAAATGACTTATGCAGAGATTCCTCCTGTAATTGTAACCCAGTAATGTTGCAATATTTACTTAAGCTGTCAAAAATATTATTGAATGTTGATTGTAACCAAAAGCCGATATTTATGGCAACATACTGTGATACTAGGTATAAATATCTAACCACAGTTGCAGTCTTATATATGTATATATATCTCAGTGACGATTGTATGACACAGCTCCTAAAATCACTGCCGTCAGGGACCTGACATCCAGCAGAGTCAGTGTATCACTAGATCGAGGTATCGTGGTATAGATACATTGTAACAGGGTCTCAGGGAGATAGTTTCTTTTCAGTCTGTATTGGATAGGCAGTGTTCGCATCTAACATACATGTGCACAATGAATCTCCCGCAGACCTACAGACAAACAAACTACATAGCGCTAGCTCAAAAGCTCCTTGTACGGAGTCAAATAATAACAGATAGCACAGTAATAAGTAGTTATACACTGGTGAGCTCTGTCAGCGGAACTGCCGCCGATGCACGTTTCGCTGTACAAATAGCTTTATCACAGGCCAACCCGTTTGCTCTCAAAGAGCGCTCTTTATGCCATCCTGTGTATCCAGGAGCCAATAGAAATCTCTCTCCTTATTCAAACTGTTTTGTCCGTTAGTGACAGACATTATTGAGACCAAACAGGTTTAATTAGTATCTGATTACAATCCCAGGCTGGATCCATGTTATTTATAGCTATTGGAGGTAAAAATACTAACCAAATGGTAGATATCACAGATATACATATATACAAAATCCGACATCATCATTACTCGAATACATATTTATTGATTTATGATAAAACCATCATCAAATAGATAATAAGAAATATAAAAATAGAAAATAGAAATAAATATCTATCAGATGAATATGTGTATCACTCTCACTCTCTTATAATATAAATCTATTATATATGTATTGCAACTAATAATTAAACTAAATATATAGTATATCATGATAAACATATTATTTAAAATAAATTTAATTTGGAAAAGAAAAATAATAATGAAAATTATATTTTAATAAAACCTCCATGTGTTCAGAAATCCATTATAATACTCATATCTATATGTTGTCAAAGAATATTAAATAAGAAGATATTTGTGTAAATAATAATATAGTCAATCAAAAAAATATTAAATATGAACCTTAGGTTCTAGATAACAATATGTGATAAATCTGTAAATATATACAGCAATAGGGATATTAACTCAACATATTGAGTCCCTATCTCATAAAATGTAAAACTACAAAATATAGAGATAGTGATTGTGAAAAACTGTGGAAAACTAAAATATGCAAATCGTGAAAAAATATATTTCAAGTGTTTAAAATTATAATAAAACCCTGTGAGAAAATTAAATAAAAAGATGGACGATTATATCCATTACATATCTATTTAGTTGAAACTAAAAATATAAAAATATATATAAAATGTGTTGAGTAGTATAATGTAACCATTAATAAAAGAAATAGAATAATCCTAAAATAGAATCACCTGTAATGTGAATGACCAATAATGCTAAACTCAAACTGCAAAATGTGTAAGAAGTGAATGTGTGAATACAAATGGTGAATCATATTAAAGCCTATTTAAAATATATATCTCTCCTTCTTCATTATACATCTACATCCTTCAAACATACAGTGATAATATTTGTGTTTATATAGTGATGAAATACACATAATATAATATAATGATATATTATTCCCAAAGAAAAAATTCCAGTAATAATAATCATTCTTCCCATTCTATAAATATCAATGATGGGAATTCTATATATATATATATACACATACATATATGCGCTATGTGGATTATAAAAAGACTGAAAAATTATTTCCTTCATTGAGACCACTTGGATATAGGCTATCCATCAGAAATATAATTTCAGCCTCTTTTCTCAAAAGTTCTTTGTTACATACTTCCTCAGGTGTTGATCTATAAATATTCTTGCCTTTTCAGAGATGCTACCTATACCTGAGACAATCGGTCTACCAGGTGGTATTTTGTCATCCTTATGCACCTCTGAACAGGTAGCATCTCTGAAAAGGCAAGTATATTTATAGATCAACACCTGAGGAAGTATGTAACAACTTTACACTCATATGTGAAGGATACTTTAGATGTTTTGACAAAATTGGATAATCTTTCAGTCAATCCAGGAACATTACTGGCTACTTGTGACGTGGAGAGTCTATATACCAGCATCAATCATGATGCTGGTAGAGCAGCAGTTGACTATTTCACCAGAACGGATGTGATTACAGATTTCAATAACTTTTTATATCACTTCTTAAATTTGTATTAACAAAGAATTATTTTGTGTGTCAAGATAAGTTCTACCTCCAGGTAAGGGGGACTGCGATGGGGACTACTTGTGCTCCCACGTACGCTAACCTTTACCTGGGGTGGTGGGAGTGGGTTTTTTGTGATACAAACGAGATGTACACGAAGCACATTTTATTATGGCTCCATTACATAGATGATATTCTCATTCTATGGGAAGGAGAACAGGATCTCTTAGAGGAATTCATCACGAAATTAAACCTAAATAACATGAATCTTTAAACTTACTCTAGAGATTAACCAAACCCACATCAATTTCCTGGATATTACTATCATTATAGGACAAGATGGCTCTCTGATTACAGATTTACATTTTAAGGTAACAACAACTAACAGCATATTACATGCCACAAGTGCACACATGCCAGCAACTATAAGAGGCATCCCTAAAGGAGAACTCCTGCGGATTAAAAGAAATTGTTCAGACCCTGATACCTTTAAGATAAGAAGTAAACAACTGGTGGAAAGACTTGCCAAAAGAGGGTACAGTAAGAAACTCTTTAAATCAACTCTCCACGAAACATCTCATAGAACACGAACATCTCTCCTGAATCCCAAGAAAACAACTAATAAAGGAACAGATAAAAACATCAGATTTATTGGTACCTTTTGCAATGAATGGTTCCAAATTAAGAATATTCTTCAAAAATATTGGGAAGTTTTATTAACAGATAAAGATCTATCTCGTATTCTGCCCAAACAGGTACAAGTGAACTGGAGAAGATCACATAATCTTAGAGACAAATTGGTTCGGAGTCATTTCAAAAACACACAAAGGAGTATATTTAATAAACATGGATCCTACAAATGTGGTTTTTGTAAAGCATGTCAATTTATGACACCAACTAAAAGTTATCTTGACAAATTCAAAAGGCAATGGTACATTAAGGATCAGATTAATTGTAATTCTTTTGGCATCATATACCATCTTAAATGTCCATGTAATAAAATATATATAGGCAAAACTATCAGACCCCTTAAGAAAAGAATCTTAGAACATATTGGGTCAATCAGGAATGCAAAAAGAAATAAATCTAATTTTAAGAATCTAACACCTGTAGCTAGGCATTTCCTGAGATATCATGACTGTAATCCAAGGGGACTGCAAGCCTTTGGCATGATACAAATACAATTGGGTATCAGAGGAGGAGACCTTAACAAAGAACTTTTGAGAAAAGAGGCTGAAATGATATTTCTGATGGATAGCCTATATCCAAGTGGTCTCAATGAAGGAAATAATTTTTCAGTCTTTTTATAATCCACATAGCACATATATGTATGTGTGTATATATATATATATTTATATATATATATATATATATATATATATATATATATATAGAATTCCCATCATTGATATTTATAGAATGGGAAGAATGATTATTATTACTGGAATTTTTTCTTTGGGAATAATATAATATCATTAAATTATATTATGTGTATTTCATCACTATATAAACACAAATATTATCACTGTATGTTTGAAGGATGTAGATGTATAATGAAGAAGGAGAGATATATATTTTAAATAGGCTTTAATATGATTCACCATTTGTATTCACACATTCACTTCTTACACATTTTGCAGTTTGAGTTTAGCATTATTGGTCATTCACATTACAGGTGATTCTATTTTAGGATTATTCTATTTCTTTTATTAATGGTTACATTATACTACTCAACACATTTTATATATATTTTTATATTTTTAGTTTCAACTAAATAGATATGTAATGGATATAATTGTCCATCTTTTTATTTAATTTTCTCACAGGGTTTTATTATAATTTTAAACACTTGAAATATATTTTTTCACGATTTGCATATTTTAGTTTTCCACAGTTTTTCACAATCACTATCTCTATATTTTGTAGTTTTACATTTTATGAGATAGGGACTCAATATGTTGAGTTAATATCCCTATTGCTGTATATATTTACAGATTTATCACGTATTGTTATCTAGAACCTAAGGTTCATATTTAATAATTTTTTGATTGACTATATTATTATTTACACAAATATCTTCTTATTTAATATTCTTTGACAACATATAGATATGAGTATTATAATGGATTTTCTGAACACATGGAGGTTTTATTAAAATATAATTATTCATTTTTATTTATACTTTATATATATATATATATATATATATATATATATATGTTGTTATTATTTTTCTTTTCCAAATTAAATTTAGTTTAAATAATATGTTTATCATGATATAGAATATATTTAGTTTAATTATTAGTTGCAATACATATATAATAGATTTATATTATAAGAGAGTGAGAGTGATACACATATTCATCTGATAGATATTTATTTCTATTTTCTATTTTTATATTTCTTATTATCTATTTGATGATGGTTTTATCATAAATCAATAAATATATATTCGAGTAATGATGATGTGGGATTTTGTATATATGTATATCTGTGATATCTACCATTTGGTTAGTATTTTTACCTCCAATAGCTATATATAACATGGATCTAGCCTGGGATTGTAATCAGATACTAATTAAACCTGTTTGGTCTCAATTATGTCTGTCACTAACGGACAAAACAGTTTGAATAATGAGAGAGATTTCTATTGGCTCCTGGATACACAGGATGGTATAAAGAGCGCTCTTTGAGAGCAAACGGGTTGGCCTGTGATAAAGCTATTTGTATAGCGAAACGTGCATCGGCGGCAGTTCCGCTGACAGAGCGCACCAGTGTATAACTACTTATTACTGTGCTATCTGTTATTATTTGACTCCGTACAAGGAGCTTTTGAGCTAGCGCTATGCAGTTTGTTTGTCTGTAGGTCTGCGGGAGATTCATTGTGCACATGTATGTTAGATGCGAACACTGCCTATCCAATACAGACTGAAAAGAAACTATCTCCCTGAGACCCTGTTACAATGTATCTATACCACGATACCTCGATCTAGTGATACACTGACTCTGCTGGATGTCAGGTCCCTGACGGCAGTGATTTTAGGAGCTGTGTCATACAATCGTCACTGAGATATATATACATATATAAGACTGCAACTGTGGTTAGATATTTATACCTAGTATCACAGTATGTTGCCATAAATATCGGTTTTTGGATACAATCAACACTCAATAATATTTTTGACAGCTTAAGTAAATATTGCAACATTACTGGGTTATAATTACAGGAGGAATCTCTGCATTAGTCATTTGTGGTCTAGAACAACTGCACATTATATATTAAGAATAGCACTACCTCCTATTATCAAATCAAGGTGAAAAGCACAGACATATTTTGGATGCCAAGTTATCCACATGTCAGCGGAATTACATTTTAAACACTTGTATTTACTTTTCTTCACATTCTTCTTTATGTCTTGTTTTTATTTCGCTAGCTTCACATGTGCTTATTACAAGTAAACATTTTATATGATCTATTAAAAGTTATATTTTGTTATGCAATACATTGTTTGTGTGCACCTAGTTACAAGATTCTTTTCCAATTTCCTGTTCAAGTTTTTGCATCTATATTTAATCTTTGGTAGCACCTCTCTCTATTTGGACTCCATTAACAATATTATTCACTGTTATATTTTGATTTGTCTGATGAGAGGTAAAGCAATGGATCAAAATATTTAGACTCCAGTGCAGTAGAAATTTCCATGGTTTCTATAAGAATTATTAAAAGCAAACTCCGCCAAGGGCAAATGAGTAACCCAATCATTATGACATTTTGAAACGAAACAACGGAGGTACTGTTCCAGAGATTGATTGGCATGTTCAGTCTAACCGTTGAACTGATGGTGATACCCAGAGGAAAGACTAAGGCAAATACCTAAATGAGGAACAAAATTTCTTCCAAAATTGGGCAATGAACTGAGTTCCCCGATCAGACACGATATCCAAAGACAATCCATGCAGGCGAAAAATATGTTGGAGAAACAAAATGGAATGTACTTTGGCAGTGGGAAGTTTGAGTACAGGAACAAATTGTGCCATCTTACTAAAGCGATCCGCCACAGTCCAAATCACAGAACACTGGGAAGAGGCAGGGAGGTCAACAATGAAGTCCATGGCAATATGTTTCCACAGTCTCCTGGGTATAAACAAAGGTAGAAGGAGGCCAGAGGGAGCAACTCACGGAGTCTTATTTAAAGCACAGATATCACAGGCTAGAACAAACTCACAGATGTCTCTTGACAACGAAGGCCACCACACTGAACAAGAAAGTAATTCCATCATCCTGGAAATACCTGGATGAGCTATGGCCTTCTGGGAATAGAAGTCCAACAGAACTGCATCTTTCTGGAATGAACAATAGTCCGGCAGGTTTTTCAGCTGGGGATTCCGATTGACAGGCTTGAAGGGAATCAGCCAAGTTGCATGCAAGGGCCAGATGGATACGTGAAGCAGGATCATCTGAACCCACGGACTGTTGAGCAGGTAGAAAACTCCTGGACAGCGCATCCACCTTGACGTTCCACGATCCCAGACGGAAAGAGATTATATAGTTGAAGCCGGTGAAAAATAATGCCCAGCATGCCTGTCTGGAATTAAGTCATTTTGCAGATTTAATATATGCCAAGTTCATATAATCGATAAGAATAGTGACCTGAAATTTGGCTCCCTCTAAACAGTGCCTTCAATCCTCTAAAGCCCATTTAATCGCCAGTAACTCATAATTGCCCACATCATAGTTTCTTTCAGCTGAGACAAACTTGCGGGGGAAAAAAAGCACATGGATGCAACTTATTGTCTTGAGGATCTTTTGGGATAGAATGGCTCCTGCTCCAACCTCCAAGGCATCTACCTCCACGATAAAAGGGAGATCCGGATTTAGGTGTCGGAGAACTGAGGCATTGGTGAAAGCAGCTTTTAGCTGATTAAACACCTGCACAGCCTCAAAAGAACAATTAAGGGTGTCTGCTCCCTTTTTGGTCAACTCTACTATAGGAGCCATGATGGTAGAGAAGGAGTTGATGAATCTCTGATAATAATTGGCGAACCTTTGAAAGCATTGGATGGCTTTAAGGGTCATGGACTGCACTCAGTCCAGGATAGCTGTGACCTTACTTGGATCCATAGAGAACCCCTGATAGGATATGATATATCCTAGGAAGGAAACCTCTGTCACTTCGAATTCGCATTCGAGTTTGGCAAATAGATTACTTTCACGCAGTTTTTGTAATACCTGTCAGACATGTAGACTATGTAAATCCAGAGACTGGGAATCGATTAAGATATCGTCCAGATATACAACAGCAAATATGCCCAGAAATTCACGGAGAACATCGTTAATCAGATCCTGGAAGACAGCTGGGGTGTTAGACAGCCCGAAAGGTATGATCAGGTGCTCAAAATGGCCAGAATGAGTATTAAAAGCTGTCTTCTACTCATCTCCTCTTCTAATCTGGATCAAGTTATAAGCTCCATGGAGATCAATTTTAGAGAAGATGGTTGCCTCGCGTAAAGATGAGCGGGTTCAGATATCAGAGATCCAAACCCACCCGAACTTTGTGATCCGAGCCGACTCGGATCTCAAAGCGAGGCAAAATGTCATCATCCTGCTGTTAGATTTTCACAGGTTTTGGATTGTATAAAGGTTCTTCTCGCTCGCCACCATTGTCATTCCGGCTGTCGAGACTAAGTGAAGAGGATGCAAGTGAGGGGCTGTGCTGCTGCTGTGCATAGGGGCTGGCTGCTGTCCATAGGGGTTGTTAACTTGTCATAGGGGCTGGCTGGCTGTTGTCCAATTTCCATAGGGGCTGGCTGCTGTGCTGGGCTGTGCCTGTTGTCCATAAGGGCTGTGTTGACTCATACTAGGAGCTTTGCTGCAGACAGAAGGGGGGGCTTCAGTGGCTCCTGAGACTCACTGCAGTCCATAAAGGGGTGCTGCTGTGTTGTCCAGGGGGTGCTCTTCACCTTCAGTGTAAAAAAACAAAAACAAATGAATGTATTTTTTTAATAAATCAAATAATCATTAATCAATCATTTAAGTGTTTTTTCTGTGTGTGTCTGTGTGCCTTAGCCATACTTATTATCAGCAACATAGCTGCACAGGGGTGCTGCCTGTGTCATTTATCAAGGGGCTGCTGCCTCATTCAGGGGTGCTCTCGCCCCAAGTGGCAAAAAAAATTAATAAATCAAAAAATCATTAGTCAATCAATAAGTGATTTTTTTTCAGTGTGTGTGTGCATTAGCCACACATATTATCAGCAACGTAGCTGCACAGGGGTGCTGCTTGTGTCACTTATCAAGGGGCTGCTGCCTCGTTCAGGGGTGCTTTCCCCCCAAGTGCCAAAAAATAAATTAATAAAACAAATAATCATTAATCAATAAGTGTTTTTTTTCTCTGTGTGTGTGCGTTTTAGCTACACTTATGATCAGCACCGTAGCTGCACAAGGGTGCTGCCTGTGTCATTTATCAATGGACTGCTGCCTCATTCAGGGGTGCTCCCCCCCAAGTATGAACAAGTATGACAGCAGACACCCAGTTGCACAGTGGATTACTGATGCCATAACAGCTATGCTGGTATTAGATGTGCGTCCAGTATCCGCCATTAATGCAGTGGGTTTTACACAGTTAATGGAGGTCCTGTGTCCCTGCTACCATGTCCCTTCTAGATTCCACCTCTCTAGTATAGCAATTCCCAATCTGTACAAGGACATTAGAAAAAACCTTATTAATGTCCTCTGAAATGCCATTGTGCCCACTTTCCACTTAACCACAGATATGTGGACAAGTGGGACAGGGCGAAGAAAAGATTACATGACTATGACAGCCCACTTGGTAGCTGTATTGTCTCCAACAGTGCAAACAGCAGCAGCAGCAACAACATCATCTAACAAATGCAAGCTCATTCAGAGGCAGACTACTCTGTGTATCACCGGTTTCACTAAGAGGCATACTGCTGAGAACCTTTTAGAAAAACTCAGGGAATTCATTGCAAAATGGCTTACCCCACTTGGACTCTCCTCGGGATTTGTGATTTCTGACAATGACAGCAATATTGTGCGAGCATTACATGTGGGCGAATTCAAACACATCCCATGTTTTGCTAACACAATTAATTTGGTGGTGCAAATTTTTTTTAAAAATGACAGGTGCTTGCAGGAGATGCTCTCTGTGCCCTGAAAGATTTCTGGACATTTTCGACATTCAGCAACTGCGCGTTGAAGACTGCAAAACCAGCAAGAACTGTTGAATTTGCCATGCCATCAGCTGAAGCAAGAGGTAGTAACTCGGATGAATTCTACCCTCTATATGCTTCAACGAATGGAGGAGCAGCAAAAGGCCATCCAAGGCTACACTATGGCCTATGACATAGGGAGAGGAGTGAAAATGCACCTTAGTCAAGCGCAGTGGAGAATAATTTCTATGTTGTGCAAGGTTCTCAAACACTTTGAACTTGCCACATGTAAAGTTAGTTCAGACACTGCCAGCTTGAGTCAGGTCATTCCCCTAATCAGACTGTTGCAAAAGCAGCTGGAGAAACTGAAGGAAGAGCTGAAACGGAGTGATTCTGCTAAGTATTTCGGACTTGTAGATCAAGCACTTCATTTGCATCACCAGGATCCAAGGGTCGTCAATCTATTGAAATCAGATCACTATATTTTGGCGACCATACTTGATCCTAGGTTTAAGTCATACATTGTGTCTTTCTTTCTGACAGACATAAATCTTAAAATATGCAAAGAGCTGTTGGTGACAAGCGACATGTGACACGGCATCATCTCCTCCTTCAGTTTCCGCAGCTGCCAGGAAAAAACTACATTTTCCTAAGAGACCCACTGCTGGTGGTGATGCAGATCAGTCAGCAAAATCTAATGACATCTGGTTGGATCTGAAAGAACTGCCTACAATGAGTGACATGTCTACCGTGACTTTGTCTGATACGGTCACCATTCAGAGAATGGTGGATGATTATTTTAGGCATAGCATCCAAATACTAGGCATGTCAGACAGTCCATTTCACTACTGGCAGGAAAAAGAGGCAATTTGGAGTCCCTTACACAAACTGGCTTTGCTTTATTTAAGTTGCTCACCCTCCAGTGTGTACTCTGAAAGAGTTTTCAGCGCATCCGGGAACCTTGTCAGTGATCGGCCCAGAATGTGGAAAAGATGATGTTCATCAAAATGAATTACAAATTCCGTGAGAAAGGCCTTTACCAGCAATTAAGTAAAAAAACTACAGAAGCGTCTGTAATGGTGGATTCCAGTGGGGATGAATTAATATTGTGTGAAGAAGAGGATGTACACACTGATGGGGATGATGATGACTACATCTGATCATATTACCTATGTTGTAAAGCCAGTTTATGTATGGGATCATTGACACCAATGTCCACTGCACATTGGCAGCTAGTTTTGTGGGGGGGTTAAAAAAAACAATAATTTCAGCCACTAGTGGCAGTCCCTATCGCTGAAGTGATTGGTTTGTTAAACAGAATCATATGATTTACTGCCGGCTGCATGGTTCTAATCCCGACAGCAGAAGCCCAGCAGGGATGAAGATCCCAAAGCTAGTAAGGTAAGTGCTAAGTAACCTATTTTTACCCCCTAACCTTAAACCTCCTTTAGGGGTGCCTAACTCTAACTCTCCCCCCCCCAAGTGCCTAACCCTAACCCCCCTCTAAGTGGCTAAAGTTAACCCCCCCATCTCTGCAGCCTAACCCTAAGTCTCCCGGGGGGTGCCTAACCCTAACCTCCCCCTGGGGTGCCTAACCCTAATCCCCCCTTCCCCTAGCCTAACCCTAACCTCCCAAGGGGTTGCCTAACCCTAAGTCCCCCCACGGGAGCCCCTAACCTAACCCCCCCTCACGGCTGTCGTCTCCCGGCTTACCTTCGATCGGTAAGCCGGGTGTCGGGCTACCGACGTAGGTCTAATGACAGGCATAGGGACTTCGACGCCTGTCATTTGTACCTTGCCGGGATTAGACATTCAGGATTGGCTTCCCGACTGCTTCCCTGTTAAACTGTGAATGCACTGTTTCATATATACAACATAAGGGTGGGTTGGAGGGCCCAAGGACAATTCCATCTTGCACCTATTTTCTTTGCATTATGTGCTGGTTGGGGCATTGCTGGCTGACAGTTTTAATTTTATGGTTTATGAATGTCCAGAAATTGTAATGGCCACAGACAGCATCTCTGCATGCCCCTTTAATTTTTTTTAAAGAAAATTCTGAACCACCAAATTGATGGGGCGGCCATCTTGCTGACATTACATCTGCTGGAACAGGATTGGTGCGTCTCCCTTTTTTTACCTTGCTGATACGTTGCTCAGGTGCCGGTGATAGCGTTTCCACGTGTTTCCACTGGTTCTGCTGTGAGTTTCCTGTTCAAGTCGAGTATCCAGTTCCCCAGTCTGCATTATTTTGCTCCTGCTGTTTGTGTCATCCAGGCGGCACAAACCGCACCTTGGCACCCAGTGTTTGCAAACCAGTGTGTTGCTGCTTGTGTCAACCCGGTGGCACAAGTCGCACAATAGTGACATTCAACCAAGGGTTCTCAGCCCTCAAGGCTGCTACATGGCCCAATGGCAGCATCCTGCTGCACGGCCCAAAGACAACCTGTCGTCACTACACACCAGCGCTCAAGGCTGTAAATGACCGCAACTTGCCAAGAGTTCCAGCCCTCAAGGCTGCTGCAGGACTGGTTCCTAATCATAGCTCTGTATTCCACTACTACTCAGTCCGGAGGCTGCATCAACAATTAACTATCAACTATCAATTCTAAGTTCAGCTAGTGGCTGCACCAATTATCAAGTATCAACTCTTCTTATTTCAGCCAGTGACTGCACCAATTATCAACTATCAATGCTTAGTTCAGCCAGTGGCTGCACCAATTATCAAGTATCAACTATTCTTACTTCAGCCATTGGCTGCACCAATTATCAAGTATCAACTCTTCTTACTTCAGCCAGTGGCTGCACCAATGATCAGGTATCAACTATTCTTACTTCAGCCAGTGGCTGCGCCAACTATCAACTATCAATTCTTACTTCAGCCAGTGGCTACACCATCAACTATCAATTCATCCTTCAGTCAGTGACTGTATCAATTATCAATTATTCAATCCTCAAGGGGCACCCCAACCATCATTTTTGCACAGTCCTCAACTCTATTTATCACTCAGTTTTGAGCCAGCTAGCTGGATGCAACCTTTTGGCCCTTAACTAGATGAAAAAATCAATATTGTGAGCTGGGAGGTGATCAAAATTGACTGGAAATGAGTGGAAATAAATGCTATTGAGGTTAATAATACTGTAGGAACAAAATCAGGCCCATTTTATGTGATTTTAGCTGTTTTTATGACTTTTAAGCAAAAATCCAGATCCAAAACCAAAAATAAAAAACAAAACACGGAAGGGAGGTTTGGCAAAACCAATCCAGATCCAAAACCAGAGGAGATACAGATCCAAAACAGAAAACCAAAACATGGGGGTCGGCGCACATCTCTAGCCTCGTGTAGTTGATCAAACATTCCTGAAATTAACGTCAGTGGATAGGAATTTGTAACAGTGATGTTGTTAAGACCCCTAAGTGACCTGTCTTTTTCAACAAAGAAGAATCCTTCTCCAGCAGGAGATTTGGATGGGCGTATGCATTCTTTGGCCAGTGCATCTTTGATGTAGTCCTCCATAGCCTTATTCTCTGGAATCGACAAGGCATATAAGCATACTATTGGCAACTTAGCACCAGGAACTAATTTGATAGCACAATCATACGGTTGATGAGGCGGAAGAATGTTGACCTTTAGTTTGGAGAATATGTCAGAAAAATTACAGTAGTGAGGAGGAATCTCAGAGGAAGGTTTAGACACAGAAGGTTGCAACAGCAAGACAGTGGGATTAACATCTGGAGCTCCACTTGGTTATTTCACCAGTTTTCCAATCAATAATGGAGCCAAGGTTAACCCAAGACGATGAGTGCCAGAGGACATTGTATAAGAATAAAGGGAATTTCTTCGGAATGTAACAACCCCATGGATAGACAGATTGATGGTGTCCGGAAAGCTACAACACCATCAGGGAAAGTTTGGCCATCTAAACCACAAATGGAAATAGAGTGATCCAAAGGCACAGCAGGGATTCCCAGAGTCTTGAAAAGGAATGGTCCATGAAATTGCCAGCCACACCGCTGTTGAGGAATGCAGTGGTAGTACATTTTTTCCCAGATATCCAAAGAATAGCAGGAAGCAAAACAGAATTTTTTGAGGAAACCGGTGCAAGGCCTAAATGCAATTTCCCCTGAACATTTAGGCATTCCCTTTTACTGGTTTGTTTGGGCAGTTATTAACTGAGTGACCTTTTTCACAGCAGTACATGCACAGAGCTAAGGAGTGCCTCCTGCGCTTTTCCTCAGGAGGCAGATGAAAGGCTCCTATCTGCATTGGTTCTTCTGAATCAAAAGGAGGACCCCAGGAGGGACCCCTAGGAGTTCTAGTGGGCAGATTCCTCTTACGTCTGCGTTCACGAAGACGATGGTCATTGCAGATGACTAGGTGCATAAAGTCATCCTGAGACTCTGAAACAGGATATTGAACCAAAATGTCTTTAATAGGCTCAGAAAGACCTAGGCAAAACTGGCTACGAAGAGCAGGGTCATTCCATCCAAAGTCCACTGCCAACCTACAAAACTCTGTGCAGTAATCTTCTGCTGCCCTCAGTTCTTGTTTAAGAGATCGTAGTTTAGCCTCTGTCATTACGGTCTTATCCGGGTCGTCATACAGGAGGCCTAATGCCTTGAAAAGAGCCTCCACGGAAAGAAGGGCACTATGAGTGGAGGGTAGTCCAAAAGCCCAGGTCTGCAGATCTCCTTGAAGGAGCAAAATGACTAGACCAACACGGTGTGCCTGGTTCCAGAGGAAATGGGACGTAATTTAAATAGAGCTTACAACTCTCCCAAAAATTTAGATATTCCCTGTTATCACCCAAGAATCGGTCAGGGAAATGCATTTTGGGTTCCTTGACAGTCATTTGGGCTAAACAGCGTTGAAACGCGTAGGTGATTCCCCTGCCAAGATTTCCTGTTTGCTGCAGAAATCTACTTTAAAGGACACATTGCCATTTATAGCCACTTTCAAGCATGGATGCTTTTAGGGTATTATCCCTTGATTAAACCCACAGGTTTATTTCCACCTGCCGCTTCACTGAAAATCCGGTTACACCATTTGCTGACTAGCCCACGTGATTCTTCTCCTGCATTTGGACATCCTTACCAGTGCTTAATTACTCCTGTTTACTTCGGGATCTCTGCTGGGTGAATTTCACCTTCCACCTCACAGAGACCCGTTACTCCTGTGGAAACTACACGGAGATCCAGGCTCCCGCAATAAGGTTGAGCCCTGCTAGCGACAGCGTGAACTCCGCTGCTCCAACAGAGGACATTTACAAATAACGGCACATCTACCTATCCCCCCCTGCTACCAACGGGGGCGGCTGCCGGACGAGGAGTTCAGTGTCCCCAATCAGGACAAATTCTGCTGGTTCGGGAGATTCACAGAGATCCAGGCTCCCTTTAATTAGGTTTGAGCCTTCAGTGACATCGGGATTAATACTCATTTCGCTCCTAAGGACTTTGGCTGTCAGTGCTCTTCAAACCTTTTTTCATAGAAGTATACTTCTTCAATTTTCCGATTGGCTGGCAAGTATATTTATATACCTTTTGAACTTGTTTTTAAATACACCAGAAACCACACAGACTCCAAGTGAGTCGCAAGACTGTATACTCTGCAACAATTTGTGTTTTTAATGTTTATTTTAAAACATGTACTAATAGAGGCATAATATATGTTTTGATACATTTTTGACAATAAATATTACATAAAACTAACAAACCTGTTACATTGTTTACACAGCCTGATTTTCCAGCTGCTTCTTCTATTTCATGTTTTTTGATTATTGGGATTGACTAACTGTATCAGCTGTGATTTTTAGGCTGTGACATCCACTCATTAAGCGCCTAGGTACTTTTTCTATTTGGGCTGAAGTGGATGAACATCTTCCACCCTGAGGGAGAGTTCCTGCACAGGGCGTTTCTAGAGAGGAGGGGGCCCGTGTGCAGTCTCCGACATGGGTCCCCTCCTCTCTGTCCGGCGGCCGGCAGTGCACTGAGCTGTGTGCGGCCAGTGCCGGAGTTATAGACTCTGGGCACTAGAGTGTGCACAGAGTTTATAATGAATACACAGATCACCGGGAAAATGGGCGCGGCGGCCAGTTCCCCTGTACTGCGCATGCGCAAACGATGGGAAAATGGCCGCCGTGGCCATTTTCCAGTCGTTTTACAGCACCGGACCCCCGGTTGAATTGATGTAGCAAGTAGCTGGTAGAATTGATGTGGCTGGTTTAGCCTGTTGAACTGATGCAGCAAGTAGCTGGTAGAATTGATGTGGCTGGTATAGCCTGTTGAACTGATGCAGCAAGTAGCTGGTAGAATTGATGTGGCTGGTATAGCCAGTTGAATTGATGCAGCAAGGAGCTGGTAGAATTGATGTGGCTGGTATAGCTGGTTGAATTGATGCAGCAAGTAGCTGGTAGAATTGATGTGGCTGGTATAGCCGGTTGAATTGATGCAGCAAGGAGCTGGTAGAATTGATGTGGCTGGTATAGCCGGTTGAATTGATGCAGCAAGTAGCTGGTAGAATTGATGTGATTGAATGCCGAGGAACAGCTTGATTTGCCGTGGTGTGGCTACGAAAACCGGAGAATATGGTGTGACCTCAGAACCAAGGTGTGGCTTGGTTAGCCATGGTGCGGCTACGATAGCCGACGGATATGTTGTGGCCTGATGACCGAGGTATGGCTTAGAGAGATGCAGGAACCGGAAGGGCACTACAGAGACGCTTTAGCCGGCAAAGCCGTGAAGATGCCGCCGGATATTTAACCGATGAAGAACCAATCTAAGTAACGGCAGGCGGAAGTAGGAGTAACCATCGAAGTGCTGGAAGGTAACAAGTCATGCCAGCGACTTGTAACAATTACTTCACATCATTCCTAAACACTATCCCTAACTATCCCTAATGTGGTGCATAGTGGTAGGAACATTGGGCCTGATTCAGCAGTGCTTGCTAGTGCACTGCTGATCGCAGATTCACGATGTTTGGGAACCTGCGCCAGAGCCATAGTGCGCATAGGCAGTACAGGTCCGAGATCACGCATGCAGTCCAGCAGCAGACTGTCGGTGATTGACAGTCTGCTGCCATTTCTGAGTGAGGAGGGGGCGGCAGCAGCCTTCATTTCCCAAAATGAAGCCATGTCACTGCTGTTGGGAGGATGATGATGAGGCCAGGATCTCAGTCGGCTAATGGATATGGCTGGTGTGGTATAAGAGACAGACAGTAATTAGTTAGACAATGTCTAGATAGACACCAGATGTTAGACAGTCAATAGTTAGACAGGGAAGAAAGTTAGACACAAACAAAAGTGAGACACATTAAAGTTAGACATGTAAAAAGTTCAACAGGTACAAAAGGTCGACATTGTCAGAAGTTCGACATGAAAAAGGTCGACACAAAAATGGACAACAATCATTTTTTTGTTTTGTTTTTTAGCCCTAATCTTCACCCTAACCCTAACCCTCCCCTTGGTGCCTAACCCTAACTCTCCCCCCTGGTGCCTAACCCTAACCGACTGGGTAAGTGCCTAACCGTGGGGGTAAGGGCCTAACCCTAACCCTCCAGTAAGTGCCTAACCCTAAACCTAACCCTAATTCTAATTAAAAAAAATAGTGTTGACCATTTTTGTGTCGATCTCTTTCTTGTCAAACTTTTGACCCTGTCGATCTTTTGCACCTGTCGAACTTTTTACATGTGTAACTTTAGTGTGTCTGACTTTTGTCTCTGTCGAACTTTTATCCTTGTCTAACTATTAACTGTCTAACATCTGGGGCCAAATGTAATAGGGTGAGAGTTTAGAAAATGTGAGAGTTTAGCAGCAAACTCTCACATTGGTTGAGTTTTATCTTCAAAATGGGAAAACATCTGAGTGAGATTTTAAATCGTGAGAGCTTTTTAAGTCTAAAAAAACATGCAAGTTCGCTCTGTTACTTTGTTTTTGGACTTTATTACATTGGCAAAGTTTAAAAAGTGTCAGAAACTCTCACTTTTCTAAACTCTCACCCTATTACATTTGGCCCCTGGTGTCTATCTAGACATTGTCTAACTAATTACTGTCTGTCTATAGTCTAGAACCCTCGCAGATGTTACAATGTTGCTTCTTGGGACACAGGGCTTGATTCAGGTTGGTTCGCAAGGCTATGTTCACACGCAGCCAGCTTATGTTTGCATTATGAACATGCGTATATAGCGCAGTGTGCGTGCGCAAACTGGCCACTGTATTCCGGAAGTGATCGCAGTGAGCACACAAAGTCTTCAGACAGTTATTGACAGGAAGTGACTGTTTGAGGGTGGTGACGGGTGGTGGTCAGAGAAACGTAGGCGTGTCTGGGTATTTAAACGCCGTTATAGAGGCATGCATAATTAAGCCCCTGCGATAGCATACACTGGCAGAAGTCTAGATGGCGACAGGCAGTTTAGCAGTTTGTGCAGTAGGGTCAGGTCAACCACAACTGTGCCGATGGTTCCGATGGTATTAGATGTTACCGATGTTTTTGGTGACTTTGCGGATGCATGTCATGGGAAGTGGGCAGCTTTATACAGTGGTTGGCGTCTTGGTATAGTGCTGCGGTTGCTGCGCGATTGCATTCAGCATATTTTCACAGCGTGTGGGGTGCGTGCAAACGCAACCTTCCGAACCAACCAGAATCAGGCCCACAGCTCAGATCAGTAATGCATGCAGGAGGTGTGATGTCTCCTGCTGCATTACCATATTACAGCTATCGTAGCTGCTAACGTTAGCAGCTGCGACAGCTAAAGCATCCTCTGCTGAATCAGGCCCCTAGTGCTTCAGGGTACAGGAAAGTTGTCATCATGGGAAAAAGGATACAGTAAGGTAGATAGAAAATCTTGGAGCAAAGTTGCTGCGGATTACAAGACACCTAGGTTTAGGGATAGATTTATTTTTTGCAGAACAATGACCCAAAACATAAAATAAAAGCCAGAATGGCGTCGCTCTAGTACAATAGCATAAATTTGCTGGAATGGCCCAGTCAAAGCCCTATGCAAGAACCTGAGGAATGATGTGAATGTTGCTATACTCCAACAGTCCCATAATGTCTGATAGAACTTGTGCAATATTGCAGAGATGAATGTGCAAAAATGTATCTTTTATGAGTAGATTGGTTCAAATGGGTCACCATGGCTTGCATGTTTCTTACTTAAGTGCTGAATGCAATTCAGTTAGTAGAGTTTATGGTTGATGACGTGATCTAAAACAGGGTTGATATAGGATTGCTTCACTTTTTTCTGCTCATAACCTTACAAGGTACAGGCAGAATGCAGCTCTACCATAATTGCCGATTAGAGCGCAGCCCACGACGGAGCATTACAAGTAAATTTAATCAACTCCCTGATGTGCAAAGCTACTTCAGGATCCATTTAATTAAAGTTCATTAAGGGTAATTTGTGAAGTTGTAAAAAAAAAAAAAAAAGAAGAGGCTCAAATGTAATTTTGTAACATAATGTTACTGGCATGTCAGGGTGGTAGGAATTTACCTTGGTAGAAGTTGAGTGAAACTGGGCACATTGGAGCTAAAAACACTCATATATTATGCATGGCACACACATGCAATTTCTTTAAATACATTTTGGAATTAGATATTTAAATGAGGGTCAAGGCGATAAGTACATATTTTAGACTCTTCACTCCTGACCATGAACAGAATTAATGGTACACCAACAGGGGTATTCAATATGGGAGCGATAACATTGTTTTTGCATTAATATCGCACTTATGACGTCATTATCGCAGGTTTTAGTTTTACACCGTATTCAATTTCAAAGACTTATCGCAGTTTTGAAAAGTCTTTGATAAAAAACGGGGATAACTTTTCACCATTGAATAGGTGTTGAAAAAAAGTGCAGAATTGGGGTTTAGGGGTGCAGGCTTAAAAAAAATAGCCTGCACCCCTGGGAATGACATTTAAAAAAGAACTGTGTCAAAAAAAGTTTTAAAAAAAATAGGGACACCCCAAAAAATTAATTTAAAAATTGGGGTGAAAAAAAAAAATGGGAAAAAAATGATTAACAATAGGGAAATAGGTTCAGGGCTATTCTGCAAGTATGCAGCAGATGTTTTCTAGAATAGATTTATAGCAGCAGGTGCACAAATGCAGAATTTTTAAAAACTTACTTTAGGGACATCAAAATATGCTAGTACCCATTTTCATGTACCCCAAATTTGATGGGACCACTTAAAAAAAGAAAAAAAAAACCTAAGTGCTCTTCTGCATCACTTCTTCAATGTCGGGCAAAAACACCTGCTGCGGCTATTTAAATCCCCGACTTTCATTTAAAGGCTAAAACGGGGGTACCCATAGTGATCCCCTATGTTTTTACAACTTTAGGGGGGTCTTACAATTTTTTTAAGGAAAAATTTGTAACTTTACGCAAATCCAACTTCGGAGGCTCCCGTTTTCGTTAATTTTATATTGAATATAGGGATAAGCGGGCGCGCGCCCGATACTTTAACGCAGGTAAAAACTCTGATATGAAACATTAACTTCGACAGTGAAGTTAACGTTTCATATTGAATACCCCTCCAAGTCTGATACTACTGATATCTTCTCAGTCTTATAACCATAACCATAATTATTAGTGTGCCCAGTGTAATACACCAATGTGGTAAGGGTATAAATGATGTGCTGCTGGTACAGGCCATTTTTACTTTGGTGGTGGGTTCTTCCTTTGGCAGAACCTCTTCCCTGTTCCACATCCCGGCAGAGAGGCAAAGTTTCCCCAGACACCATAATATGCACACAGAGTTTTGTACAAAAAACACAGTATTATATAATCATAAGGTCATGAGAGGCATTTAAGGTCATCACACATATCAAACATCTAACTCAATTATAGCTTAATACATGTTACTCAATCAATCAATATAATCAATCAAGGATGATGTTTATGTGCAATTCTCAGTCTTTAACCATTTAACCATTTTCTGTTATCATTTATACTTCTATTTGATTAAATAAACTCTTAACTTTGAATTTATGTCCTGCAGACAATACGAAAGTCCCAGTTAACTTTGTTGCAACGCAAGTTACTACACAGGGTCTTTATGTGCACATCGCCCAAATATCTTGTTATCTTGTTAAGTGGTAGAATACTGCTGTAAGGGCCTGATTCATCAATGATCACAACTTGAATCAGGGGATTGTTGCGTTCTGCGCATGCAAATGCATCGCAGTAATGCGAACCGGCCACTGCGATCGCAGTGACTAAGCAGACCCATTGCAGAGTGGTTGGCAGGAAGTATGGTTTGGGGGAGGTGACGGGAGGTGGTCGACGAAACATAGACGTGCCAGTGCGTTTTAACGCCGTTACAGGGGAGTGCATAAATTAGCCACTGTGATGCCATACACAGCTTGGCCTTTCACTGCGTGCAATGAGGTTAGCAATTCCTGAGTAAGGCCTCACCTTGTGCAAGTGTGCGTGAGGCTCTGATTGTATTCGATGTTATCAATGGTTTCATAGTCTAAACATTACGGATTTGTGTAAGGTAAGGTGGGCGTCCTTCTATTGTGCTGCGATGGCATAGCAATCTCAATGGATTAGCATATCATCGCAGTGAAGTCCCCTTCTTGAAAATAACAAAACATTACAGCGCTGAGTATTAAAGATAGTTATATGAAACAAACTGAAAGTGCTTCCCATGGAATCCACTGACTGTATAGGTAATGCAAATATAATGTCCCGTGCAATGGATGTTGCAGAGGCAGAATCCCCTCAGAGGCAGGCGAATCTGTGCAAGCTGCCACATTTACAGTGACACATGTAAAAGCCGATTTTAGATACAATATCGGTACACAAATGATTGTATAAAGCTACTGTCCTCACATATGTAGTGACGTATCAAATAACCAGTTACATGTGGCCAGACAGTTTAAAGTTAATTTAAGATACTGTATTAAGAGAACTAAATACAACTAACATACAGACCTAGGATTTGATTATTTATGATACACAGGTTAGCAGTACACAGGTATTATTATACAGATAACAGAAACATTTGTTTATACAGATAACAGAAACATTTGCTTTATTTATTGGGTTAGCTGTTAATAGATCTGCTTGAAAATCACAACAACGATACAAGTTATAATGTAACAACAAGTTATGATACAATAATAATAATTGAGAGATGTAACCAAGCTAATAGATACATATTGATAGTGAGCAAAAAAACATCTTTGAAATCTTTGGGCTCAATCCAATTAGGTGTGAATGGCGAGTAGCGAGTTTGTTTCTTGAAACTCACACACTTCACAGCGAAGCGCGCTCCCCAGAATTCTCCAATCCAATTAAAAATGCCTATTCACACTACTCGCAGCGGAGGGATGCGAATTGACTGCCAAATGAGATTTGCGAGAAATGCATAAAAATGTGGGGAGACCATCCTGGATGCCCCAAAATGGATCATTTTGTTAGCAGATCCATATAGAAGGCTGTTTGTGGGCATTAGGAAGTTACTGTAGCTTTTTAAATGGTGGCAAATGGCTAATTTGTGGGGGGGGGTTTAAATGCAAGAAAATAATAAAAAAAAAACATTTTTCATTTAATATCAAACGAATTAAATGAAAAATGTAAAAAAGTAGGAAAAAGGATGATTTTGGGGTACTTTGAGGGCACCATGAAAAATGTAAAAATTATAAAAACAATTATTTTTCAACTTAAAAATTATTGTAATTAAATTTAGGGTGCTTAAAACTAATGCAATGGGGTAATTTGAGGACATTATTTTACCCCCAAAATGACATGCAATTATTGGACTAATTAAGCTAATTGGAAACTTCCAAATGCCTAATTAGTCATTATGGAAGGGGGGGGGGGGTCCAAGAGGTTCAGCACAGTGTCCCAACATTTTAACCTTAAACTAAAGACCTCAGGGAGGTGCGGGTGGAAAGTTGCAAATTCAATCTGACTGATAAAGTGCGAGTTGTTAATTGGATTGCAAAATGAATTCGCTATGTGAATTCAAAGAGAAAATAGCAACTCGCACCTCGCAATTCGCACCTATTAGGATTGGCACCTTTGTTTGTCCTGCTTGTGGATCCCACAATAATATAGATAGTATGGATAGACAGGCGCCTGATTTACAGATGTAGGCTATTCCGAAGTTTATGCAGTTCAGCAATAATCATCAATATGTGCAGGTGTCTGAGTTGCACGGCGCATGTATGATACCCCACCAAAGTACTGTATAGGGGTTAGCTAAATGTGCTACATAAGGGTCGGCTCTGCATGAATTAAGGGGTCTAACAGCCACCCTATATACAAATATTTTTCATGTATAACATTGGTGACAGTGGGAAGGACTGATTGCCTGATTCAGAGGTGCTCGCAAAAAGCGAGCTCTCGCTCTGAATCAGGGCGGCTGCTTTTTTTTTTCCCGGCCTTCTGGCCCCTCGCTACACTGTGGGTGACCACCCACAGCTTTTGCGAGCAGCCAGGTGATAGTCCTGATGGTCGCGACTTCCAGGATTAGGCTGGTGTTAGGGGTCCATATAGGAACAATATATAGTAGTCAGAGTATGGAAGTTTTATCTATGTTGTAGTAAATTAGTTGTTATGGCAGAAAATATAATTGACAGTGTTGCATGATTTAATGATAATGTATTGTTGTGCATAAATTATTATCAGTTACTTGAGTATAACTAGTTCCTGAACGGTGAAGAGTTCCAGCTTAATAAACTAGATCTCATTGTACTTGCTGTGTCACTTTACTTTGTTGGGATTGGGGGCCACCTGACTCTCTGCTGTGAGTGTAGAACACTTCTCTCCCCTATTTCCAGAATTTTAAAATGTTTTGCAATGTATCCTGGAAGGGGCAGGATGACATCATTAAGTTACACACGCTACCAGGTCAGAGCAAAATCATCAGTTTGAACCCATGCAGTGTTTAGGACAAGTCCAAATGTCATTAGCAGCAAAGGGGTCCTAAACAGCCAGTACTTCAATCTCTTATCTGTATTCCATTTAGGCAGTGACTTCTACAATCAGATAAGTGATGTACTAACACTAAAATGCAGTCAAACCTTTGAAAACTGCTGTCTTAGGAGGTTTTTTGACCACATTTCCCATATGTATCAAGCTCTGGAAGGCAAAACTTTACGGAACTTGCACACAAAAAGACAACGCCATCTATAGATGGTGTTACATAATAGAGGTTGTAATTCACTGAGAGGGATCCAATAGGATCTCTTCCAGTGTCCCTCGCGGCTCGCACATGCGCTGGTCATTGGCTATGTGGCTATGTATGCGCAGAAGGACTCCCAGACCATGAACCCAGAAATCCTCACACTGCAAAGGATAGCTCTTATTAAAGGAGCTATTCTTTGCAGTTTTAATCACAAATCTACAAGCATACAGCACTAATAAATGGCAGTGTGCATGCAGTAAGTGGCGAGGTGTATCACATTTAAAATGCGATGCTTGATACATCCCGTGCAATAGGAGAGAAGTCTTGATAGTAGAAAGAGGACATACTGCTGTCTACACTTATTATCACAATCAGAGAGTGAGTGCACACACTAGAGGATATTCACAATGTGGCATCTGACAAGATTCAGCTTTGCTTATTGCATGGGATATACATCCTGACAGCATCTTATAGGGAGCATTGACCTTTATAAAGAATGCATTGTTAGGACATAATGACATAGGCAAGTGCGGGTAGGTTCACAAATGCTGGGAATCCCAATTTACTGGTTAAGGGGACTTTTTGTGATACAAGACTGAAAAGAGTGATTCTATATCCCTGTTCACTTTGCTTCTGACTTCAGACCCAGTGCGCATAATTTGCATGCGCTGCCGACAGCCTGTGCATTCACCAGGGGCAGCGGACAGGGGGTGCGGACAGGGTCGCTATAGTCGCCGGTAAGTATGTGGTGTGCTGGGTGATCAATATCAATCATCCAGCACACCAGGGAAGGTGCATGATGATCAGCCAGCAATATAGTATATGCCGCTACAAAACCCTGTGCACCCAAATGGGCAAGGACCGAGACGCCTCCTATCAGCTTCCGCTGAAATCGTCTTTAGAAACTTGCAATGACTATACGCCAGGTGCAGTTTCTCCATCTTAGTATTGCTTTTAGTGTGAGTGAGTTTCTGGGCAACAGCAATCCCTTCCAAAGTGCACCCCTATATCTGGCACAAATAATTCTGTGTTTGAGTTGACATATCTTGAGATGTGTGGCTCAGAATGTACACAGTAGTATGGTGACATTTTGTGTGAAATATAAAAATATCACTGCAAAAAATACAATAACTTTAAGGATAACAAATATTATTAGTATCTTAGTAAAAACAAATACATATACAAATTACCACATTTGCTATTTTGATCAATTTTGATTTGTTTATTTGCTGTTGTGATTAGTACCTTGAGAATCAGCAGATGATACAGATTATTTTGTATCTGTATTTATGGAAAACAAATTACAAATATAAATAGTGCATACATTAATCATGTACACTAAATGTATTCAACCTTGAGGGTTAATTAGAAGCCAATTTAATATTCATATCAACAAGTCAATTAGTTGATTTTGCATCTCATGATTGCCTAGATAAATATGAGAAGTCCAATTAATCTTCCAGTAATTTCAAGAAGCCACAGCCTCTAAAAAAAGCATACGCGAAAAATAGCTCCCAGATATGCAACAGCATTTCAAATATTACAGCATAACAATACACAGGCACAGCATAATAATAATGTATTCTGTTAAAGGATATTTTTCATATATGAAGCATGAAACTGACTTCCCAGTGTAGCTCTGTTAAACAACAAAATGGGATTGTGCAATACCTCCCCCATTCTTTACAGACAGCTGAGGCTACATCTCAAATCTTTAGTACACTATTTTAATTGGATATGATGTAGTACCAAAGATCAATCAAACTGTAAATCATAGCTTGCCAATTAATGTGCGTTTTTGTGTGAATCTATCAATCCACATATTACAGTTCTGCAGAACAAAACATATAGCCTCTTACTCACACTGTGTTGCTTAAAAATGTTGCTAGATAGAGAAACACCACCATTTTAACATAACAGCAAGCTTAAGTGGAGGGCATAATGCATATGTTTGTTTGCATTTAAGCAAATCAATGGTTTTGAAGAGGGACATATTACATATATTCAGTATACTTGCTTCCTCCCATTGCAATTGATTCAAGTAATACATAGGTGACAATTTAATACTCCCCTACATCCATATTTATATTGTAGCTTAAGCAATTGTGGTATTGATGTAGACATTTATGCATATTACGTAACAAATGCAGACATAAAATACTTCAACCAAATCTGCAGATGAACGGAAGCATTAGACTTTTTTTGCATGAAACATGCCTAATTTTTATACAAACCAATGCTTACGTCCAGCTACTGTACCTTACCTATAACTTTCCTAGCCAGTATTTCTCACCAGATTAAGTAATAATATTATTTACTCAGTGTGTCTCAAAATCACTTCTGCATTAAACCAGAGGTATGTGGTCTAAAAACAGAAACTGTTGTTTTATGTAGGTAACAACAGTTATTAACAGATATTAATAGACATATAACCTGAGGACACTCTGTAGTAGAGCATTTTTTTTATCTACTATCAATATCCTAACCTGGTTTTCTGATTATTCATTAGTATATTTATTTTTATATTATTGCCATGCTTTTGAATCTGCTATGTATCAATTTACGATGACATTAAATTAAATATTTACATTTTCCTATACATTTTTTATACTGATTTTTTTCTTCTGTTTCTGTGATGAGGGGGTTATAAATCATTTTTGTATATTGTCTATTGTTTTTATATATTTTATGATCCAATTATATATCTATAATTTATACTTAATTCAATAAATAAAAATAGAAGTAATAACATTTGGAATTATTTTTATTGTACCCTTGATTGGCGGAGGGTTTGCAGCATCATATATTTTACTGGTTCTCGGGCTTGCTGATCATATTAATGCCAAACATGCACCAATATGAGCAAACTGGCATGTGTGTGACCCCATCTGACTAACATAAATGGATCAATATTTGGATAGATTGTCAGGCAACTAAATATGTCTGTGTGTGCAGTCATCTGCTGACCACAATAACAAGACCAGGGTCTAGATATCCTAAGTGGCAGTATTGACCCCGAAATGTAAAATGGCAGAGATATTAAATGCTAGACCAGTCGTGCTTTGCATTTAATATTATTGTTGTTTCCAATTTCACTGTCGAAAGAGCTAAAAATTTGGTAACTTGCAAATGCCGCTGCTTACTAAAATCAGCCCCATATTGCGATTGAGTCAACCGGCCAGAGCACCAGGTGTCTACTGTGTGTGGCCAACTTGGAAACAGGCCAGGTTGCTCAGCTATATGTGTCCAGCATTAGCAAAGCTATCTGATAAGTGTGGTATATTTTGACAACATTCATGTTGATACTCATTATGATGACATGAGAATGTCAACATGGCTGTAATGTCGACACACTTTGTATGCAGACATTGATCATGACAACATTCATTATTTCAACACTGATGAAATCTCAACCTGATTAGAATGTTGACAAGCCCTAACCCATCCCTAACCCCTAACCCTAATGAGCTAACCCTAAAAGGGCAGACTAAATGGGCCAAATGGTTCTTATCAGACAGATCTCTGCGTACGCTCAACCCTGAATAGTCTGCAATTTCCCCCACTATATATGGAATCCCAGTTGCCGCCAAGTTACTCCCACTTAGCCGGCTGAGATGCGTACCACACAGTATCACCCGCAGTTGCTCAAAGTTGCTTTTGCTCAGTTACAGGGCCTGTTGGGGTGACGAGGCTTCCTACCCCTGGATCACGGTATGCAAAACACTACTCCTGTGCTTTATCAATTTTCCTTACAGCCGGCTGGGAAGATAAGGAAACTCAACACAATCTGTGATGAATTGCACTTAGTTCTCAGAGGTACATCCCCTTTGAGCACGTCTTTTATAAGTTCAGAAAACTGCTGTCACAAACATTTGCCAAAAATGGTTTGACAGAATAGAATACATATGATTGGTTTAACAAATACATAGGATGTGTCAATGCATCTTTCAGTTAGTCATTTTTTCACAGTGTCCAGACTTAGTATCCTATTCTGGGATCATTCAGCTGCTGTTGTCTTGTAACTGCTCGTTCAGTATACCGTAATGTGCTTCAATCTCATGATATTTGTGTAAAGGAAAATGGCTTTTTCTGATAAATCATACAGTATGTTTTAAATAAACACTATAAATTATTATAGACTCTCACAATCCCCTCTTTTTATTAAAACATACTATCTTTCCCTTACTGGAGTCATGGCTTTCATAGTAACTATATTACTTCCATAGTCACCCTATGCAAGTAGATGCAAGCATCATTCACCACTAGAATACCAAGAATCCCGGCACATCTTTCCCTAGAAAGAGGGGTTTCTTCCAACATCAGTACTACAGAAAACACATTTCTTCTCAGGTGTGATCAATGTAATTCTTTCACGCGCTGAACACTTTTCCCACTCGGAGGCACTCTTCTTATGTGTGACAAAGAGAGTCCCTACCGGTGAAGATGCTTTATTTACCATTTTCCTGATATTATACGATAGATAGCAATTCCACAAAATGAGCAAAATTAATACAATGATTATAACGATTACTGGGTGAATGAGACCACTAAACATCCTTTTGACTGAAGGTGAGTTACCTGTGAACACATCCCACCAATGGTGCTGTAAATTATCTTTTAATTGTGTGGCTACTTCCACTAATTTCTCTGGTTCTACAATTGTCTGCATTTGTGCATGATGGCAGAATAGTTTACTTTCTGTAAGTGGTGAGCAAGTTTTCCTGTATTATTAATGGCATAAATGATACTTTGGAGATTAACTGTAAGGTTATGGGGAGGTATCTCAGTCACCTGAAATTCAATCTGTACATCTTCTTTCCCTGAACTTGTATCCATAACAAAGAAGATATATTAAACATCCTTCTGTATACTTGTTCGTTACCTGTCATTAACTGTGTTTGTGCTTTACCCTTTTGCATATTTTGATGCATGGTTCTGAAAGAACATTCAGTCCAATTAAACAGTTCAGAAACATTTGTTGACAGGTAAAGTGTGTTAAACAATGTGCTATTGAACACCTGTAAATATTCATTATCCCAATATATACTGGCCTGTAATGGGGTAAATACTGTAGGCATCCATATAGCTTGCATTGTAACTAATCTTTTCATATCTTCTCCTGCATTACTCATTTTGCTGGCTAAAGTTTCTATATCTATACTATTAAGTAACCCTATACCTGTACCTGATGCTCCTAACAATGTATCATACCATTCTCTCTTTTGTCTGCTATAGCAGTTTGGATCTGGGGGGAAAGAAATATTAAATCTTAATAGTGGTTTGTCTTTTGGTACCCACTTTTACACAAGTGGAGGGAACTTTAACTAGTGAGTCATTTCTTATAGTGGGCTTGCTACTTAGGACGTACATCCTTGTCATTATTACTGAATTATTTGGTAATTGCGTGGTATTAGTGCAAACTAGCACTACACCTCTTTCTATAGTTGTTGGGCTTCCTATGGGTATACCAGGGTCTGTACTATTGACACACTGAATACCCTATGCCCACGTTTTCTTAAATTCTTTATAACCCGTAAACTTATCAGTACAACACTTAATTTTTATTCCACTTATGATAGTAATATTATCATGCTCCCTTGGTGCCCAGTAGAGATGCCTTATATTATATTGTCCCAAACTTTTTACATATATCGAACCTCCTGACCAGGATACATTAAATCTGTGTAACTGGTAAGTCTGGTTACCATAGACTACCCTAGAGTACTCTATTTGTCCTCCTGTTGTCCCCTGGTGTGTGCGCAATACCCTTAGACTAAGTATAGCCAACATTATCACACAAAAAGGATTCATGATGGTGGTTCAATCTTGACCGTCAACTTCTTGCAATGTGAGGTGTGTATCCACATGCTCTTTCCTCCAATTTTCACTGAAGTTGGTGTAGTCAACAGAACCTGATATGGACCATCAAATCTTGGCTCCAGAGACTTTCTGATGTGTCTCTTAGTGTATACCCAATCGCCCAGTTCCAATGAATGTACACCAGGTACTGCTTCTGGGTCTGGAAGGGAGGAGAAAACTAAAGAATGGATGTTATTCACTTGATTACAAAGAGTAGCTACATAATCTGTTAAATCTGCATGATTGTGCTGCAACTGTTGGGGGGAACTAACACCCTGTCTTAGGAGGTCTTAAGAATAGTATCTCATAAGGTGATAACTTATATTTCTTACTGGTGGTGGTTCTTACCGAATATAAAGCTATGGACAGACAGTCCACCCATGTCTGGCCTGCCTGTGCCATAATCTTTTGTATCTTTAGTTTGAGGGTACCATTTAGTATCTACATGCCCACTGGCCAGTTAGAGAAGAGGTCTGTGCAAACAAGGGTGTACTCATATGTCCCCACCCTAGGCAACTGAATATAGTCTATCTGCAGTCTCTGAAATGGGTATAATGGCTTTGGTGTATGCCTTTGTGGTACTTTTACTGTCTGTTCTGGATTGTGTTTCCCACACACCTGGCATGATGCTACATATGCTGTAGCTGCTGCATTAAAGCCTGGTGCTATCCAGTGTTGGAGCACCGTGTTTACCATGGCCTCCTTTGAATTATGCACTGGACCGTGGGCCAGCTGGGCCATCAGGGGATATAAGGGCCTTGGGAGGCACCACCTGGTGGCTTTAGCCCAATGCATATTAACACAAGTGGCTCCCTCTTTCTCTCAGCCTCTCTTTTCGCCTTCTATGGCTCGTTCTTCAAACTGGTGTAAAGCCTGTATGTCCAAGGGGTCTTTCTTTGTGTCTGTTTCTATACCATAGAGGGCTGGGATAGGTAACAGGGCAGTTTACTTAGCCGCAGCATCTGCTTTGGCATTCCCCTTGGCCTCAGCTGTTTTCTCCTTGGTGTGTGCTTGCACCTTTAGAATAGCTACTCTTACTTGGAAGCTGTAAGGCTGCAAACAACAATCTAATGAGCTCAGCATGCTTAATAGTTTTACCAGCCTAGCCCATAAAATCCCTACTCTTCTAAATAGGCCCGAAATCATGGGCCACACCTCAGGCATACCTGGAGTCAGTGTAAATGTTTGCTGTCTGATTTTCAGCCATTATACATGCCTCAGTGAGTGCCCTCAACTCTGCTTCCTGTGCTGAGCAGGAAGGTGGGAGTGGTTGCTGAATCAATACCTCATCTTAGGTGGTGACTGCATACTCTGTTCTTGGGGACCCTTCATGATAATATCTAAAGCCATCTACAAACAATTCCCAGTCTGAATTAGATAAGGGAACATCTGTTACATTTTCTAGTTCCTTTATTTCCATTTTCATAAGTTCAAGACAATCATGGTAAAAAAAAAATTTGATTTGTATTTTTATATGACTGTATTTTCAGTACATTATTCCCCTCATCATTCTCACTGTTGTGTTCCTTATTGCCATTACCTGGTATGTTATCAACAGGTGTATGTATGCCTCCCTCACTATTCCCCTCTTTTGAATCCTGCATTGGAAACAACGTAGCAGGATTCAACACCGTGCACCTCTTAATGGTCACATTTGTAGGGCTTAGTAGGGCTACCTCATACTTAATTAACCTGGCTGCAGAAAGATGCTTAGTTCTGGCCTGGTTAAGTATTTCTGTTACTGAGTGGGGAACCTGTATGATCAATGAGTGGTCCAGCACTAAATCTGCTGCCTTGTCTTTAAGCATAGCTGCAGCTGCTACTGCTCTTATACAAGAGGTTGCTCCTTTGATTATACTATCAAGCTGCAATTAATAATATGCCAGGGGCCGTTGTTTACCACCATGTTTCTGCACTAATACCCCTTGATCATGTCCTTTTGTTTCATGACAGAATAACATAAAAGGCCTGTCATATCTGGGTAATCCTAGTGCTGGTGCTTGGGTAACTGTAGTTTTTATCTGCATAAAAGCTTTCTTCTGTTCTGATGTTAATATTACTGTTTTGTCTTTTATATCGGTTAACGCATCATAGAGGGGCTGCATTATGAGGGATGCGTTGGCAATCCATTCCATCAATACTCTATTAGAACTAGAAATGCTCTGAGTTGCCTGGTGGAAGTGGGCTCTGGCACTTTCTGTATAGCTGATATCCTATCTTGTGTCAAATGTCTTGTACCTTGAAAAATAAAAATGTCCTAAAAAGGTAACTTGTGCTTGAGCTGTTTGCAATTTTTCTTTTGATACTCTGCAATGTTGTTCACACAGAAAAATAAGTAATGATTTGGTTTCACTTTGACACTGTCCCTCTATATCTGCACACAGGAGCAAATCATCCACATACTACAACAACTGGGTGGTCTCAAACTGTGGTCTCCACCCTTGCAGTATGATGGACATTGCCTCTGTAAATGCAGATGGAGAGGTTGCCCCTCCTTAGGGTTATCTAGTCCAGCAATACTGTTTGCCCATACTTGTAAAAGCTAAATAAAGCTGACACTCTGATGTAAGAGGTACAGAAAATAAATAAATTAGCCAAGTCTATTACTGTGAAATGAGTTGCTGTTGCTGGCATTTGGTTTAATAAGGTGTGTGGATTAGGCACTATAGGTACGTCCACCACCAACCATTTGTTTACCTCTCTTAAATCATGCACCATCCAGTATTCCTATTTACCATCTGCCCCCACCTTCCTTTTTATCAGAAATAAAGGGGTGCTCCATGGGGACCTACATTCTCTTATAACCCCTGTTTTCTGATATGCAGCAATCTGCTGCTGTAGGGCCTTTCCCTGATTTCTGGTCAATGGGTATTATTTAATCTTTACTGGCACTACACCTGGTTTTAAGGTGAGTGTAACAGGTTGTACATCCAGTAATCCCACATCTGTTTTACCTTTAGACCATATTTTTTTTAGGGACTTCTGAAAGCCAGTCAGGGATCATCACTTCTATCTGTGTCTGGTGTTGCAGCAAATATATTGCTGCTGCTAGCTGACATTGAAGATCCTGCCCTGTACTTCCTTTCAGTATTACATTACCATCCCTGTACTAAATGGTAGCTTGTAATTTATTAAGGATATCTGCTCCTAACAAATTAACTGGACAGGATGTGGAGGCCAGGAATTCTACAGGGACTTTAATTTCTTCTGACCCCACTGCAACTTTTATGGGCTTACTAACATGTAAGGATACAGTATGTCCTGTTAGTCCTGTTCCAGGAATTGTCTGATTTGTTACATATTTCTTGGGAACATCTTCTGCCCTTTAAAATGGTACGGCTTGCGCCAGTGTCTATTATACATTCAATTTGTTCCCCCCCCAGGTAGTGTCAATTGTATTATTCCCTTGGGACCTGAGGTATTAATAATGGATTGTGGGGGACCTGACACTGGACAGCCTATTTCCTATGGGCTATGTGCTGTTTGAACCCTTACTGCAAATTGCTCCCTTTTTCCTGCCCATTACTTATATTTCTGATAATCCCTTTTCATGTGTCCTGCTTTATGACAGAAGAAACATAACCCTTTCCTTTTTGCTTCTTCTGGAGATACTTTCCTATTATCTCTGGTCTGTCTAGGGTCTATACTGAATTTGGGTTCTTACTCTTATTATAACTGCTGCATTCTGGGGATTTGGTTCAAACACCTCCTGTGTAATTACAGAATAAGCCTCTACAGATGTGTTTTGCTATGGGTGTGGACATGTCCCTTTCTGAAAATACATCTGTTAACCCCCACAGTGTTCACAGCCACAAGGTTCATCATTATTGCCTATGGCTTGCTTCTTGCACACCTGTGTCCTATGTCTGTTTTTATTAAACATACAAGGCATTAAGGTGCCTGACCATCCTAGGGCTGAAATTTCCTGATGCATAAGGCAGTGGAGGAGCTGGTGGTGTAACTGGTGATAAGTGTAGTGGTGATGGATAATGAGGTGATCTGGTTAAGCCTTGTTGATCACAAGATTCCCCTGGCCAGGGCACTTAATTCCCACAAAATGGACAATTAGTGTTATCATTAGGTGCACATTTACCACCTCCTGGGCATTTCCTACCATCCCTTACTGGTGTGGTAAATGGAGCCAAACTTGGGAATTTTGGGCTTAAATCAGGGGCTGTTAGTGATGCCTGTTGATTTACAAAAGGGATCACTGGGACAGGCCTCACAGTATTTGGACCACAATCTTCCATAAACTCAGTGTCTTGTGTTACCTCCTGTTCTTTATGTATTTCTTTGGCTACCTTTAACCAAACCTGTACTTGCTTGCCTACTTTCTTACACTCTATCCAAGTCTTGTTTTCTTTTGCAAAGGTTTCCCATCTTACAGGATCCAGGGAACCCACACTGGGCATCCCTGCTTTCTGTAGTATCTTTTGAATATCTTTCGACTAGATCCGCAGGAGCACATGGTAATTCTTTTATCATGACTGTACTGCCATGAGCCCCTATTATGGGTTACCGCTCCTAGTCTTTCCTGAATCCCCTGAGAAATCTTTATTTTATTCAAAAGAATATTTGCTTATTCCTGCGTTCCTACTGGGTAACTATACAACAAAACCTGTCTTATCAGCTTCAAATGCCTATGAGCTGGCAACCCCCTAATAACTGGACAAGATACTACTGAACTATCCCTGCACAAATTACTGGGTAGCTAATTTATTAGTCCAGCCCAGTCTTTATCTATCCTGGTAGCCAAATATGTTGACACCCTTTGAGGCAAGTATATACCAAAGGGATTCTCTGATTTATTACAGCTATTAGATCAGGACTTATAAATGATCTGGTTTACTCTAATATCACTACACAAGTACACCCCTCATACTTTAGTTATATGTGGTTCATATATCAAACTCTGGAGACCTGTTATCCCTGTCCTTAAAAAGACAATACAGTATTCCCAATGTCACTATAACACTCCCACAGATTATGACCCACTGTTCTAATCCTTCTGGCATGCTACACAAATGAATAACATGTACATCCCTCCAGCCCCAGGCGCCCCTAGGGGTACCAATGAGGAAACGTGAAGGACCCTATCCCGAATCAATGGGCACCTTTCTCTGCACTCCTAAACACTTTTGCCGTGTTTAGGCGCTAGGTGTCACTTTTTACAGCTACTATGAGAGCAAGGAGATCAGTGAATGTCTCAACCCAGGGATAACACATCTCAAAAAACAGGACAAGCCTCTAAGAGCAGATGAGAGGTGCAGTCTTTGGTTGACCATTTAAAGATCTGGTTCCTTTGTATACATCTCACAGTTAGCACACATACAATCACACTCCTTTCACTCACTTCAAGACAAGACAACTTATACTTTAAAAGAGTAGGTTTGGCATACAATATATTCATAGATCCCCGATTAGCCCATCCATACTGAACCCCACAATACTAATTAAGAAGCACAGAAGAGAGCATTGAAAAGCGCAAATGCGCATTTGTTTTTCAATACTCACCAATCGGAATTTGCTTCTGCAGTTCCAAATTTTCAAGTGGACATCCGTCAGTACAGACAGGCAGTTGGGGATCCCGGACGAGTCCCCAGAAATGTTGGGGTGACGAGGCTTCCTACCCCTGGATCACGGTATGCAAAACACTACTCCTGTGCTTTATCAATTTTCCTTACAGCCAGCTGGGAAGATAAGGAAACTCAACACAATCTGTGATGAATTGCACTTAGCTCTCACAGGTACCTCCCCTTTGAGCACGTCTTTTATAAGTTCAGAAAACTGCTGTAACAAACATTTGCCAAAAATGGTTTGACAGAATAGAATACATATGATTGGTTTAACCAGTACATAGGATGTGTCAATGCATCTTTCAGTTAGTCATTTTTTCACAATGTCCAGACTTAGTATCCTATTCTGGAATCATTCAGCTGCTGTTGTCTTGTAACAGCTCGTTCAGTATACCATAATGTGCTTCAATCTCATGATATTTGTGTAAAGGAAAATGGCTTTTTCTGATGAATCATACAGTATGTTTTAAATAAACACTATAAATTATTATAGACTCTCACAGGCCGTAACTAAGGGTGTGTGAGCAGTGCCACCATACATTGCGCAGTGCCCTTGCACACCACTCTGCAGCCAGAATCTCTGCTCTCAGTCAAACATATAAAGAAAATAGTAGCGCTGAGCAATTCAATAACATGAAATAGCTAAAAGCATATGGTGTCATACATTCCAAATGTTTATTAATATAATTAAAATGAATAAAATTCACTTGACTATCAAGGAAGAATAAATTCACAGTTCTAGTGTGACAAATAAAATCTTGAGATCTCACCCACAACCTCAAATTCCATATTAGGCCTGTTCACATACAGCCTTAAATGGGGGACACAGGAGTGTCAACTGAATTGGTGTCCACTGGATAAGGTCCTGGTTTGCACTAGAGGGATTTCCCTTAGAAATGTGATGAAACAAATCAAATGAATGGGTCCTCAAACTGCGGTATCCACAGGCAACAGATGTCCAAGTGTCACTCTTGGTGTTGAAATCCTCCTGATCTGAGTCCTAATATTCCCAAGAGCTGGTTCAGGCCAGAATGAATCCGGTATTGGGTAAGTCCAAAAAGCCAATAGGTGTGGGTGGTAGTCCCTATGCAGTGCTAATGCATTTCACTGCATCTAGGTGCAGTTTTATCAAAGGTGTCCAGGATAGTGTTTTTATACCCCTCTAAATGAGGTTGCTAATTGGCACCTGATCTCAATTGAAACAGCCATATGCAAACAAATTAATAATTTCATACTTACATAAACATAAATATGCATATATACACATAATTAGGAGGCAGACCTATTTGTGATACTATATTAAAAGAGGAAGAAGAATTAATTGATTTTACCATTTGTTTATTATCTAGGTGATGGGACTTCCGGTATTTTGGTATCTGGTCACATAATGTAAATAAAAACAAATTGATATGGTATAGTATAATATACCCATCAAAGCACTGATCAATGGTAACCGGTATGGTATTGTACCAAAAAGGACACAGGAACGGATTGTCATGTCTTATTTACCCTCCTCTATAAGTGGATAGAACCTCATAATCACGATCAATATTATCCATTGCTCCGATCACGTGTCTAAATCACACAGATGGATGACAACCAATCTGCAGTCCGCGGTTATGTGATATACCATGTGACCTATTCACGTGATCGGGTATACGGTCATGTGATTTAAAGTGCTCCTTGTCTGTGGTGGAATTCTGGGATTTGTAGTGAATTGAAGTGTAGTGAAAAAGGTGATTGCAAGTCCCAATATAAATAGAAATGACAGTAGATGGATGGAGTAAATGTATGGAATATAGAGAGTACTTATTGACATACTAAACAGAACAACATAAATATTACAGTTGTTCTGGTCATACAGATAAATATATACAGGGAAACATATAGGGAGACATATACAGATATGGGCATGGGAAAGGTTATGTATAAGCTGCAGGTGCAAATGCCTGAAAAGGTAGGTATCACAAAGATAACTCTTTCCTATACTCAATCAAAACAATTAAAGACAGAGGCTTCAAAGGTAACTGTTAAATAACTGAATTAAGTTCTACTGTCTAATTAAGACCCTCTGGATATATACAGTTCATTTGAACATCCAGAACACTTCCTGTTTGTATAATTTTTTTAAATGATCTCCACCACGTTGTGTACCTGGGATGTGTTCTAGACCAATTAGTTTCAAACAGTTTGGGTCTCCATTATGGTGAACCAAAAAATGTTTCGATACACTATGTGTTGGTACTTTCTTTAGGATGTTTCTATGGTGCTCAAGAAATCTAGACTTGAGCATCCTAGTAGTCCTCCCAATATATCTGAGGTCACAATCGCAGCTTAACATATAAATCACATAAGTGCTGTTGCAATTAATAAAACTTTTTATCTCATAGTGATATTCTGTTTTTGTCTTTCTAGAGATAGTCCTGTTCACAACATAGTTATATGTAATGCATCTATTCCCTCCACACTTATAAAACCATTTTGGTTGAGGTTGGAGCCACATGAGGTCCTGCGTTTTTTTTAAAGATTGGTCAGTAGATAATTTTAGGTGACTTGGTGCTAGTAAAGTCTTGAGAGATCTATTTTTCCAAAAAACAAAACTAGGCTTGGGAGGTATAAGATCACATAAGAAGTGATCTTGTTTTAAAATATTATAGTTTTTCTGTATTATATGTTTAACTTTCAAATATTGGCTATTGTAAGTGGATATAAATGTTATTTCCTTTCTAAGATCTTTTTCTTCCTTCGCCTTTTTCGTATTTTGTACTAAAAAATTCTCTCTATTAGTAATTCTAACATCATTTAGAGCCTTATTAATGACCAATTTTTGGTATCCACGTTGTTGAAAAGAGTCAATCATATCTTCTGCTTGTTTTTCAAAGGACTCAATAGTGGAACAATTTCTGCGCAATCTAAGTAATTGGCCTTTGGGGATGTTGTTTTTCCAGGGGGGATAATGGGCACTGGTATAATGTAGGTATGCATTCCTGCCTACTTCTTTCGAGATATTTGAGGTACAGATTCTATTATTTTGTATCTCTAAGGTCAGATCCAGGATGGAAATCTGGTTAGTATCAAAACAATGAGTGAACTTAAGATTAAAAGAATTAGTGTTCAGAAAAGTGACGAATTGGTGAGCTGAACAAGAATCCCCATCCCAAATGAAAAAAAGATGAACTATGTATTGGCCATAGAGGACCTGGTGTGCGCCGAACCAGCCACCCCACACAAGGTGGTCCATTCACCTCCCCATGTAGAGGTTGGCATAGCTTGGCACAAACCTGGTCCCCATGGCCGTGCCCATAATTTGTGAATAAAATGTGTCTAAAAATAAAAAATAATTGTGTTGTAAAATGAAAGCAATTGAATCCAAAAGAAAGGTTCTATGTCTTTCTGTAAGGTCACCGTCCATATTAAGCCTATTGGAAATGGCCATCATTCCCGAAGTATGTGGAAGTCGATACCAGAAATAATAGGTCACCCTGGCTGGATCTGACCTTAGAGATACAAAATAATAGAATCTGTACCTCCAATTTCTCGAAAGAAGTAGGCAGGAATGCATACCTACATTATACCAGTGCCCAATATCCGCCCTGGAAAAACAACATCCGCAAAGGCCAATTACTTCGATTGCGCAGAAATTGTTCCACTATTGAGTGCTTTGAAAAACAAGCAGAGGGTATTACTGACTCTTTTCAACAACGTGGATACACAAAATTGGTCATTAATAAGGCTCTAAATGATGTTAGAATTACTAATAGAGAGAATCTTTTAGTACAAAATAAGAAAAAGGTGAAGGAAGAAAAAGATCTTTGAAAGGAAATAACAGTTATATCCACTTACAATAGCCAATATTTTAAAGTTAAAAATATAATACAGAAAAACTATAATATTTTGAAACAGGATCACTTCTTATGTGATCTTATACCTCCCACACCTGGTTTTGTTTTTCGTAAAAATAGATCTCTCAAGACTTTACTAGCACCAAGTCATCTAAAATTATCTACTGACCAATCTTGAAATGTCGCGCCCATTTTCCGGCGTTCTGTGCAGGTGCACTAGACTCCGGGCACACTCAAGTGCCCGGAGTCTACTAAGGCTCCAGTGGTTGGCTAGCCGCATCAGTCGGCTGCCGGCCACCAGGGAGAGTTGAGGGAGCCCCGCACGAGGAGTGCACATGGGCCCCCTCCTCTCTTGAGATGCCCCTGCCAGTGGACACCAATTCAGTTGACACTACTGTGTCCCCATTTAAGGCTGTATGTGAACAGGACCAATATGGAATTTGCGTTGTGGGTGAGTTACCACACACAGTAGTGGTAACTATTATATAAGGTAATTAACATTTGTGCGACTGTAACCAATCAATTTATTAAAACCACTGACATTGCTTATATATGCCTCAGTGACATCACTTGTTGCTAGTGAACTAATAGACATTGTTCAAAATGTGTTAAGGCTCAGGTCAGACAATAGGGTATTAGTACCGCAACAGCCTTGAGGGCTGGTATACCTTGGCTGGATGAGGCCGTGTAACAGCCTTGAGGGCTGAAAGTGCCTTGGCTGACTGTAGTCAGTGGGTCAGTAAGGTGAGATGCGGCCTTTGGGCCAGTAGCAGCCTTGAGGGCTTGAAGTGACTTGGTTGGTTGTGGCCTGAGAATAAGTTGAGATGCGGCCTCTGGGTCGGTAGCAGCCTCTGGCTGGTTGTGGCCTGAGGGCCAATTAGTTGAGATGCGGCCTCTGGGTCGGTAGCAGCCTCTGGGCTGAGTAGCAACCTTGAGGGCTGGAAAACCTTGGCTTGATGCGGCCTCTGGGCCGAAATATCAGTTACTGAGTTGAGTAGCAGCCTTTGGGCTGTGAAGCAACCTCTGGGCTATGTAGCAGCCTTGAGGGCTGAAAGACTTGGCAAGAAGATGCTGAGGTGCACTTTGTGCCGCCAGGATGACACTAGCAGTTGTACACAAGATTGTGTACACAGGACTCTGAGGTGTGCTTAGTGCCGATGGGATGACACCAGAGGTAGTACACAAGATTGCGCACACTGGACGCTGAGGTGCGCTTAGTTCTGCCGGGATGACACTAGCGGCAGTACACAAGATTGCGTACTCTGATGTGTGACCTGTGCCGCCGGGTTGACACAAGCCACAGGACGCTGGGTTGTGCACTCTGGACACTGAGTGCGGTCTATGCCGCCTGGATGACACAAACAGTAGGAGGCAGGAATGCAGACCATGCCGCCAAGATGACACAAGCAGCAGGTAGTACAAATGTGGACCGTGCTGTCTAGATGACACAAACGACAGGAACAATGAAGCTGGCTGGATACAGGTAACTTGACTGAATACAGGTAACCATGCTAGAACCGGAAACACGTGAAACGCTATCACCGGCATCGAAGCAGCGTTCACAGGAGAAGGTCATGGACGCAGGAGCCAATCCGGGCTGATCCCAGAATGATGGACGTTCACCTCGTACAGAATTAGCCGTGCGGCAGCTCGTGACAAAATGGCTGTCTTGTCTGTAGGTCACTAAATTCTAGGTTGAAGCCATATTACAAAGCAACATTTTATTATACTTAGTTACAAAATATATAACATAAGTTTTATTATTTAAAACAGGATTGAATGTAAATTCTGTAATGTTTGCTATTAATTTTCCTTCTGCACCATTTAGTCTAATGTTTGAAGAGGTAAAGGTGACCTCCAGCTACTTGACAGTGCTTTCTAAACAAGCATAGTAGGCATTGCAGTTATAAAGAAAAATTCTAAAAAGTGTCCTGAACTTTGACATACACCCAACCTGTGGGATAAATGAGTAATGTAATAAAGAGTATGACTGGCTTGCACAGCTCTCAAGCAAGTTCAGGCAGACCTCCTGAAAGAGGTCAAAGCTTTCAGCAAATGCTTTTATCTAGCAGTGCCTGTCTGTTTGCCTAATAAAACTGTATGTTTTTCTGAAATGTGTTTTCTCAAGGGGTGTAATGCAGATTTACTTTTTGTTAGTCAGGTTGAGCCAGTAATTATTTCAAGCCAATAAGAAATGCTTTCATCAACATTGGTTTATGGCTGAGACCTTTAAGCATCATCAGATACAGGCTGAACTCTGTAAAGTTTTATGAGAAACTCACCAAATACATCTTGCAAAACATGGTCTGTTCAGCTGAAGCAAAATACTCCTTCATGTAATGAAGGATCATGATGAGGGTATGTTTGCATGTCAGCAATGGCATGGCTTATACAAGTACATGACTGCTTAGGATGAGATATGAGACAAGATCATTCTGTCATAGTGGAATCATGGTCTTTTCTTTTACTGTGCTGGCAATTTGTTTCCTGAGCTGTCAAACATCTTAGTGTTTGTGTGGAAATAAATACATATGTCAAAGAAGCTCATCGCTCATTGTTTGGATTTAGTAATCTGAAATCATTAGTGAGCGTTCTGCAGAGGGACAGAAAGAGGACACAGGGACAAAAGTGAATCATGGTACATTTTGGTGTATGATGACTTGAACTTGATTTCATTGGATGAACCTTTACAATAATAATGATTTTGGTAGAAATTGACATGATATTATAATAGGAACCTGATATTTTTGCAATCTTTCCATGTATATATAGAAACCTTTTCTAAGATTTGGGAATTCATTTTAAATGCCGTGTACAGTATAAGCCTAAAATAGAATCCAAGTATAACAATACAAGGAATTAATTTTGGCAGCTAGTACTACCCATAGCAAAACAAAAAACAACCATAACACACACATATTAAACAGCTATCATACAATTATAATAACTAAAAATTCATCACAGTTGCCCAGAACCTACTGTTCCCTAAACTAACACTAATTATTCAACAAAATAACCACCTCTGGGAAAAAAACTATTTAAGTGCCTAGCAGTTTTACCCCTGGCACAGTCTATAATGTCTGCCTGATAGAAGGAGTTGAAATAAATCATAACCAGGATGAGATTTGTCCACCACAATATTTTTAGCCCACCTACCAATCATAGTTAGATATAACTCAAGGACAGACTAAATTATTGCCGAATAGAAAAGAATTAACAACTCCTTTGGCAAGTTATACTTTTTGAGCTGTCTCAAAAAATACAACCTTTGCTGTGCTTTCTTCACAATGGTGTAGGCAAATAAGAGGTATATTTATCAACTTTCCAAGAGCCCTTTTCCACCATAAATGGGAGCTTTCACTGGTGATGTAGCTCTTATTGCATTAAAATTATTATTATTATTATTAGTAGTAGTAGAAGTATTATTATATGGCTGCACAAAGGCTTTGCAGTGCCGTACATAAGGATTAAATATACAACAAAATGCAATGTAAAAAATGTACAAATATAGATAGTTGTATAATTGCAGGGCTAAGATTACATAACTATGTAGGGAAAACAGAGGGGAGAGGGCGCTGCTTGTGAGTGCTTGCATGCTCAAGGGGCTATGGTTGAAAGAACTTAAGAACTTTCGCCATCAGTAGCTTCTTCATGCAATTGGAAGGGGAGTGCCATTTAAAATTATTAACCACAAATATATATATATATCTATACAAGTTAATCAGCCACTCCACAGGTAAAGGGTTAATACTTGCCCAGGTGCCCTCCAGAGCAACTAGTACTCCAATGTATTATGGGATATAGGCGGCAGTGCAAGGTCTTGTAATATTTAAGAATAGATGACAAGCTGTTTCAGAATTCAACATTTCGGTCTGCAACATTCTTGATAAACATATGCGCACGCAGGGGGGGGGGTTCTGAGTACCCCCCCTTAACTATACTTAATGTTATGACATCTCTCCCATAGTGCAGAGCAGGCCGGGAGGATGGAGGAGCAGACAGCAGCAGGCGCGGGATTCAGGTAAGTGGTTTTTGGTTTTTTTTTTGAGTCTTTGTCCTATATATGTAAGGGGCACTGCATAGGGGGGACTAAAACCGAAAATGGTTTTCTTTCCGGTTGCAACCCCTGCTGCCTACTTACAGTTCTAACCTCAGAGTGTCACCCCACTCCAGCACAAATACAATAAAAACAAACATTTTATAGAACATAAGATGGCGCAGAGCCCTCTGATGAAGTCTTACTGACGAAACGCATTAGGGCATGGCCTAGTAAACGCTCCTCTGTGCCATCCAGCGCTGTTCCTGGTTCACGTGATCTGGTGTGGTTCCGGCACGCTGACTCTTCTGTGGGAGTTAGCGGTGTTGGTTGTGATGCCTGTCAGCATCCAGGAGGACAAGCAG
>JAUIMM010001050.1:600000-782500 GCA_031769625.1 Taudactylus pleione | reverse complement strand
ACTTTTAAATGGCTTCCAAGGTTGAAACACCCAGGGAGGTGGGTGCGTCTGTCTTGCGTAGCTGTTTGAACCTTTTTTTCTAGAGCCGTGTAATGTACTTTCTCCACAGATCTCTGGGTTCTAAAATCGCGATGGCAGAAGAATCCCTATCACAGGTCTTGGTGCCCGGTGTTGCAAGGCTACGTGGCTTGAAGGTTTCTTTAACACTGCCAGTCAAGGGAGTCCCCCGAGGCTAAACCCTAGCCTTTTGGAAGAGGCCTGTAAACCAATTTTGTTCCATGGGTTTTCCGGGGGTTCCGGCAAAGCAGGGATCCTGCGGTAGTTTTTCACTCCTTGGCTGACTTCCAAAGTAATGGTTTCAGTTTCTCAATCTCAAAAGGGGCACTGGCCTCTTGGCCAGTCTCTTCTTGGTTCAGTAGCCGATTGGTTTCTTCCTGCCGATCCTCAACCTGAAGGTCCTCAACAGGTTATTGTGGTCCCCAATTTCCGTGTAGAGGGTTACTTATTAGAACTTTAGGTAATGAGTCAGTTTCATAATTGGAGGGTCTTGAGCACTCCTCACACAGGGCTTTAAGTCTCTGCTTTCCATTTTTCTGGCACTGTAGATGGGGGTTTAAATAGCCTCCTTGGACCTCCAGGAGGCCTATTTGTAGTTTCTTATCCGGCTCAGGCACCTGAGCTTCCTCAAGTGGATGGTCCGGGAGGAAAATTTCCTTTTCATGTTTTGCCATTTTGTCTTTCCATGGGCTCTCGGGTGTTCATTTAAAGTCATAGTGGTCAGGGCAGCTCATTTGCCCTGCAGTGGAATCAGGATTTGGCCTTATTTAAATGACCCTTTGATCCTCGCCCGGTCACTGGAAGTTCTCAGGGAACATATCCTTCTCACAGTGGATCTCTCCTGTCCCATGGAGTGATCATCAGTTGGAAATTCCTCTTTGTCTCCGTTAGGAGATATACTCTTTCGGGGCCTTGCTAGATTCCAGGATTCAGCGGGTCTTCTTCCTGCTGGAAAAGCTTGGGACCTGCAGACCTGGATTCGCAAGTTCTTGTGTCATCACTGTGGGTCAATGCTCTCTTGTATGCGGTATCTGGGCTCTCTGGTCTTTGCCTTCAACAGGGTATGCTCAGTTTCACTCCCGGCCTCTTCAGATGGGAGTTCTGTCCTGGTGGAGCTGGTCTCAGCTCCGGCTGAAGACATGAAGAATAGTTCTCACTTGAGAGGTTTGGTTCTCTTTTTTTTTGTGGCTCCTTTTGGCTTCTAAAATGGGTTCTCCTCCCTACCAACGCAAGTCTGCACAGGTGGGGGGCAGTAACCTGTCAACAGTCCTTTCAGGGTCGGTGGACGGATCTGGAGAGTCTGTTGACGACAGAAGTTCTAGAACCTCTTGTGGTCTTCAGGGATAGTTGCTGGTTCTGTCGCTTTTCCAGCATCGTCCTGTCCAGGTGCAGTACAATAATGCAACAGCCGTCGCCCTTCTTAGCCATCAGAGCAGCAATCGCAGTTGTAACTCCTTCGTGGAGGCGAGTTGTTGGCTGGCCAGATAGTCTTCTTTCGGCTCTGTCAGCAGATTACTTACCCGGTGTTTGGAATTGGAAAGCGAACGTCCTTAGCTGCTATGGTGTTCAGACCGGCATGGGGCATTTCACCCAGATGTCTTTCAGCTCCTAGTTCTTCATTGCAGCTTGTCGGGCTTCCTCTTTCTTGCACTTCGGTAGGTGACTGAGATTCTGCAATTGCACCATAATCCAGTAAGCCTTTCGGGTGTACGTCTTTTTGTCATCCCGTTTTCACTGTCTCCACAGGTCCTCCACAAGTTGTCGTTGGAGGGTGGCACGGTTTTTTCCATCAGGTTCTGAACCGTCTAGTTTCAATGGGGTGGTTCCTGAGACATCCGTCCTGCGAAATTAGGGCTTTTCCAGTGCAGGCAGTAGTACAATGCTAAATGCCTGTATGTTTTTTCTCTCTCAGGTTTGCTCTAGGCAGGTCCAGATTTGGGCCTCCACCTTTTTTCTTTGCAGGGGTGGAGATGCTCTTCCGGTCTTCTTCCAGAGTCCGTTTGCTCTGTTGCCTGAAGTATGGACCTATTCATAAGTACTCTTCGTACAACTCCTCCGAGAACAGCACTTGGCACTAGACTTTGGTGCTTCGGGCTCTTAAGCCGTTGTCCATTGAGCCGCTGCCCTCGGTGGACATTTGTTAGTTTACATAAACATGTCTTCTTGCCGGCTATTGCGGCGACCCGGTGTGTGTCAGGCTTGGGTGTTCTAACCTTTCTGTCCCCATTTCTGTTTTTTCTCTTGGACAGGGCCATTCTTCGAAGACGGTTGAGCTACCTTCCTAGGGTTGTCTCTAGTTTTTTCGTCACTCTGGAAATCGGGGTCCCAGTGTTTTTTGTTTTTTTTCGGGCACCTGATTGTTTTTCAGAGGAGGCCTCTTTGGATGTTGTGGGGGCCCTCTGTTCCTTGCTACTTAGGACCCGAGAACTCCGTAGGATAGGTTCATTTTTTTACTTCTACATCTGTCACGGACGGCTCTGGCCTCATTCAGGACAGACTTTGGCCAATTGGCTTTATTTGACTATGCATTGTGCGGGCCTTCCTGTGCCGTCTGTGGTGAGAACTCATTCCACCAGATTGGTGGGTACTTTTTGGGCAGCTCGCCAAGGTGCCTCGGCTAAGCAACTTGATAGGGCACCTGCCGTAGTTCTTCGCCCATACTTTCCTAAGATTTTATTCATTTGACACCTATGCTACCGCGGTCCTGGATTTTGGCTGAAGGGTTATTAGTGCAGCTCCGGCACGTTCCCTCCCTTATGGGGATAGCTTTGGGACGTCCCAAAGTAATGCCTGTGTCCCCTATGGCATGAAGAAGAAAAGGAGATTTATGGTCTTAGCTGGTTAAATCCTTTTCTTCCGAATCCTTAGGGGACACAGAGCGCCCACCCTGACGCACCGGGCTTGTGGGGTTTTTACTCTGCTTCCAGTCCTGCTTTTGGTGTTTCTGGGTGTTTGGACCTCTATGTATGTCGGTTTTCCTTCTCCCCTTCTCGCTCTTGCCTTGTGCTTGCTAACTAAACTGAGCTGCCTGTGGCTGGGGGCGGGGTATAGGTAGGAAGGAGCCAGGGCTGATGGGAGAAAAAGTTTAACTAGTTGGTGCCCGGACTTCTCCTACTCCAGCTTATACCCAAGGTAATGCCTGTGCCCCCTATGGATTCCGAAGAAAAAGGTTTAACAAGGTAAGACCATAAATCTTCTTTTTCCTATACCTGATTTGTTTCTTGTGTGTAAGAGGGATAATAAGTGTATCTCACCTGGAGAAGGTTTCTCTTGGTGGCGTGCAGTGTACCCTCAAGAGATACGCCGTAAACAGTGTACGTGATAGCCCACGACCTGGACAACCTCGAGTGACCACAAAACAGGAGTGCAAATTTATCAGAGTATGTTCCAAACGGAACAGATTCCAAACAGCTTGTCATATCCGTGTTGCTCTGATGGAAACGAGGAAGAAAAGCGTGTCAATCACGACTGTCAAACACCGCTTGAAGGGATGTGTTGTAACCTGAAAACCATTGCTTAGGCCCAGGTTCCCAAACTGTGTGCTGTGGCACCCTGTGGTGCCTCGGGACACTTGCAGGGGTGCCTCAGGTTGTTGGTCCAGCACCAAATCAAATTATTTATGGTCAATGTAATGTAAATATGTGGACATACAGAAGTGCAAACCTGTCCCCCACTACATAACTGAACATAAGGATGACAGATGAGCACAATTTACTTTTCTACATTTTGTTCTGAATTTCTCAATAACAAACTTTTGGCTTAGGGGTGCCATGAAAACAATGCTGATACTCTAGGGCGCCATGATTCAAAAAAATGTTTGGGAACCACTGGCTTAGGCCCATAAATATAAAGATGAGGCTCTTGTGGGCAGAACAGGAGCTGGACCACTAGTCAGTGGAAGAAGGTTCTTGTTTTGTTTTTTTAAGTATTCTTGTGCTAGTTAAATAAAGCATTTCAATGTGATGCCAAAATGAACTTATATGTATGCTGAAATTATATATAGAAAATTCACATGGGTAGATGAAGCAGTTACTACCCGGGAAACCAATGTACTACAGAACATTAATAATGGGTTTTATCTTATATGGGTTGAAGTATTTTCCGTTTGTCATGTTTGCATCTTGCAGGGTTTAAATCTTTTGTCATGGTAAGAGACTAATGTGACCTCTGGTTAAAAGCAGCATATATATTATTCAGCAGTTCTGTTGACACAAGAGCAAAGCTCAAGTTGTTTAAATCAAATATTTCTGTATTCAATGAGGAAGGCTCACAAGATATACTGTAACTTTCAAGTGCTAAGCAGAAGGCTTTTCTCTAGGTGTATGACCCAGACAAGCAGCCATGCGCCCTAAATCTGCCTGTATGTGAAATGATACATGGATGCTTTTTAACCCCTGACTTCAAGGTTCTATTTAAGTATATCCAATATGAGGCAAAAAGTCATCCTCAGAACATAAAACCATCAGACAGATGACATTGTACATGCAATTAAATAGAGCCTGCCCTGTTATGGAAATGTGATTTATTTTACTTAGTTTTGTCATTTAAATTTGACCTTTACTTTATTAGTCTTGTCAGCCATATATAACACAGAACATAACACAGGACACACATGGATGGTATGATCACACATAACGCAGCACACACATGGATGGTATGATCACACATAACGCAGCACACACATGGATGGTATGAGCACACACATGGATGGTATGATCACACATAACGCAGAACACACATGGATGGTATCATCACACATAACGCAGAACACACATGGATGGTATCATCACACACAACGCAGAACACACATGGATGGTATGATCACACAACGCAGAACACACATGTATGGTATGATCACACACAATGCTGGGCACATATAGATGGTATTATCACACACAACGCAGAACACACATGGATGGTATGATCACACAACGCAGAACACACATGTATGGTATGATCACACACAATGCTGGGCACATATAGATGGTATTATCACACACAACGCAGAACACACATGGATGGTATGATCACACAACGCAGAACACACATGTATGGTATGATCACACACAATGCTGGGCACATATAGATGGTATTATCACACACAACGCAGAACACACATGGATGGTATGATCACACAACGCAGAACACACATGTATGGTATGATCACACACAATGCTGGGTACACATAGATGGTATTATCACACACAACGCAGAACACACATGGATGGTATGACCACACATAATGCAGAACACACATGGATGGTATGAACACAAATTCCTAGTGAGGCTGGTGGAGTGGAAGCAGTGGTGGCAAGAGGTGTAGTTGGATAATGTGCAGTGTAAATCTAGCAGACTCTAGGCCAGATTTAGAAGTAGACTGAAATAAAACATCGAGCTCAAGTGTCCGATGTTTAAATTCTGCGAATGCATTTGAGAAACACTGCACGTGTCCCCACGGTTAATGTTGGGGATGCAGATGGGACTTGGAAGGAGATCCATGCAATACAAATGGGGGTTCCTGGGTGGTGACGGGGGAGGAGAAGGGGGTGCTACCTGCGATGGGCATATCGGTGTCAGGGACTGTCGAAGAAGCAGTTCCATTGGCACTGGGGCTATGTAACGTTGTAAATTCTGAGCAACCATAGGGATGCTCTAATGTCCGATGATGTGTCCAATCGATGGTGTGACTATTTGTGCACATCGTCCGATTAGAGCAGCAGCCAGTGGGCGTCTCAGTACGAAGCACGTCGGCTGCGGCTTTAGCATAAATTAGCAGTAGTGGCTGTGACAAAAGTTGCATACAATACTGCACCTCCGTCCACCTCTGCATCAGTCACACTGGTACTATAGAGGAAATAAGTCACTCCTGCAGTAATAACCTAGTATAGGGAAGTCAGGAAGTGACGCTAGCACAGTACAGGGGGGCAGAGGGGAGCGCAGCATTGATGCAGGCAAACTAAAATAAGATGGGAGATGGAGACAGTATAACAGAAAAAGTTGGAAATACGGTAGCACAGTGATGATACAAAACAACAGGACAACACATGAGATGCAATAGTAATGACCCAAAAGGTGGGGAGCAGACTGAAATAAAGGTTGTGATATGAGACGGGTGGGTTTGAGTACTTGGCCTTTCATACTCTGTTTTATAAACCTTTTAAACAAATCTGTTTTAGCCAACCATTGTGTTTACCTGTAAGTGACCAGATATAATCCAAACCCTTCTTTATGGAATATCTGGGAAACCTATAACACCAGTCATTCTCTTGCTAGATCCAGTTTGCTGAGAAAAATCGGGCAATATCTGAGCTTTCCTGCTATGTAGAAGTTCTGCTGAGTGAGAAGAAGAAGCTGGAGAATGACATAAAGGTGAGAACTTGATGGCTCTGAGAATAATTAGGGGAAATGGTTTTTACAATACAGCCAAAGTTCATTGTAGTACTAGTTTGTTATTGCTGGTGACTCTTTGTGCAGCTTTTTCTGTAAGGTTAGCGGCTGCAGCGCTACAACTTTATGTATGGTCAGATGAGGTGCCCAGTGATTAAAGAGAACCTAAATCACTGGGCCTCATTTACAGGGTTATTAGTAACTGGTGCGTCTGGATGAGCAGACATCAGGCTGACACTTACTCTGCCCTCAGGGGATGCCTCTGAGGTAAATGGCACCTCCATGTCCATCCTTCTACAGCATTAGATATGTATGTATGTATGGCATAAGCAAAGTGGGCCCTATTATGTATTAAAAGTATAATGAGACCAGAAGGCCACTTTGCACACCTTTATCTCATCTTAGTAATCCATGCATGCTCCATATATTGTAAGGAATGTGCTTCCCCCATGCAACGCCATCTGTAAGATCAGGCAAATGTCTGCAATTCTGCAGTTACCTCCATCTTTTTCCACAAACTATGTGCCTGGCAGTGATCTACATACAAGAATTATATATCTGCTAATAATTGTATATTGCATTTAGTCAGTAACTAATGGTGGGTACATCCTATACAGATATATCTGCAGATGATGGTTGTTCGTACACACTGAACAACCATCCAGATGATGGTTGTTCGTACACACTGAACAACCATCATCTGTGTTTGCCCGCAGGTCCCGGCGACCAGGGGGCGTGTCCCGATGGGTGTCCCGCCCCACTCCTCGCGACTGCCGCTGTGTGTGTACGGGCGGCGACCGCCCATACACACCTGACGATGGTCAGATATGTCTGCAGACATATCTGTCCATCGGCTGTGCAGCACAGCCAGTGCGATATGTTGGTGAACGCCGGCATTTACCGACATATCTCGGGTACACACTGCCCGACGGGCAGCAGATACATTGGCCGATCAATTGATCGGCCAATGTATCTGTCAGTGTGTGCCCAGCTTTAGTCTGTACTATTCCTGGATTTATCCAAATTGTATATTTAAGATAAACAAAACTGATTGATTGGTATCTATTACTAAATACATGGCGTTTGTGTTTTTACTTTCATCACCTTTATAGGATCTTGAAATAAATTTGGGAAAAGTGTCCGAATGGGTTGCCAGTGGTAACGCTATACCAAGCAGCAGCACCCAGGGTTCGCAGTTTTTTAATACTTATTGTGAACAGCATAGGACAGCTCCCATAATCCCAGTACAGCCACCTATACTGCAATTTGGAAATCCTTATGCATCACCAGCAACAAGAGGTGAGTGCATCCATTTATTTACACTTTCACAGAGATTTCTGTCTCTTTATGTCATAGGCTTGGTGTGGACCACACCTGTTGTTAGATGTCTTCTGGTCAGGTGAATCACCGTAAGATTCTGTAATAGCATTAAGCTATGTGCAGAGGAAGGGCACAGGAATGTTTGGGAGGGCCTCATCTGGCACTGTCCCAATACACACTCTCATACTGACAATGAATATGTTAGTGTGTGTTTAGGCCTGCTGCTCTCATTGTAATTGTAACTGTAACTCTGTCTCAGGACTAGGATAAAAAAGACTAAATCTACAATCACGTAACAGTAACAATGGGTAATGCACATAATAAAAATGAGCTATGTATGGCCTGTGAACATGGCCTACTGAAATAATACAATCTCTTTTTAACGTGCTGCAGACCATTCTGCCAGGAATTAAGTACAGCTAGGTGTCACTTGTTCTACTATTGGATTTAAACCTCTACTTGGCCGCCTCACAGCTAGAGAGAGTCTGGATTGTGCAACAGAGACTTATGCTGGGCATACACTGCCAGATAAACTGCCTGTCAGCCCGTCAAACATTTTATATGGCTGCCTGTCACACACTGCAAATATCATGGGCATACACTGTGAGATATCTCAGTGTATTGGCCCTGATAACTGGGGAGGAGACCTTTCCCCATTACTTCCCTGTGAAGGAACAGGGGAAGTGTCTGTCAGTTGGCTGCGGCTGGGCATACACTGCCCGATGCGTCCGACATTTAACTTACAAAATATTGCATCGGACGTGCATGCTGGACAATCCGGCATACCCGACCGATATTTTACGCTTGGTCGCCCGTATACACAGTACAAGAATAATACTGCCTCACATCAAATATATAATGTCATTTTAATAGATCAATTATTATCATGTGATTATATGTATAAATATGTTTAGCACTATTATTGTAATCAATTAAAAGCTCTGAAATGCATAAAAATAGCTGAAATAGTTACAATATCCAAATGAACAATACTGCAAATATATAAGAGCAATAAGTTCATGAGTCATAGGAATCATATTGTAGTAATGATATAGAAGTAATCCAGAAAGTACAATATCTAGCTCCACCTTATCCATATACATAGGTTTATATGAATCATCCAATTTCAGGATCAGTGTGATCTGCCCATACGGTGGTGATCTGTGCTCCCCCAGATTGTCTACCCTATTCTCTGACCCTTTAATACAATGTCACACTTATCCCTTTGTGTGGTGACTTAGATGCTTCTACATGAAGGAAGACCAGGATTCCTATTCCTTATTAAAACACAAATTTCTTTTGTCTTTAGTCTGTAATTTAAGTATAATTTGCTCTTCCAATTAGATGGTGCAGATGGAGCTTTTAACCCAGATGAAATCCAGGGGCCCCCAGTAAGGGCACCCTCATGGGGCCTGGAAGACAAGGTCGTCTGCAGTCAACCTGCCCGGAACCTTAGCCGTCCGGATGGCTTGGAAGATCCTGATGAGAACAGTCAAGTAAGCCAGTGCTAGATGTTCTTTATTCATATTTCTCCTATTCTTTAATTCATATCAAACAAAAATAAGCTTTGCATTCCTCTTCCAGTAACGTCTTATAACATAGAAGCTGCATGATCCTTTTCCAGTAACGTCTTCTACCATTACATAAATCTCACTGTCTATAATAGCATGAGGAGTCTTTGATCTTCCAGCAGAATGCCTTGGATTTATGAATTGGCTTCAGGATTATAGAGAACGGAATACTAGGTAGCTAATTTAACAGGGCTAGTAATGTTCATTGTACTAAGAGTTAGAAGTACTAGGAGACACTTGGCCTCTCTGTGCAGATGTTTCTCATCCTTGTATCATCAGCTCTACATAAATCAGGGAAAGGGTTGAAGGACGTGACATTGTGCTATCACTATACTATAGGTTTATTTATGGGGTTTCTAAAGAAAAGACCACAGGCTTTAAATAAGTGTTTAACTCATTAGTTGTTTTATCCCTTTACTATCACTGACTTTAATTAGCTTTTGGCATTACTATGGTTTTGTTTAGTTTCTTGAGCATTTTGACACCTTTAAACATATGAGACCATTGATAATTGTGACCTGGCTATGCTGTACCTGCTACATCAAGTTTTTTCTTTTTTTCGTTCGCTAAATTAAATTGAAATGTCAGTGTGTTTTGTTACATTTGCTCTTCTACAATTAGACGGAAGGCTTTTTTGATCTTCGCAAAATACATCTGATGAGAAATACTTATCTGTTGAATACTGTGCTCTTTGCGGTACAGTGGTACCATGACCTGTTCCTCATTTAGTCTAGTTTGCTGCGTATAATTGCTATTAACCTTTACAGAAAGTGATAAATGCTTAGACAGGTATGATAATAGCCTTGGCACTCAGCACCCATAGTAGAGAAAATAAGCATTTCTTCCTCCTTATGTCTGTCATTGAGGATAATTAGCAGGACTGTCACAACTTTTTTTTCCTGTCAGTTTTAAGGTCTAAGTGATGTTTCCCACCTTTACCTCCTATTTTACATATTGTCTTATCCCACTCCTGGCATAGACATTACACATGACAAGAGAGTCTGTCCTCTAGTCAGTTGGGGGCACTTTAATTAGCAGTTTGTTCTTACTGACCTCCATGTTTTGCCCTCTTGCAAACCCATGAGGAATTACTGTACATTTGCTGCTTGTTACTGACACCACTCTGACTTTATATCATATTGAGAGAAGCTATTACAAAAAATGTTTTAGTTTTCTTTGTAATGGGCCTGTATCAGTGATGGGGAACAGGTATCCCCTAGTGCCAAATGCAGTCCTCCGAGTCTTTACCTAGTTATTTAGTACCTTTACCTTCATGCTTTTGTAGATAGATTTCTTTGGTATAGTTTGTAACTCTTAAAACAAAGGTTTATTCCGTTGATTAAATACAATCTGTAACAGATATTTTATCTTATTACTGATATTAAGGGTAATTATACGGCCCTTCTGATATCTAGAGGGCTAGGCCAATGAAGGCCCAGTTTTGTCAGTCACTGGTCTGAATAAAACTACTGAGAATGGCTATAAAGAGCACATGTAGGATACAAAGCATTATCCAAAAATACTTTGCTAACGTCACTTGTAGTTTGGAGGAGAGACCGGGCATAATTATGGTGGCACTTCCCAGCTGATGAGGGTGCAGTTCAGAAGGTTCCTCTTGTGTTAGAGAGAGCTGTAGCTTCTATTAACGTGGCATAGAGTGTGCACAGTATGGAATAGCATCCCAGGATTCAGATAGTAAAGGTGTCAACCCAGTTTGTCTTCCCCCACCTTTTTAGAATGTAAGCTCTCACGAGCAGGGCCATCTACCCTCTTGTGCTTCTCCTTACTATAGTGTCATTTACTTCTTACTCACCACTAGGGCACCTAACACTTGGTTGCTTATGCTCTGTTGCTTATCTGGGTGATATGGTCACTAATGTAGCAATATATATTATCCATGTCCTGTATTGTATTGTTCTGTAAGTCACTTGTATACAATTTGTTTTTGTACATTGTAAGGCGCTGCGGAACACTTGTGGCGCCATATAAATAAATGCTAATAATAATAAGAAGAAGTGAAGATGTGTGGGACAAACGGAGCAGTTCGTATCACAAATAGTTAAATAAAATAACATTACGTAAATGTATGCACTCTTTCTCCTATTAATGTGCACCTAATACTTAAGGTGCATACACACACAACGATTTAGTTAATGAACGATTTTAGTAAAAGATTTTCTACCTTGAAAAAAATGACCTAAAATCGTTTACTAAAGTTGTTCATTTACTATGTTCATTTAAATGTAATGAACGATTTTTATGAACTACAAACGATTTTTGCATATTAACTTAATGAAAATCGTTCAGTTGACAAGTCTGACTGAACTGCAAACTACAAACGTGAACACGCATGAACAATAATCGTTCATCGTTTGACTCAGAAAGTGAACGATTTTTTTCAAACTATTATCGTTTAACGATAATCGTTCAAAAAATCGTTGTGTGTGTATGCACCTTTACACATAGTGGAGACAACCATTTTATGGTCTTGACCATTATTCATTAAATTGTAGGATCATTTCTATGCAGGCAGCCATTTTGTGTGCTGAAGCAGTATTTAAGACTCCTTGGGGGGAATTCAGTTGTTCTGCTGTCAGCTTTTTTTTTTTTTACGAATTCAATTGTTGCTCTGTCAGGGCGCGATAGCCGCCGGCGCCGGCATTTCTGCACGCACTCAGGAGGGTGCGAGCAGAAATGTGTCTGAATCACCCTGGTTAGGGCGCGCTAACCGCAGATAGCGCGCCCTAACCAGAAATTATGACGGGTTTAGCTGTTTTAGACGACTAAACCTAGTCTTTTAGGCGGCAAAGAGGGCGATAATTAATGAACGCCCTGAACAATTGAGTATCAAAGTGGGCGCTCATTAATTATCACGCCCCAAAAAACATTTGAATCGCCCCCTTCGTCTTTCATTTTTCCTGTTTTCAGTCTCTTTGATGGTGCTATTAAGTCTGCCTTTGAGAGTCCTACATTATGCATACTTTCATCATTTTCTTCATTACCCCATAATCGTTTTTACTTCTTCTGGGTCCATTGGGGGATCCACAGGGAGACCATGGGGTGTGTGTGGCCGGAGAGATCCGGGCACCAAACAGTTAAGCTTTTAACTCCCAGGATGCATCGGTCCTCCTCCACATATACCCTGCCCTCAGCCACAGGCAGACAGTTTTTCGTTTGGTGCGGCAGGAGTTGCACCTTTGTAACAGGGGGACTGCTTTAGCAGCCGCAAGCTTTCATATTTTTACTTCAGGGTAAGCAGCACTAGGCGTCCTAATGGACACCTGTGCTGCTGCTCCATCTACCACCGCCAGCACCACAACAGCGGTAACTGGTCCAGTCATTTCAGCGGGTGCCAGTGAGGCTTAGCTAGCGGCTCCACTGGGGGGACAGTACTGCAGCCGGGCAGCAGAGATGCAGACAGTGGCGTAACTAGGGCAGGGCGAGCGGGGTGCGTGCCCTGGGCGCCGTTGGACCGGCGGTGCGGGGGGGCGCCGCCGACCACGGTACCGGCCCGCCCTAGTTAGCCAGTGTAGCGCCGACCGCAATGAGTGTGGTCAGCGCTACACATTTACACAGGACCGGCGCTAGGCTTCCAGCGCCGGTCCTGTGCTTCACACCTGAGCTCGTTCTCTCCCCCTGAGCGCTTGCCCAATAGCGCTAGGAGGCGGGCTCAGGCTGTGCATAACACACGCATCGCCGCCAGCGCTGGCGGCGATGCGTGTGTTAAACAGCAGCCAATGAGAGTCAGGTAGACTCTCATTGATTGCTGCAGCACCCACTGCAAGAGCCGGACTTCCGTCCGGCTCCTGCAGTGGGTAATGGGACTGACATCATGACGTCTGTCCCATAATGCTGAGCGCGCCAGCCCGGGCGGGAGCGGCGTCGCGAGCAGGAGCAGAGATTCAGGTAAGTATATTTTTATGTGTGTGTAATGTAATAAATATATATATATATATATATATATTATAGTAGAATGAGCCTGGCACTCAGGACGATAAACATAAAGAAGTGGGTGCCATCCTAAATAATATAATCCTTCTGGCGAGGATTTACTCCTAGCGCAATGACAAAGGAAGGCGGCACTCCAACGAGTAGATCAAATCAATGTGTATTAGTAATGCGTCAACATAGTAATATCCATTTGTCAACGTTTCAAGGCAATAAGCCTTTTCATCAGGACGTGTATAGGAGTTTTACACGTCCTGATGAAAAGGCTTATTGCCTTGAATCATTGACAAATGGATATTACTATGTTGACACATTACTAATACACATTGATTTGATCTACTCGTTGGAGTGCCGCCTTCCTTTGTCATTGCGCTAGGAGTACATCCTTGCCAGAAGGATATTATATATATATATAATTTTTTTTTTTAACCTATCTGCACAACGGGGGAGGGGGGTGGCTGCTACTGGGGGGACCTCTACTGGGGGAGGGGTGGCTACTACTGGGGGCGCCATTGGGAGGACCTCTACTGGGGGGGTCTACTCTACTGGGGACTACTACTTGGGGGGGGGAAACTACTACTGGGGGCATTATAAAAGGGGCCTACTACTAGAGGCACTGCACTCGGGGGACCACTACTGGGGGCAATAATAGGAAGGGCCACTACAGGGGGCACTGGATAGGGGGGATCACTACAGGGTGCCTGCATAAGGGGACCACTACTGGGAAAACTGCATGGGGGGGACTACTGCTGGGGGCACTATATAAAGGGCACTGCATAGGGGGGGGGACTACTACTGGGGGCACCATATAAAGGGCACTGCATAAGGGGATACCGCTACTGGGCGCTCTGCATTATGGGGACTGCTACTGGGGGCACTGCATAAAGGGGAACACTACGTGGGGAACTGCATTTGGGGGGGCCACTACTGGGGGTACTGAGTAAGGGGAACTAATTGGGGGCTGTATAAGGGGGACCACTACTGGGGATACTGTATAAGGGGCACTAGTATGGGCCTGTATAAGAGGGACCACAACTGCATACCGGGGGTACTGTATAAGGGGGTACCACTGGGGTTAAGGTGCATATGGATAGGAATGTTCAGCGTGAAAATAAAGGGGTGTTTCATGTTGACACGCCCCATTTTTAAGTGACCACGCCCATTCCCCCCCCCCCCATCTCAGGATGTTAGAGGGGAGTGGGGCTCCCTTTTCAAATTTGCCGTGGGCTCCAAATACCCTAGTTACGCCACTGGATGCAGATAAGTGGCAGTCCTTGCCTCCGGCGGTGAAGACCTGCTGGAGGGCACTGCAGTGGGGTGACTGATTCGTCCGCTCCCCCACTAGACCACCGGGGCAAGTTAGTTCTGGCGCCGGGGACAGTGGCGGTAGCCACTTTTTCATGAGACCAGCGCACACGGGGGTTAATACAGCACAGGGGAGGTAGGCTCCCTCATTAACAGCTTTCCCGCTTCTGGGCTGCTCCTCCTCCTCCTCCCTATATGAGACACTTAGTAATCATTATTCAGTGCTCTGCTGACGTTGCTGGTCTCAGGAGGCTGGGGTCCCGTCTCCCTGTCTGTGTACCTCTCCCCGGGGGCCGGGTTATACAGCGCTTAAATCCTACCAATCTTATGTGCTTGTGTAGTTGATTCAGAGCCCATTGTAATTATATTTATATGCATTGTATGTGACTTGTGCTAGCTCTGCTATTTTCACTTTCTGTCAGTTATTCCTATCACGACTTTCTTCTTCAGGGTCCATAGGGCTCAACAGGGGAGACAATGGGGTATAGGTGGGACTTGGAGGACCGGTCACCAACAGCAAAGCTTTTCAAACCCAGGATGCTCCGGTCCTTACCCCTATACCCCGCGCACAGCCTGAGGGCAACTGAGTTTCGTTGGTGTCCGTCAGGAGCTGAGTCACAGTTTTAACAGTGGGGCTGCTATTAAGCAACCCAAGCTTATTTTTATAATTTACTGTTATTTTCATTTATTTTACTGCTGAGCAGCAGCGCGAGACAGTCCTTTTGGACATCTGCACTGCTGCTCCATCACCCCTCCATGGCGCCAGCCCCTGGCTAGGTACTCCCGGCGAGGCTTCAAGCGGGACCTAGCTAGCAAGGCTCCCCGGGCCCCAGACTTCAGCCGGGACTCGAAGGGATAGGTAAGGCGGAACTCCGCTGGCGGGGACCCGTGTCTATACGCATTTTTGCCTCCGGTCTCCGGAGACAGACCGGAGGCGCTGATGTGGACACCGGTTCGTCCGGGACTCCACTAGACCACCAGGGCAGCCATTTTCTGCATTCAGGTCTCTGGGAATGCTAGGTCCACTTTCCTTGTATATCTCTCCCAAGGGCTAGGTTTATATAGCGCTATAGCCTACCAGCCACTGTGTTCTGTGTAGTTGATTTTAGTGCCCACTGTAGTTATATTGTATATTCTGCAATTGAATGTGACTTGTGCTAGCGCTGTTATATGTTTTCTTTTTTTCCTATTACTGACAGCGTATACCTTTCCCTTTATTCTACTATAACCTTGGCCTACTAAGGTATAGGGGGTTCATTGTACCTCACATCTCCCGATATATGTGAGGGCTATCACATACTATACACTGCTGTTGCGCACTACACTGTGCCATATTTCACTTACATCTGAGTTGCTCACTTTACTGTGTCAGATTGTATGTTACATTATTCTTGCAGCTATGTCTGGCAGAGGCAAGAATAACAAGGAATCTGCTGCTCCCATTCTGGTGTCTTGTAAGTCCTGCTCAGCAGGCTTCGCTTCAGAGGACCTCATTCAGGATGGTTTTTGTGCATCTTGTTACACTGCCTCAGGCACACCAGCCTTAGTGTCCTCTCCTCTGGACCCACCCTGGGCTAAATATTCACAGGTGCTGGCAAAAATTGCGGACCACCTAACGGTCCCCATGGTAGCTCCCCCTATGGGATAGCCACAGCAGGTACTCCCTGCAACTCCTTTGCCTCCCCCATGGGTAGACGTACTTGCTACCTCAGTGCAGAGTCTGGCGGATACCTCTACAGCCTTTCAAAAAATGCTGCAAAAGGAGAGACCCTTACCTAGTAAACCTACTAAGCGTGTTGTGTTATCTGAATTATCATCTGGGGAGGCAGACAACGCAGACCTATCTCACTCTGACTCCCCCTCCCCCCTCTAAATTGAATATACCTGCGGAACCCGCTCCTAAGGCAAAAGAGCCAGTATTTAAGCAACAAAAGGTTGTTTTACCAGAGTTTCCTCACTCTGACCAGCTATCTGATCATATGAGTGAGGCATGGAATATAGATTTAATTTTACTTATTTTAAGCGCCTGAAAATTGTCGTTTTGTAGGCATGGAATATGCCCAGTAAAAGATTTCAGCTTCCTAAACGCTTACCCTCTTCCTGCTACTGTTTGCACTAAATGGGAAGTTCCCCCAGCAGTGGATTCTCACATGACACGTCTGGTCAAGAATGCTACCTTACCTATCCATGCTGCAACCTCCTTGAAGGAGACTAATGCTGGCCACACAATATTTTACCCGATCTGGCCGATTCTGACACATTGGAACGACAGATCGTGTAAAATATGACCAAATCGTGAGTCCCCACTCACGATCACGATGCGATGCATGTCCCCACTGGTCGCACGTCGCATCTTCATATCTGCCGTGCTGTAGGGCAGATCTGCTAATCTGGGATACAAATGCACTGGAAAAATGTCTGGCTGCACAATAGATCGTTTGAAGATTGGACACTGCAAACACCAAATCGTGTGCAGAGCTGCCGAGGAGAGTTTTCAAGGGAAATCGTGCACGATGTCAGATCGTGAGGACATTGCTATGTCTGTGGGCAGCTTAAGAATAGAAGGATGGATGCTTGTCTAAAATCTATATACTCTCTTACAGGAGCTATTATCGTCCTATTAGGGCTGGGTGGCAAAAGCCATTGAGAGTTGGGCAGAGACCCTAGAAGAGACATTTCCCTCTGATGCTTTGAGGGAACAGCTGTCCTACATATCTCACAGTAGAGATGCAGCTTCCTATTTGGGTGAAGCAGCTCTGGATACGGCTCTCCTAGCTTCCAAGGCATACTACTACACTTCTGTAGTAACCCGCCGTATTGTTTGGCTCTGCTCATGGAAGGCAGATTCGGACACTAAAAAGGCATTAGACTCTCTGCTTTATTCTGGAGATATCCTGTTTGGCCCAGAATTAGACCAAATTGTGACTACCATGGCAGCTTCCAAGACGGCGTTCCTGCCCTCTGCATATACTGCGAAGCTTGGATGTCATCCTTTTGTCCTCAAGGAAGAGCTAAAGGTCAGTCCTTTCTAAGGCATCAGGCATCAACTAAGGCCTCCAAGCCTAGCACCAAACAGACCTGGGCTATTAGACGTCCACCTACCAAATCTGAGGACAAGCGTTCAGCCTGACGGGGCTGGCCTCTCCCGGAGGCTGACTTCTTCAATTCGCCAAGTTCTAGTGTCAGACCACATCAGACGTCTGAGTAAGAAGTGGTCTCCCACAAATATGCCCTTCCCTTCCTGAGGCGACCCCCCCCCCAGCTGTTCTTTTGCACAGGACCTCCATCGGACCCAAGCAAGGTCCTGCTGCTCCAAAAGGCCATTCAGTCCTTACTGCTCTCAGGAGTAATAATTCCGGTCCCCTCCTCACAGCGAGGGAAAGGTTATTATTCTACCCTTTTCTTAGTTCAGAAGCCCAAAGGGTCTCATCGGCCTATCTTCAACCTCAAGTCTCTGAACAAGGCTCTGCCTTTTGGCCATTCAACGGCTCCTTGGGTCTTTACCAAGATCATGGCAGTTATGGCGACCTATCTTCGTCGTCAAGGGATCAGACTGCTCCCATACTTAGACGATCTCTTGCTGTTGGCCAGCTCCCCAGAAATTCTTCACCGCCATCTACAGGTAACCATTGCCTTTCTACAAACGCACGGTTGGCTAATCAACTGGAATATGTCTTCCTTGACACCTTCTCAAACAATGGTACATCTGGGAGCCCTCCTAGACTCTCAGGTTCCGAGAATCATCCTAACAGCAGACAAAATCTCAACACCAGGTGCGCAGACTACTACATAGCTACCAAGTGTCAATTCACTCTGCAATGCAGACCCTGGGATCCATGGTGTCCACCTTCGACATGGTGGAGTTCGCTCAGTTTCACTCCAGGCCCCTACAACACCTGATCCTCTCCAGGTGAAATGGGCTGCCCCATCTGCTCAGATCCCAGATGATGAGCCTCTCCTCATCCCAGATGATGAGCCTAGCCTGGTGGCTACAGACATCCCACTTAGACAAGGGATGCCTCTTTTGTATCCCGGACTGGGCACTCCTCACCACGGACGCAAGCCTCTGCGGGTGGAGCGCAGTGACAGGCCAGCACTCCTTCCAAGGCCGCTGAACTCCAGCCGAGGCAGTCTTACCAATGAATGTGCTGGAACTCTGAGCCATCTACAGAACTCTCACTATGGCTCAGGATATTCTTCAGGGCAGGCCAGTTCAAGTACAGTCCAACAACCCCACGGCAGTGGCCTGCCTCAATCACCACGGAGGCATTTGAAGTCTGACAGCAATGGTAGAAGTGTCCCGCATTCTCACATGGGCCGAACGCCATCTCCCAGCCATCTCCGCAGTGTTCATCCCAGGAATTCTCAATTGGGAAGTGGATTTCCTCAGCCGTTACTACGTGCATGCAAAAGAGTGGTCTCTACATCCAGAAGTCTTTCAACTCCTTGTGAACAAATGTGGTCTACAGAATGTGGACCTCAAGACACAACCACAAACTTCCAGTGTATGGAACCAGGACAAGGGATCCCAACGCGGCCATCGTGGACGCATTATCGGTGAGGTGGACCTTCCATTTCGCGTACCCCTGCCCTCCAATATCCCTTCTTCCTTGGGTTCTTCGGAAGTTCAAACAGAAAGGGGACACAGTCCTGTTGGTAGCTCCGATTTGACCCATACGCCATTGGTACTCCGATCTTCAAAGTCTCTCCATAGACGCTCCTCTTCAACGTCCTCTTCGCCCAGATTTGTTGTCTCAGGGTCCCTGTCTACATCCAGAACCTGTCTTTAACGGCTTGGCTCTTGAGACATCCCTTCTAAGGGCTAAGGGATTTTCTAGCTCTGTGGTCCAGACCATGCTCAGAGCACGTAAACCAGCTCGGACAGAATTTATCACTGAATATGGCATACATATTTCCAGTGGTGTGCTCCTAGAAACTAGGGATGTGCAGGCTCGGATAGGTTCGAGTTTGCACGTTGAGTTCGGATTTTTCCCTCCAAAAAAACGGAACTCAGAAAGAGGCTAAATGTCATCTTACATGGACGAACATCATCATTCCTGGACAAAAGTCAGAGGTCTGCCCATTTACTCCCTGCTCAGTTCAGGGGTGATAATACGGTCCCTTCGGCTCAGGGAGGAACAGGTTTTTATTCCACTCTCTTTTTGATTCAATCGACCTATTCTGAATCTCAGATCCCTCAACAGGTTTATCAGAGTGCCCAAGTTCCATATGGAAATATTTTATGATCAATTGTCCTGGCAATGGAGCCTGGGGATTTTATGGTTTCTCTGGATATTCAGGATGCATACCTGCATGTACCTATTACTCCAACCCATCAGCGGTTCCTACAGTTTGCTGTTCTGCAGCAACGTTACCAGTTTCAGGCACTACCCTTTGGTCTGTCAACAGCTCCTCTGGTCTTTACCAAAATAATGGCGGTTATGGTGGCACACCTCAGACGCTAAGGAGTCAGAATCTTGCCATAACTAGATAACCTTATAATATTGGCAGATTCACCGTTTGTGTTAGTGCCATCTCCAGCTGACCGTGGTTTTTCTTTAAACACACGGCTGGATCATCAATTGGAAAAAGTCCTCCCTATCTCCGACACAGCGGATGATACATTTGGGGGCACTTCTAGATTCTCAAATACAGAGGATCTTTCTGCCAGCAGACAAGATTTTGACACTACACTTGCGTGTGCGCAGCTTGTTCCACAATCGGAGGGTGTACATTCACTCAGCAGTGCAGGTCCTGGGGTCCATGATGTCCACCTTCGATACGGTGGAATACTCCCAATTCCACTCCAGGACTCTACAGCAACTGATTCTCTCCCGGTGGAATGGACAGTATCATCTGATCCGATCCCAGACGATCCTCCTCTCTCCGGAGGTTCGTTTTCCCTCTCATGGTGGCTACAGACATCCCATCTGGACAAGGGTCGCCCCTTCTGGATTCCAGATTAGGAACTTCTCACGATAGATGCCAGCCTTCGCGGATGGGGCACGGTAGTCATCCATCATTCCTTTCAGGGATGGTGGATAACTCGGCCTGCCCATAAACGTTCTGGAGCTTCGAGCAGTGTACAGAGCACTCACACAGGTGCAGGATCTCCTCCACGGCAGGCCGTGCCAGATCCAGTCTGACAACGGAACTGCGGTAGCGTACCTCAACCATCAGGGAGGCACGCGAAATCGGGCAGCCATGTGGGAAGTGGCAAACTTTGGTTATCTCCCAGCAATCTCTGCAGTGTTCATTCCAGGAGTCCTCAACTGGGAAGTGGACTTCCTAAGCCACCAGGACATAAACGTTGGAGAATGGGCTCTACTGGTGGACAAATGGGGCTTGCCAGATGTAGACCTCATGGACTCACATCACAACCGCAAGGTCCCCAGGTACGGGTCCAGGACCAGAGACCCCTCAGCTGCCTTCGTGGACGCTCTGGCAGTGAAGTGGGACTTCAATCTTGCTTACCTCTTTCCTCCGAACTCCCTCCTTCCGAAGGTGATTCGAAAATTCAAGCAAGAAGTCGTCTCAATGATCCTAATAGCCCCGGCCTGGCCCAGGTGACACTGGTTCACTGACCTATGGAGTCTCTCCATAGACTCTCCGTTTCCACTTCCTCTGCGGCAGGACTTGTTGACGCAGGGCCCTTGCCTGCACCTGGACCTACCTCGTCTGTCTTTGATGGCGTGGCTCTTGAGTCTACCCTCTTAAGAGCCAAGGTTTTCCCCCCACTCTGTGGTCCAGACGATGCTTAGGGTGCGTAAGCCTGCCTCAGTCCGCATCTATTACAGAGTTTGGCACTTCAAATGGCGCACCCCCAGAGACTATGGCCCTCATACAGAGGCGGTCGCAAGAAGCGACCGCTTGCTCTGAATGAGGGCGGCCGCTTTACTTTTCTAGTGCGGCCTCCTGGTCGCTAGCTAAGCTGTGGGTTACCACCCACAGCTTTAGCGACCGACCAGGTTGATGGTCGCAATGGTCAAGACCATCGGGGCTTGCGATGAGACCCTAAGGTTGGGTCTCGGCAACCGCAAGCCCCAGGGAGCTTCCTGCTCTGATCGAGCAGGAAGCTCCCCACTGACATCACTGCTGATGTCAGTGCGGCCGCCTACAAAATGGCAGGTGTTCCTTAAGGAACGCCTCCGTTTGTAAAACCACCCTCCCGCCACGCCTACAAAACGGGGCGAGCTGTCGATCAACATTGACAGCCGCCCCTTTTGTAGAGAGCTCCAGAGCGAGAGAATTTCTTTCGCGCTATGGGGCTTGTGCACGTGCAGTGCGGCCGCTGCTCGTGCGCAGGGCCTAAACATCGACCCGGCTGCGAGCGCTCTGCGCTTGCGACCGAGTCTGAATGAGGTCCTATGACCGTAGTGTTTTTAGGGTCTTTCGGGTGCTTGCCTTTCTCCAGGCTGGGTTAGACCTTAGTCTCCACCTGGCCTCCCTTAGAGTTCAAGTTTCTGCTCTGTCAATCTGGGTCCGAAGTATCGCTCCCCTGCCTGATGTTGGAACATTCTTTCAGGGTGTCCCCCGCCTTCAACCTCCTTTTGTTCTTCAAAGTCCATAGGATCCACAGGGCACCCACCTTGACGCACCTGGCCTTAATGGGTTTTTTCTCTTGATCACTGATTCCTCCATCATCTGGGAGAGTGTTTCTTGAGAGTAATGTTCTTCCTTCTCCTCTTTCCTGCTCTTGCCTTGGGCTTGTTTACAAAACTGTCTGCCTGTGGCTGGGGGCGGAGTATATGTGGAGGAGGACCGATGCATCCTGGGAGCTAAAAGCTTAACTGTTTGGTGCCCGGACATATCCGACCACACACACCCCATGGTATCCCTGTGGATCCTATGGACTTTTAATATCTTCTCCCAGAGCTCTCCCATCACACTAATTGGGGTGTAATAATCCTCACATTGGAATACATTGGGGCCTAATACCAAGGGATATGTGTAACGTCCTCGTGTGCAGAGTATGATGTAATTTGTGTGGCCAGGTTCAGAAATGTCTGAAAATATGACTGAGAGCATCCTTAGAGCTGGCAGACACAACTAGAGTATCCTCATAGACATAATATGATCACGCTGTTTTGGGTAACATATGTATTCCCCTGCAGAAACCTGCTGAAGTTAATGTCCTTTCAAATGATGACTGTCTTTTACTTCCTGTCATTCTTGTGTTGAAGTACTTGGTTCTTGTTACTGTTATTGGTACAATCTTTGTGCTAGTAACTCCCTCCTGTCCATCTTAAGCTGGGTACACACTGAGCGATATACAGCAGGTAAAATAAGTATTGAACACATCAACATTTTTCTCAGTAAATATATTTATAATGGGGTTATTGTTATGAAATTTTCACCAAATGTCAGCAACAACCCATGCAATCCACACATGCAAAGACATCAAACCATAGATTTCTACTTCAGGGTCCATAGGGGGTCCACAGGGTTGACCTTGGGGTATAGCTGGATCTGGATCCATGGGCACCACGCAGTTAAAGCTTTAGCTGCTCCCAGGATGCACTTGGGTCCGTCCTCCTCTATACCCCGCCCCCGGCCACAGCACCTCAGTTTGAGTTGGTGCCCGGCCGGAGTCGGGTCACCTGCGCAGGGGGGCTGCAGGAGCAGCCCCCAAAAAGCTTTCTATTTTTATTTAAAAAAAAAAAAGAGCCTGTTAGATTTTTATTTTACAACAGAGGCTCTAGTGTGGCAGCGACGGGCTGTCTATGCAGACGCCCACGCTGCCGCTCTCCTTCCCCGCTGGCGCCGCGACGCCAGTACTGCACTGGGGATCGCGGCGGGAGGCCAGAGTCCGTACTAGCCGGACTCTGGGTTCCTCCCTGGACTGCTGCCGGAGTCGCCGGGGACAAGGTAAGCCGCGAGTCGCCGATTAGCGGCGGCTCGCGGGTTTTGCCTGCACATGCAGTCCTTTGCCCCCGGTCCTAGGGGACAGACCGGGGGCCGCTAGCGGTGGTGGCGGGCTCCCCCTCTGAGGAGGAATAACCCGTGGGACCACTAGACCACCAGGGATATATGGCAAGCGGGAAGCCTGCAGCCCTGGGGTTAATATGCTAGCCAGGGGAGGAAGCCTTCCCTGTCAGCGGCTCCTCCCCTCAGCTCAGCGCGCCTTTCAACACGGAGTCTGGCGTCGCTGAGCTGCAGATTCCTCGGCCACTCCTCCTCTGAGGTCTCCAGCGGCCATTTTCTCACAGTGGCAGCGCAGATCTTCAGGGAGCACGCGGACCGGTCCCCCTGTGTACCTCTCCCCTGATTAAGGACAGCGTACACAGCACTATAGCCCTCCCAGACACTGAATCTGGGCAGGTTGATTGTAGTGTAAAGGTGCAGTGAGTATATCTTCCTGCATGGTATGTGACTTTTGCTAGTGCTGCCTGTCTGTGCTTATTTTCTACTTACTGTCAGCTTATACCTATCCCTTTACTTCTCCTACAAGCCCTACAGGTGTGTGGGGGAGGGGCGTTTCTACTGACCTCACTTATATAGATCACGTATTTGTGAGGTCCGTCACATACAGTTGTGTGCTACTCAGTGCCATATTGTGGACTGTTGTTCAGCACACCGGTGAGTGCGTTTTACTTCTACCCTGGTGCCAGATATATAATATATTCTGTCATGTCAGACGAGGAGGTTGAGCGCTCAGTGGCTCCGGTGTTGGCCTCCTGCGGACGCTGTTCTGCAGGAGTAGATAGGGAGGATTTGTCACAGGATGGCCTGTGTAGTCGATGCCAGGTGGCTCCTGGCCCATCCAGACCTTCTCTGGCGCAGGAACCACCGTGGGCGATGTTTTCTCAAGTGCTGGTGTCTATTGCGGACCGTCTGTCGGTCCCGACTGCTCTCCCTACTAGGGCGTTGCCCCAGCCGGCCATCCCCCATTCCCCGGGTGTCCCGCAGTTATTGCGGAGTCCTCCTGGGTCTCAGTCGGTGGGTCCCTATGCAGGGTTGCCTATGTATATACAGGCTTCCCCTGTGCCGCAGCAGCCTGTGGTACCTTTTCAGGCCCCTATGGTGACTCCTCCACCCTGGGTGGATGTGCTCTCCAACTCTGTGCAAAATTTGGCGGCCGCTTCCTCGGCTTTTCAGTCAATGTTGCAGACTGACATGCCTTCTAGGATTTCAAAACGCCCACTCATGACACGGGCTGCTCAGGTATCGGACTCAGAGGGTTCCTCAGATGATGGGGAGGTCCCTGATGACACTGACTCGGACGCCTCGGTCCAGGAAATGGATACCAAGTCGTCCATTAATGTGCGAGCACAAGTTAGGGCGGTGCGAGCTATTCTTCTTATAGAGGATGAGGCACCGCTTCCTAAGTCGAAGTTTCCTAGTTTCAAAAAAACTAAGGTGGCTTCTGCGGTGTTTCCCCTGTCGGATCAGTTGACGGATCATATGGCGGTAGCTTGGCAGGCGCCCAGTAAGAGATTCCTTCCTCAGAAGCGGTTGGCTTCTAATTACCCCTTCCCTGAGGCACATTGTAAAAAATGGGAAACTCCACCGGCGGTGGATTCCCATGTCACCCGTTTAACTCGGGGCGCCACCTTACCATTACCGTCGATATCCTCGCTGAAGGATCCCACGGACAGGAAAGTTGAGACTTGCTTAAAGTCTATTTACTCCTTCTCCGGGGCGGTGGCCCGACCGTCCATGGCCATTTCCTGTTTGGCCAAGGCCATTGAGGGGTGGGCCAATGCATTGGAAGATACCTTCCCGGACGACGCTCCGGATGTCCAGCGGGCGTTGTTGGGACAAATGAGGGACGCTGCTTCTTACATTGGAGAAGCTTCTTTAGATGCTAGTCTGCTGACCTCGCGGGTATCGGCTGCAGCGGTGTCTGCCCGCCGATCCTTATGGTTGCGGTCCTGGAGAGCGGACTCTGATTCAAAGAAAGGTCTGGAGGCCTTACCTTTCAATGGGGAATTACTATTTGGTCCAGACTTGGACAAAATAGTGGACACCCTGGCTAAATCCAAGTCGGCCTTCCTTCGGCGGCACTGCCTGCTAAGGTTCGGAGTTCGGCTTTTCGTTCCTTTCGGGTTCAGGGTAAGGCGAAAGGTCAGTCCTTCCCGAGACAGTCTGCGAGTAAGACGGCCTCTAAACCCAAGAAGCAAGCCTGGAGTGCTCGGCGCCCTTCTTCCAAGCAGGAAGATAAACCTGCGGCCTGATGGGACGGGCCTCCCTCTGGGGGACCTCAGAGTGGGAGGCCGACTTCTTCTATTTGCCCAGTGCTGGCACAATACCACCACGGATGCCTGGGTTCGAGAAGTGGTCTCCCAGGGGTACGCCCTGTCTTTTCGGCACAGACCACCCCACCAGTTTTTCTGCACAAGTCCTTCTCAGGACAAGACCAAGGCGTTACAGGTTCAGGAGGCTATAGAGTCCTTGCTGAAAGCAGGGGTCATTGTTCCCGTTCCTCTATCACAACGAGGGACGGGGTATTATTCGTCTCTGTTTCTGGTGCAGAAACCCAATGGTTCTCATCGCCCTATCCTCAACTTGAAGTCTCTGAACAAATTCCTCAGAGTTCCCAAGTTCAGGTTGGAAACGTTACGTTCCATCATTCTGGCGATGGAACCGGGGGATTACATGGTGTCCCTGGACATCCAGGACGCCTACCTCCATGTTCCGATAGCATCTTCACACCAGCGGTATCTGAGGTTCGCTATCCTTCAACACCACTATCAGTTCCGGGCGCTACCCTTTGGTCTCTCCACGGCACCGAGGGTGTTCACGAAGATTATGGCGGTCATGGCCGCACATCTTCGGAACCAGAATGTACAGCTGCTGCCGTACCTGGCCGACCTCCTGTTGCTGGCGAGCTCCCCGGAGGTACTGCTTCAACATCTCCACCTGACGATCGCTTGCCTGCAAGCACACGGGTGGTTGATAAATTGGAAAAAGTCCTCTCTGATTCCATCACAGTGGATGGTTCATTTGGGAGCCCTGCTGGATTCGCGTCAGCAAAGGATCTTCCTGACTCCGGAGAAGGTCGCCTCCCTACAGCTGCGGATACGCAGTTGCCTGAGCCGTTGCCGCCTGTCGGTCCATTCGGCTATGAGAGTTCTGGGGTCCATGGTGTCAACATTCGACATGGTGGAATTTGCCCAGCTCCATTCCCGGCCCCTGCAGGGGCTGATTCTATCAGAATGGATCGGGTTACCTCACCGGATCCGCTCTCAGGTGCTGGTGTTGTCTCCGGACGTTCGGCTATCTTTGGCTTGGTGGCTTCAGACAGCTCATCTGGTCGAGGGGCGCCCATTTTGGATCCCGGACTGGGTCCTGCTCACGACGGATGCCAGTCTCCGGGGTTGGGGGGCAGTGACCGGCTCTTTGTCGCTTCAGGGTCGTTGGTCAGCGGAAGAAGCACTTCTCCCCATCAACATCCTGGAACTGCGGGCAGTATACAAGGCCCTGCAGTCGTCCGGCCCCGCTCTTCACGGAAGGGCGGTACAGGTGCAGTCCAACAACGCCACCACGGTGGCGTATATCAATCACCAAGGCGGAACTCGCAGTCAGGCAGCGATGTCGGAGGTGTCTCGTATCCTGTCTTGGGCGGAGGGTCACATTCCAGCGATCTCGGCGGTCTTCATCCCCGGAGTCCTCAATTGGGAGGCGGACTTCCTCAGCCGTCACGACGTGCATCCCGGGGAATGGTCGCTTCACCCAGAGGTGTTTCAGCTACTCGTGGACAGGTGGGGACTGCCGGAGCTGGACTTGATGGCCTCCCGTCACAATCGCAAGTTGCCCGTTTACGGGTCAAGGACAAGAGACGCAGGTGCAAGTCTGGTGGACGCGCTGTCGGTGACATGGACGTTTCACCTGGCGTATCTGTTTCCTCCGATATCCCTGCTTCCTCGGGTTCTGCGGAAATTTAAGCAGGACGGCGGCATGCTCGTGCTGGTAGCTCCGGCGTGGCCCAGACGTCCTTGGTACTCCGATCTCAGGAGCCTCTCCATCGACGCTCCGTACCTTCTTCCTCAACGTCGGGACCTGTTGTCTCAGGGGCCCTGCCTTTACCCGGATCTGGGTCGGCTGTCTTTGACGGCGTGGCTCTTGAGACAGCCGTCTTGAGGTCTCGGGGCTTCTCCAGTTCGGTTATTGGTACCATGCTCAGGGCACGCAAGCCTGCTTCAGCACGGATTTATCACAGAGTGTGGCACACTTACTTTCAGTGGTGTGAGTCCAGACTTTATGATCCTCAGGTGTTCCGAGTTTCTAGGATCTTGGAATTTCTTCAGTCAGGATTGGATCTCGGCTTACGCCTTGCATCTCTGAAGGTTCATGTGTCCGCCTTGTCCGTGTGGTTTCAACGGCGGATTGCAATACTACCAGACGTTCACACCTTTTTCCAAGGTGTTCTCAGGATCCAGCCTCCTTTTGTGCCTCCTGTGGCTCCTTGGGACTTGGCGGTGGTGCTACGGGTCCTGCAGGGTCCTCGGTTTGAGCCTCTTGAGGCGGTGGAGCTCAAGTGGCTGACATTTAAGACGGTTTTTCTCCTGGCAATTGCTTCGGCCAGGAGGGTGTCTGAATTGGGGGCGCTTTCCTGTCGCCCTCCTTTCCTGATTTTTCACCAGGACAGAGCGGTGCTCCGCACTCGTCCTGAGTTTTTGCCCAAAGTGGTCTCGAAGTTCCATATTAATCAGGAACTTGTTGTGCCAGCTTTTCAGTCCCCTGATCTTTCAGCTGGTGAGACTTCCTTAGATGTGGTCCGGGCGCTTAGAATTTATGTAGACCGGACGGCTTCGGTTAGGAAGTCTGATTCCTTGTTTATCCTCTTTGGTTTTCACAAGAGGGGTTGGCCTGCCAACAAACAAACGTTAGCCCGTTGGCTTCGTTCCGTTATTTGTGAGGCTTATGCACAGGAGGGCTTACCTGTGCCAGCCTCTGTTAAGGCTCATTCCACTCGTTCTGTGGGTCCCTCTTGGGCTGCTAGACGTGGCGCTTCTGCTGTTCAGCTGTGTAAGGCGGCCACTTGGTCTTCAATTCAGACGTTTTTGAGGTTCTATGCGTTTGACACCTTTGCCTCTCAGGATGCATCCTTTGGGCGCCGGGTACTCCTTTCAGCACAGGAGCGTCCCCGCCCTTAGTTGTACTGCTTTGGGACATCCCCAAGGTCAACCCTGTGGACCCCCTATGGACCCTGAAGTAGAAAACAAGAGATATGGTAAGAACTTACCTTTGTTATCTCTGTTTCTACGAAGTCCATAGGGTCCACAGGGCGCCCGCCCTGACGCACCTGGCTTCAAATGGGCTGTGTGCCTGGTCACCGGTTTTCCGTCTCCCATTTCTGTGAGTATGGTTTCTTGTGTGTTCCAGTCTTCCTTCTCTCTGTTTAGTCTCCTCCTCCGGCCTTGGCTGCTTACCAACTGAGGTGCCGGGGGCGGGGTATAGAGGAGGACGGACCCAAGTGCATCCTGGGAGCAGCTAAAGCTTTAACTGCGTGGTGCCCATGGATCCAGATCCAGCTATACCCCAAGGTCAACCCTGTGGACCCTATGGACTTCGTAGAAACAGAGATAACAAAGGTAAGTTCTTGTTACTTGTTATTTCATTACAATAGCCCCAATGTTGATATGTTCAATACTGTATCTGCCAATTGAACAGCCGATATATTACGAGTGTGTCGTGGGTGTGTACGCCCTATATGTCTGTGAACAACATATCGCATTGGCTGTGCAGCACAGCAGATGGACGATATGTATCTGCATATGCACCTGCTGGTGTGTACAGGCGACCTGCTGATTGCCCGTACACCTGCTGCAGGGTCCATGCGGTGAGTGGCCGCTCAACTGGCAAATTTTCAATGCTCGCCCAGTTGTGACGTCAGACCCGACACATCGGGCGGACGATTGGCAAGTGTATATGCACTTACTGGTTGACCCGTTGACCTAGTGTGTACCCAGCATTACTCATGTGTGATAAGCCTCCCACAATACAACCGCTTTGTAGCATTAGCACATAATTAGTGCTGCTGTAGTCCGTATCTGTGGAGGTGTGTACTGGTCTGGAAGCTTCTGAAAATAATAGAGAGCAGGTACATAAGTGACTGGAGCCATGCTCGCGCACGCACACACTGATTTATGCCAGCCACTGGATGTAGTTTGGAAGCCGACGGTCTAAATCCTGAACGTAGGCTTCCAGACTTTCTAATCCCGGCGTGGTACTAATGACAGGCGTCTAAATCTAGACGCCTGTCATTAACCAGACGCCGGAAGACCGTCGCCCGGCATCCCGATCGAAGTGATCCCGGGCATGGACAGCCACAGGGTAAGGGGGGGGGGGGGTGGTGGTTAGGTTTAGGGCTCCCGTGGGGGACTTAGGGTTAGGCACTCCCCCGGGAGGTTAGGCTAGGGGAAGGGAGGGTTAGGGTTAGGCACCCTAGGGGGGAGGTTAGGGTTAGGCAACCCCCTGGGCGATTTTGGTTTACGTGGCGGGGAAGGGGGGATTAGGGTTAGGCACTTGGGGGGGAGGTTAGGGTTAGGCACCCCTAAGAGAGGGTTAGGGTTAGGGGGGAATTAGGTTAGCGATACTTACCTTAGGGACGATCTGGATTTTCACCCTTGCCGGGCTGCCGCTGTCGGGATTTGAACCTCTGGATATGCGTCCGGCTGTAATACCTACTACACCCCCAGCCACAGCTTTTGGTGAGCTAGAATAGATGGGCCTTGCTGATTTGTTTGCATTGTTTCATTACCATGAGAGCTTGGTTGGATAAATGTTTGACCCATTCCTCCCAAGGCATGCTGGAAGGGAAGGTGATGGCTTGTACAGAAGACAGAGGGATAGCAAAAAGCTATAGCACATACTTTACTCTGTATAAGGCACAGGTAAGGAAAGTGTTCATGTTAAAATGTTCTTATATCCTTTACAGGGCACAAACAGGGGGTTCTGCCAGTCTGACATGGCTGATCAGATGGCAATATCTTACATTCCACTCAGCGGTGTCTTAGAGGTATATTTACTATACGTTGGTTTGGCCGATAGTTTTAACCAGTAATAAGAATCAATACTAGGTTAAGGCTGGATTAGCATTAATTCCTACTGCTGTTTTATAAGCATCAAAGTCGTGGCTTTTACAAACTAGTCTCAGATTGGGACAAGGTAGCGGGACATTTGCATACGTTTGGTATTAGTAATCCTATTATATAAGCAAATTATAGTTGTTTCAGTTTTCTACTATATTGAAAACCATACATGTGACTCTCATGCACAATATTGGCATTGATGATGTGTAAGAGGCAGTTTGTCCTCTGTGATAGAGATGATGCTGATCAGTGCCCTGTGCATGTATCTAAAGGTGCCCACACACATACCGATCTGCACACGATTGCACAATGTGTGTGATTTCCCCTGAACTCTCCCCCGGCAGCTCCCCGCAGCTCCTACACACGATTTGGAGTAAAAAGCATAAGATCTATCGTGCATCTTAACTTTTTTTTTTTCCAGTGCATTTTGTCCCTACTGCATGGCAGATCTGACGATGCGATGTGCGACCAGCGGGGACGTGTATCGTGATCGTGAGTTAGGACCCACGATTTCCTCACGATTTGGCCATATTTTACACGATCTGTCATCACGATTCGTCGGAATCGGCCAGATCGTGTAAAATATCGCTATGTGTGTGGGCACCTTAAGTGTTTGCACGACTGATAATGAGATGGAGCTTCGCTGACAGGGCAATGTACGGGCTGCACGTGGGCGCCATGCTTGGCTGCCTGTAGCTCATGTACACATCACTCAGCACTGTGACTCTCATGTCAGAGTCTGGACTGAAGCTAGAGGAAGTGACAGTATCCTATTTATACACACATTTACAAGTAATAGAAGATTATTTAGCAGCAAGCTTCATTTAATCCACATCACACAGGAATGCTTCTGCAGGGTATTTTGTCAGTGTTAGCTCTCTCATATTTACATTTCTTCTTCCTCCATAGGGGACACAGGCTTTATGCTTGGTATAGGTTGGTGAGTAGGAGTCTGGGCACCAAATAGTTAAAACTTTTTACCCATGAGCCCCTGCTCCCTCACCCCTATGACCCACCCACAGCCACTGGCAACTCCGTTTTAAGTTTGGTGCTGAGCTAGAGACGCCATGTTGTGGGGGCTGCTGTTTAGTGGCTCCTGTAACTTTTATATTACTTTATTTTAATATTTTTATTAATTAGAGCAAGCAGTGCAGGGTTTCCTATATGACACCGTCACTGCTGCTCCAACGACCCAAGTGCCGGAGGCGGCAGCTTCGGCGACTGGGTCGGTGACCTCCACCCCGGGACTCCGGGCGCAGACATGCACACCATCACCTGGAGTGGGACACTGATGGGGGAAGGTAAGTGCAGCTCCCTGCTTGCAGGGAATCACATATTCGCGGCTTAACACCGTGGAGTGTGAAGACCACCGGCGGTGCTGGTTTCTGGTCGTCTCCACTAGACCATCAGGGCATCGGGTAACAGGACGCAGCTGGCAGCGGTGAGGTCATGTCCCTGGGGTCCATACCAGGCCTGTCACTCTACAGCATGTGGGTCACAGCCAATCAGCAGCCGCTACATGTAGAGTTGCTGCTGATTGGCTGGCGGGGCATGTGAATTTCAGAGTAGCGTCTTTTGGCATTCCGATTAGTATAGGTATATGTGATAACACATATACCTATACTTGCCAAGTGCTGGTTCCTAATATACGGGTATACCCGACTCACTTTTCCCCCCCGTATTTTTAGGAACCAGGACTGGCTGATATGTGCAGGCTGCTTGTTCTAGCTGAGAGAAGACACTGCAAACTCAGGTGAGTAATCTCCTTCTAAACTTGCAACTGGGTGAGAAATCTCGATCTGCTTCACCATCGGTCAACTCGATCTCAGCTAAACAGGCTTCTTAGTAAATTTGAGCGTTTCAGGAGCATCAAATCACTCGAGTTTTGGCGATGTAAATCAAGTTTTAAAAAACCAAACTCAATCAGACTCGATTCTTAGTAAATTTACCCCGATATGTTGGAAGTAGGAAAAATGCGTAAGGATCTGAGCGACTTTGAAAAGGACAAAATTGTGGTGGCTAGACTACTGGATCCGGTGCATTTCCAAAACGGCAGGTCTTGTGGGGTTTTCTCGGTATGCAGTGGTTAGTACCAGCGACCGTGTTATAGGGATGCCCAAGGCACATTGATGCACATGGGGTGCGAAGGCTAGCCCATCTGGGCTGATCCTATAGAAGAGCTACTGCTGCACAAATTACTAAAAAAGTTAATGCTGGCTATGATAGATAGGTGTCAGAACACACAGTGCATCACAGCTTGCTGCATAGCCGCAAACCGGTCAGAATGCCAATGCTGAACCCTGTCCACCGCCAAAAGTGCCTACAATGGACATGTGAGTGTCAGAACTGGACCATAGAGCAATGGAATAAGATGGCTTCGTCTGAAGAAGCATGTTTTCTTTTATATCATGTTTACCGCCAGCTGCGTGTGCCTGGGGAAGAAATGGCACCAGGATGCACTATAGGAAGAGTGCAAGCCGGCACAGGCAGTGTGATGCTCTGGGCAATGTTCTGCTGGAAAACCTTGGGTCCTCTTATTCATGTGGATGTTACTTTGACACGTGCCACCTACTGTACCTAAACATTGTTGAAGACCAAATACACCCCTTCATAGAAATGGAATTTCCTGATGGCAGTGATCTCTTTCAGCAGGAAAATGCACCCTGTCAAACTGTAAAAATTGTTCAGGAATGGTTTGAGGAACAGACAAAGAGCTTAAGGTGTTGACTTGGCCTCCAAATTCCCCAGATCTCCGTCCGATCGAGCATCTGTGGGATGTGCTGGAAAACAAGTCTGAGCCATGGAGGCCAATCATTGCAACTAGAGGATCTGCTGCTAACATTTTGGTGCCAGATGCCACAGGACACCGTCAGAGGTCTTCTGCAGTCTATGCCTCAACGGGGTAGAGCTGTTTTAACTGGGAAGGTGGTTTTAATGTTATGGCTGATAGGTGTTTATATTGACATAACCTGTTCTTCTGGCGTGAGTATGCAAAATGATCCAGCTGCTTCCAAAACAACCAGTCAGCGTTTTTCTTCCTTCCATCAATATAATGTACATTTGGTACTGTGTATTATGCACTTTGGGCCTGATTCAGAGCCGTTCGCTATTTGCGGTCGTTCGTTCTAAAACAAGGGGTGGCTATTCAAATGATCAGTTCGCAAATTGCAGTCTGTTCACACCTCTAAGTCTGAATGAGCGAGCAAAACATACGCTCGTTTATTTGTTAAAAACGCCCCCTGGCCGCACGCACCATACGTCATGTCCGCTATTTATTAGATTAATCGAGTACATCGACCAGCGTATGAACTGCTCGCTATTCTTGTGGTTGGTTTTTGCTACCACAATCTTGCGAGTAGTTCTGGCTATAAAATAACCCAGTGACGTGGTCAATGACGCTGCTGTATTAATTATGCACACCCATAAAACGCCCGTTTTGACCTTTAAGCACGCCTGCGTTTGGATCTCCACTCCCCATTTTCAAGCACCTTCCCCTGTTACCACCCACATACGCCTCATTCTGTCACTCAAAATAGCAGGCATTCGCTATATTGCGTGCACATGAATTTCGGCCGCACTGACTGGTTCGCGCATGCGTATAACGATCCGTACGCATGCGCAGATGTGCGAACATCGCTCGGAACGAGCGTACTGCCGCTAGCGAGTGGCTCTGAATGAGGGCCTTTGTTAGCCTCTCTCAGCTATCTAAATGAGATGGCTCTTACACATATAATGAGAGTGTAGCTAATCTATATTATCAGTAGTTAAACATGTCATTGGTGAAGCCAGACACTCATAGAACTCAAACTGCATAATATTGGTGGGAAATGCTGGCTGTATTAATGATGTAAATGTTGGTTTCCTCTAATTTGTTAGGTTACAGCAGTGATTATAGAGTGAGTTGTGTATATATTAGACCAAAGGTTCTCAAACTCTGTCCTCAGGACCCCACACAGTTCACTTTTTGCAAGTCACCCAGCAGGAGCACAGGTGTATTCATTACTCACTGACACATTTTAAAAGATCTTCAGGTGCAGCTAACTATTTCACTAGTAATTATTTGAGGAGACCTGCAAAACATGCACTGTTTGGGGTCCTGGGGACAGAGTTTGAGAACCTGTGGATTAGACTGTACACCTCTTTCCATTATTAATTACATTCTGTACTTCAAATTCTGTTTATTTACATTCTGACGTATTCTGCTTTATGGGTTATATAATGGACACAACTTTATTTGTTCCCAGGATAATGACCCTGTGAATTTTGAACTGGACCAGGATCCTCCTACCTCCTTTGGACAAGAGCAGTCCGGTTTCTGCTTTGATCCAAGGTAAACACACAAAACCCACTAATAGTAACGTCCCTCTGAGATTCAGGAGGCTGGGCTTATTCATACAAATATGGAAGGTCCATTGTTATGACAATGTAATTTTACTAAAGGTCAGAGGTTCCCAAACACGGTCCTCAAGGCACCCCAACAGTTTGTTTTAGACATATCCATGCTTGAGCACAGGTGGTTAAATCAAATTGACTGAGGTACTCATTAAGTCACCAGTGGTCAAGCATGGATTTCCTTAAAACTTGGACTGTTAGGTTGCCTTGAGGACCGAGTCTAGGAACCTCTGCTATAGCTTTTATAAAATGGTTAACTCTTAATATATATTATATACAAGAACTTTAAATGATTATTTGTGGGCAAGAGTTAAATTGTTAATGTGTGTAAAGTAATGACTGTTATTTCCTATTGACTATTCTCCTGTATAACTGGAGGCAGATAGGCCCTCCCAAACATCTGTAGCTGTCCATTAGCTTATCAGAAACAGGGGTGAGCCCAAGATGAGCAATGGTCCCCTCACCTGGCTACTGCGCTGGGGTAGCGACACTATTAGTTCTCCCAAAGGTAATCATCAAATTAAAAATAAAACAGATTGAACATAATTAACCCGAAATCACTGGAATGTTGAAAAAAATAAGGATTTGTTGACTGTTGCAATTATCTTTTTGTCCTCTCCCCAAGGTAAACACGCTATATACATGTATAGTTTTAGGAAATGCTAAGGTGTGGTATTGGTTGCCTCATTCTTACGCTGTCCTGTGATTCACGTTTCAGATACACAAAGCAGAAGAAATGCCCACTGTGTACATTGGTGTTTCCGCCCAACTACAACCAGAGTCAGTTTGAGGAGCACGTAGAGAGTCACTGGAAAGTGTGCCCCATGTGCAGCCAGCAGTTCGCTCTGGACTGCGACCAGCAGGTGTTTGAGCAGCACGTTCAGACGCACTTTGATGGCAACGTCTTAAATTTTGAAAATTAAGCTGTTTCTCTGTGTGTGTGATTTGTAGCGGTGAGACGTTCACCTTAAACACTAGAAGAAACCGCTTAGAGCAGCAGCACCTGTAAGAAATATGCACTGCAATGTAATTAGAGCTAAAATAAACTGGTGCAAGTCCTTTGTTGATCTCTTGTAATGTAAAATGATGGTAGAGGGATTTCATCTGTATTTATCAGACCTCTATTGAGATAGCTGTGTAAATTGTAGGTGTTAAATCAAAAGCATACCGCCTCTTGTAATTTAGATGTTTAATGCTCAGAACCCAAGTTATTTACTGCATTCTTATTTACAAATGATGGAGACTTGCTCTTATGTCACTGGTGAGAACGTTGCTGCATGCCTATTACCGATTCTTTTTCTTTTAGCAACAATGCAAGTTGCTTGAAATAACAAATGTTCTCTTGAATGGTCCTATTTTCCACGTAGCACTGATACCTAAAAGTAGACCCCTGACTGCACACAGGCAGACGCCATCATTTGTGGCACATACAGTAATTCAGTCCATCAATCCACCAGAGGCTCAGAGAGAAGGAATCTGAACGAGTGCGTTACATTACTTGGCAACTGAAAGTGATTGTATCTGCTTTCTTCAGGGAATGGTTGTTTGTGCAGGTGGAATGACCATTGCTCCAGTGTAGATAAGCTGGTTTCTCACAATCCGTTTCCTCCGCATACTCATAAGCACGCTCAGGAATTGGACTGAGATATATTAAACTTAAAGCACTCTTATCTAGCTGTGTTCCCCTATTCTTGAGGTGGTGTAGCTCACTGCTGGGTCCTGTTTGTTAGAAGATACAGAAAGAACCAGGAGTCTATCTTTATCAGTGGAGCCTTCAATAAGGGAACCAGGTATTCTGCAGACGCTGGATAACCATGAGAGCACTAGACCGCTCAGCGTCTTTCTTCCTTATTTAGGACTGCTTATGAATGGCAGACTTCTACATTTTTTGGTTCCAGAGATTGCAAGCTCTGTCATTAATATAGAAAAATGTGACCGCATTGAAATGTGAGAGATAAAGGGGTCTTTACTGTAACTGTTCCACAGGTAATCACACAGAAAATGGGTGTGGCTCATATCAAACAATTTGTAGAAAATGAAAGCAAACATCTGATTGGTTTCTTCAGACAACATCACTTTTTCTCCATAGTCGGTAAATCGTCATCCCCTACATTTTCTCAAGCTACTCTAGTTCATAGTGCTTTGATTCGCTGCACTCTCATCGATATTGGTCTAGCCCACAAAATGGCTGCCAACATTGTGTGTAGGTGACCGGTCAACAGCTTGTAGAGTGTGGCATAGTCACTGACCTGACTAGTGTGATTGGTGGAATCTCCTACTAAACTTCAGTGCAATAAGCAGCTCAGTATGACTCTACTTTGTTAGTCTACAAAAGGTAATATCGACTAGCTTGTATTCGCCTAATACTGCAAGCTACTAAAATCTCATTTAATACAATATAAAACATGGTAAGTGGCTTGAGAATAAATCTATAGCAAGAACAGCATTTTAGGGGATACTAAAATAAATATAAAATAATAAAAAAGAGAACCTCCCCACTGCTATTCTCATTACAGTAATTTATATATGCATTGAATTCCTCTAGGAATTGTATGTTTTTATTCCACTTAACATGAATAAATGATTAAAGTTGTAACTTGCTATGGCCTCATTTGTTTTTTCACTCCAACATTCTTTGAAATAAACCGAAAACTTACTGCGTATCTGTTTATATTTATATCTGTCGTTGGTAAGTTCAATGGACATTTATAAGGAAACTATACAGTACCACTATCCTTTTTACAACAGACTATATTTTATATACAGCGTGTTAATGCACAAGACTTATTGTCTTAAGGATCATGACTAAAAAATGGCAAGTATGCAGTGGAATGCATTCGGTTGAGTGACAAATTGTGCTGGTCCATCTGGCATTCTGACAGTTAAATCAGTATTTGGTGGATGCCAGAATATCTTTCTGTCTGAATGCATACTGCTAACTGCAGACTTCGACATAGGAGGAATAAAATACTCAAATGCTTGCATAAGCTTGAGAGGATATAAGCACCCTGCTTTTTTTATTTGGAGCAGTACTAGTTAGAGCTGTTTTTTGTTGATAATTTATGATTGGTGGTAGTGGGTTGTCAGTAATTAATTGGAGAGGCAGTTATTAGGCCGGTGGACTAAATGCCAATGGTCTAAATACCAACGCCTAAAGCCCGACACGGGACTTAAGATAGGCGTCAAAATACTGATAAGTCTGGAGCATCTTAACTGCTTTCCACAGGGGGAGGGGGGTTAGATTTAGGCACCCCTGGTGGACTTAGGGTTAAGCACCCCCCCCCCCCCCCCACACGGATGGTTAGGCTAGGGGAAATGGGAGGTTAGGGTTAGGCACCACTGGGAGGACTTTAGGGTTAGGCATCCCCCTGTGGAGGGTTAGGCTAGGGGAAGGGGAGGTTAAGGTTAGGATGCGGGAAGGGGGGTTTAGGATTAGGCACCCCCGGGGAGTTTTAGAGTTAGGCACCACCAAGGCAGGATTAAACAGCCGCCAGTATTTCACTTCCATTCCATTAATTGTACCATAGAGAAAAGAGAGAGACCAGATGCACCATACAACCATTTATGATTATACATCATATACGAGAGTTTTGGCATAAATTTGGGCAAAATTATGAGCTTACCCGCCAACGTCAAGGTAACCTCATCGGGTAAGTCCCTAACAAAGTCCAGGCCCCCTTCCCCTAAAATATTGAATATATTATGTGTATGTATACCCACATGAAGGCTGAGACGACTTCGATCTGGACTAGCACCCCTCCCACCTGCCTGCTTTTAATTAGGGAACTAGCATTTGCTAACTGCACAGTCTGTATAGCAAAGCCACAGGTAAGACCTATATGCATTTAGAACTATATAGCATGTCAGTTATGGGGTGAATTTTGGGGCATAGGGCCCCTTGAACTGCTCTGGCTGGACTTCTTTGGGGCATCACCACTTAACATTTATTTTGAACACTTTATATCACTTTGTTTTTTTATTCATGTTACATTTTCACATATTTATTTTTAATTTTTACAACACTTAGCAGCCACTTTCACTTACCCCCATAGTGTTAGGGACTTACCCGATGAGCAGAGGAGTAGCGTGGAACCATAGCACTTGGAGAAAGTGCATGTCTTAGCGCACCCCCTTCCCTCCCTGTAATGAACTGTGCCAGTGGGGTATGACAAGCCTGTGGGGAAATATTGAAGTCAAGAGAAAAACCGCAGTGGCAGTATCATGCTGGGGCATGGAGGTCCGGTCCCATTGGGGTAATAGAATGCTTCGGTGATGCACTATCTGACATTAAGGGGTAGCTCCTTTGGCACTGCTTTATTTATGTATAGCACCTAGGACCTGACTTTTATCTCCTTTGAATCATTGTTATTAGTCAATAGAGTAAATTGTATTATATATTCTGATCATTTAACTTAAGTTGACAGAATACATGTGCAAAAGTGAAATTCCACAGGGTGCACAGCTTATTACTGCCCCAAGCAGCTGTCACTGGAGTAGGAACACCTATGGGAAGCTCCCTTCTCAGCTATGCTCCTACTTCACAAATATACATTGCACCTATATTAATGTGAGTACTACTAATCATGTTCTATCTACCACCATTATTATTATTTCAGGTCTCCTAATATGTTTTAAAAGACCTTTCAAACAACATTTGGTTTAATCTCATACCTAATAATTGAAGTTTAGGACTTTACCACAGATGTGTCACTTTTAAATCCATTGAAGCACGATGAATGAATGAGGAGAGAAGGAGGGAGGGGATCAAAGAGGAGAGGGGAGGTGACAGAGGCCAGTATGAAAGGGGAGGGGAGGGGCAAAGAGCTGATCACAGGGTAGAGGGGAGGCAATCAAAGAGATGAGAAGTGAATGTAATCAATGTGACAGGAAAGGGGAGGTGACACAAGACGATTACAGAGGAGAGAGGGCCGGAGGGGAGGTAATCAGGGCAGCTTGAGGGAGCATAAAATGTAGAAACTGATCTCAGAAACGTAATTTATTTAGGATATAGAGCAAACAAACCAAGATCAAACTAACAGGCGGCCGTCTTACTGTGCAGTGCCCCATGAATTCCAGAACCCTGGATGGCGCGCTCTGTCCATTTTGGTGCCCGGAGCACATGCTCCACTGGAACCACCCTCGCTACACCCCTGCTGATGAGGTTACCTTGACGTTGGTGGGTAAGATCATCATTTGGTCAAATTTAAGCCAAAAACCTTGTAAATTATGTATAATTATTAATGGTTGTATGGTGCATCTGGTCTCTCTCTTTTATATGTTATAGTATTAAGTCACAGCTATGTAGCACATCCCATTATAAACAGCTAGGGTGTGCAGTCCAGGCCCCCTTCCCCCAGTCATTAATTGTAGCCTATTAGCTGCTCCATTGAGGCGGGGCTTAGCAGTGTTATATTAGGGCTGGAGGAGGAGTCAACTTCCTCTGCAGTTTGTGATCCTGGACTATTAAGTACGATGTGTCACTATATATTGTAGTCTTGCTTTTTGTCCCTCTATATTTTAAAATTTCTGTCATAATCTGTTTTTCTTTTGCCCTGCCTTTATTTACTTCATAGTTTTCCTTTTCATTGCTTTAATTTCCCACACTTTCCGTTTCTCTCCCCCTCCCGTTTTTTGTCAGCACAACTTTGTCCCCCCACATCCCCTCATTGCGCTTACAATGCTGAAATGCTCTCCCCGCCATCTGGTAGAAGCAGCTAGACCTCTAGTGGTTGTCGCTGCTTCCTCTGCCACCCGCGGTGCGCGCCTGTATTCAGCGAGCACTGGTCCACGCCTCCTTCCAGCGGCTGCCACGGCCAGCCCCACGCCCCTTCTGCCGTCTCCTTCCAGTCTGCAAGCCTAGCTGCCAAGGAGCTTGGCGGGCATTCCAGGCAACCCCCATCCTCTTGTCTTTCCGGTCTCCAGAGGTTTGACCCGGCCGCAAGCCCCGCCCACCAAGTCGCGGCCACCATTTTAGATACTAGATTCTAGCCTCAGATTCTTCCCTCATGTTACTAGGTGCTGGAGGTTTAGCATTTACTGCAGCTCCCTCAGTGCAGTCCCCCCCCAGTAGCCAAGCTGACAGGCTCATAAGGCCAATACAGACCCCCCGTTATGGGTATTCCTTGGCCATGTTGGCAGCAAATTAAGAGCGCCCCCTAGTGGGGGCTCTTGGCTCAGGATGTTTGCCCCGATATTGACCCCTCCCCCTGCTGCAATGAGCACGTTGTGGGGGACGCAGGCTTGGAATTGGGTGCCCGGCACTGCACCCGCTATCTGTTTCGCCCGTTATTTCAATCAGGGTTTAGGACAAAAGACTTTTCCAAAACCATTCCTGGGTTTGAGCCACCAATTCTATGCCCTCCCTCCCTCTTTGCGCAGGCGGCAGGGCAGCTCACTCAGCAATAAGCCGCTGCCCCTGCAATTTTTCACCCGTATGCACAACAGGTGCAGTTCGTACATGGACAGCATCCCGCCCTTCCACAGGCTCTGCCCCCATCTTCGCAACCTACTCCAGCACAAGCATCACCTGCCCAGCCCCCCTTACCCCCCGCCACAGAGCGTGCTACCCGAGCCAGTTAATGTTAGTATACCTGCATTTTCTGTGCCTAATGCAGATGTTTCAAGTTTGCAGGTCTCTTTGGTTCAGCCGATGGCGTCTGCAGTACATCAATTTCCACACCAGTCATTGCGGATGATAAGATGTCGTTGCGTCAAAGTGCGGTGGGCGCACCGCACATCGAGGGACAAGCTTCTACTTCCGTGGACATGCCTGCGATACTGTCAGCATCTGGATCAGGTGAGAAGAGTTTGGCAGCCCTTTTAATTGCTCCACTATCGCATTCTGATGACTCTTCTGATTCATCTAGTTCAGGGGAAAAGCCGTGCAAGCTCATTAAGTATTTTATACAACAATTGAAGGGTAAAGTCAAAAGTCCTAAAAAAGCTGGTAGTGTAGCAGCCAGTTTGGTTCCGAATGCTTCGGGGATGCGGTTCACTGCTCCAACATGGCAATTTTGAGGGGGGTCAGGTCCAAGATTAGAGAGCGAATAAGAAAAGTTTGGTATATCGACATGTTTGCAATCACCCGTGATGCTAAGAAGCTAGATTCTGCAAAGTCTGGGGGACCGTCAGCGGAAGAGGCTAGGAGGACTTATCAGGAATGTATGTGTTTGCAGCATGTTACATTGAGACGCCCAGCTGAATGTTTGAATGTATTAAAGTACTTACATTTAGTGCAAGGCATGTATGTTTCTGCTAGGCATAATGTTTGGAGGCAGTACAATGAGCTTTTTAGACAAAGCAGGATAGGCAAAAAATAAAAATTATGCGGTCAAGGACGTGGAGGTGTGTCTGGAAGTCACGCAGCAGACTCTGCCAACTGTCGAGCCTGCTGTTGGGCGTAAACAGACCTTTTTGGCCTGCCCAGGATTTAATACAGCGGGAAAAGGAAAGTGCTGTATTCACTAATGCACAGAGGGGCAAGCTGCCGTTACTGACATGTCTGTAATGCTTTGAGGGGAAGTCACCCAGCAAAAGACTGCAGTCGTCCTGGGGGGCAGCTGGAAGGGGAGAGCAGTGATCTGGTTCTGAGTAAAGCCAGGTCTCCAATTAATGTTGAGGTATTAGTTGGTTGAGGCGTTATCCTCTCAAGGAGGAAGCAACTTTTCTACAGGGTTTCAAAGACTGTTTTTCGGTTGCCGTTAGTTCGCCCGGTTTTAGTTTTAGCCAAGAGGAATCTAAACTCCGCTAGGGATTTTCCAGAGGCTGTGGCAGAAAAAAAATAGATACGGAAGCGAAATTGGGCCGTATGTGTGGCCCTTTTACCTTATCTCCAGTAAAGGATCTTTGCATTAGTGTCACTTACCAGTCATTTGAGGATGCCGTTCGTATCGTGCAGGGTTTTGGGAAAGGAGCTATGTTAGAAAAAATAGATATTGAGTCTGCTTTCAGGTTACTTCCATTGCATCCAGGGTCATTTAGATACATGGTCTTTTAGGTGGGCAGTTCATATTATGTAGACAAATGTCTACCTATGGGCTGTTCTATTTCTAGTTCCTTTTTTTGAGTGTTTTAGCTCCTTTTTACTGTGGTATATTCAAGCAGGTACTAGCCAGTCAAGAGTCGCTCATCACCAAGACGATTTTCTTTTAATAGGGCCGGCTGATAGTGAGATTTGTAGCAAGGTGCTGTTTTTGGTTCAGGCATTTTTCTCGGTAATGGGAGTTTCCATTGCGCAGAAAAAAAACGGAGGGGCTGGTCACCAGATTGTCTTATCTGGGTATTGAAATTGACACTGATATGGGTCTGTGTAGACTAACCTGTGAGAAGGTGCAGAAGCTCAGCGAGTTATTAAGTTTTTGTTTCAGCTAAAAAAGTCTCTTTGAAACAGCTGCAGTCCTTGCTAGGTTTGCACAATTTTGCTTGTCGCGTCATTCCAATGGGTAAGGTTTTTTGGCGCAGGTTGGAAAGAGTTTCTGCGGGCATAAAGAAGGCCCACCATATGATTCGCATTTCTGCTGAAATGATGGATGATTTTAAGGGTTGGTTAAGATTCTTGCAGGAATTTAACGAGGTTTTGCATTTGGCTTCTTTTGTCGTGGCCAATTGCGAACTTCCGTTGTATACAGACGCATCAGGAGCATTGCGTTTTGGTGAATTTTTTGATGGTGAATGGTGCGCGGAGGCTTGGCCTGAATTGTGGTTTGACAAGCAACTTCTTTTGGAACTATTTCCAATAGAGGTTGCAGTTGAGCTGTGGACTTTAAGAGTTAGCAATCGTAAAATAGTATTTTGGTGTGACAACTTGGGAGTGGTACAGGCTATTAATAATCAGAGGTTGGTATGTCCCCAGGTGCTAAGGCTGCTTAGCCATTTAGTGTTTGCTCAGGAATATTGATTTCACGGCTAAGCATGTACCGGGAGTTTAAAACAAGATTGTGGATGCATTATCTCATTTACAATGGGATAGGTTTACGTTATTGGCTCCTTCGGCTACGGTTCATCGCTTGTCCTGTCCTGATATGTCTGGCAAATCATAAGTCCGGCATTGAGGGACTCGCATTAAGGGCCCTTGCACATTGAGATACTATTCAACAGCTTGGAACAAACGGCAGATAAAGAGGTGGATAAGGGTCTACAAGACAGTATGTTGGAGTTTGTCTGGCTGGGGTATGAGAGTGGGCATTCAAAAGCATCTATGTCAGGCGCTTTAGCAGGCATTTCATATTTTTCGCGTTTAAATGGTTTGGTTGATCCTACCAAATCATTTATTATTTCTAGAGCGCTGAAAGGTTGGGCGAAGGAACAGGCGAATTCAGGTGACTTCCGTAGGCCTATTGACGTAGGTGTGTTAGATGAATTTGGTAGTTGCAGTCTCAGGCATAGCTAAAGATGAATTTGAGGCTGTCTTGTTCAGTCTGTCTTTTGCGCTGGCATTTTTTAGGCTTTAAGGATTGAGGATTAGCAGCAACTAATAAGAAATCAATCAACACGGGGTTATGGGGGTATTCGATAATGTTATAGTTAAAGTTAATTTAATCTTGTTGAAAATACAAAGATCTAAGGCAGATCAGCTAAGTAGGGTTCATTGTATCTCGGTCCCTTCGCATCCAGAGCTGACCATTTGCCCAGTAACTCTAGCTAACCGGTATAACAAACAGCGCCCTAGAGGGTGTGCGCAATGGCTTGTTCTTGAGGATCTGTCTCCTCTCTCTAAATTCCAGTTTACAGGCGTTTTCAATAGATGCCTGATAGCCCTAGGCGTGCCGATTGATCAGCATGGCACTCACTCGTTTAGAATAGGTGCAGCAACATGCGCAGCGGCATCAGGTTCTTCCACTGAGGCAATTAGGTAGGTGGAAGTCTTTGGCTTACAACGGTTATATAAGGCGCAATAAATTACAGATGTAAAGGCGCTCGCTGCGAGTTTGTTCTTTGGGAAACCCAGTGCCTTAAGCTACCTGCCACTAGGGGGGATTGGAGTTCTTTTCACTTTTACCCTCTAAAAACATTGAGGTTTTGTGTTGTTCACCTCCATCTGGGTCATCCAAACAACTGTTTTCCCCTTTCCTTGGCAAGGAGTTTTAATTATTATAAGTTACTAATTCTGTTATACAATTTTTTTTCCCATCGCAGTTTTTATTAGGAGAGTTTGTCAGGTGTGGATTGTTGTGCATTCTTTTGTTTACTGGGCAAGCCGGTATCCTGGCGCTTGGTTAGCCCGTTTAAGGTCTGATGGATTGGTTTGAGAAGGTTTAGGTGGAGTGACCTTTTGTGGAAATCAGAGAGCAAGTGGGGAACCCTGGACTGTCTAGTCGTGCATTTAGGTGGTAATGACCTTGGCATGTGTAAAGGAGTCGAGCTGATTATTGCCATTAAGTGTGATTTGCAGTTAATCGCAGAACGCTGGCTGCGGGTTAAGCTATGTTGGTCAGAGGTCATCCCACGGAGGTTTTGGCGAGGTACTCAAGGTGGAGCAGCCCTGGATAGAGTTAGGAGAAAGTTGAACGCTGTAGTGTCCAGGTTTGTGGTTGGTTTAAACGGGCGTTATCAGACACTCTCGTCCTCATTATGAAGAGGCACATTTATATAGGCCGAATGGGGTGCACCTCACGGAGTAAAGTTTGGAGATATGTCAAGCCCATTCTGTTTTCTTTGGAACAGATTGGGAGGTGTTACGTTTTGGTGGCGCTACATGCTCAGTTGTCCACGTTGAATGGCGGAAAGCAGTGCTCTTCGGCGGCTCAATTTAGTGCAGCAGATCTTGGCTAGCATTCCCCCTTTGAGAGAGGCAAATCAGTTACTACTTTAGGGGAGGACCAGGTCTCCATACTAGGGAGGAACCATCACTCTGCTAATTAACGGGAGGTGGTACTACCCAGGATGTTTTGCACACGGGGTGGAAACTCCACCCCATTTTGGTAAATAAACTCTTATTATGAGCTGTGGACCTAGGTAGCACTGCTTTTTCGCCACCAGGATTAATTTAAATTATGATTCGATCTTAATAAATTTGGCTGTGTCCTCTCTTTTCTAAACTATAAAGTTGTCTGTGTCTTTATTTATTAAGTTAAGCTTAAGAGTGGTGTGTAAAATAATAAAACTATGGGTGACTTAATGGTCTGGGGTTGCTTTCCATGGTTTGGCCTGAATCGTAGCTCCAGTGAAGGGAAGTCTTAATGATACAGCAAACAATGACATTCTAAATAATTCTGTGCTTCCAACTTTGTGGCAACAGTTTGGGGAAGACCGTTTCCTATTTCAACCCGACAATGCCACCATGCACAAAGCAAGGCACATCAAAATATTATTTGCAGAGTCTGGTGTGGAAGAACTTCTAAGAACCCTAACTTGATTGCCATCAAACACCTTTGGGATGAGTCGGAACGCCTATGGTAAGGCAAGTCTCATCACCCGACATCAGTGCTTCACCAATACTCTTGTGGATGAACAGATGCCAATTCCGGCTGCCATCTTCCAAAATCTAGTGGAAGGCCTTGCCAAAAAAGTGGAGGCTGTTATAGTAGTAAAGGGGAACCTACTCCATATTGGGTGTTGTGTATTTTGTCAACAAGGTTGTAATGACGGCATCTCGACATTGACCACATCCGCATCCATCATCTTGACAAAATGTTCCGGGTGGTCTAGTGGTGCCTTACCTGGCTCACCAAGTCCAATGGTGTCTTACCTGGTTCAGCGGCTCCAGTGGTGTGTTCCGGGTGAGGCGTTGACGTCAGGATGACCTTTGGCAGATGCTGCTGCACTATGTGGGAGTATGGCTAACCCCTAACTGCCCTGGGAGAGTTCCCTCCCAAATTCAGGGGTCTCCTGCATATTCAGGTAGTGTAGGAAAGTATATCTTAAATATCTGTTAGGCATGAAAATGGTTCCCACCACTGGGTGAATGAGGCAGATACTCATTTCAACATGCCATGAATTACAATAAGTGAGGTGTTTTAGTCAATAACTTGTGATGGGTTACATACAATAGGTCTACAGTGACTATGTAGACACCATAAAGCCGGTGCTGTTATCCCAACACAGTTGTAATTCTACTTAAAGCATTTTAACAGTGTGTGCATTATAACTTTAAACAAGCTCCTAATGCTGCATGGTTAAATGCTTCAGGTACAATTACAACTGTGTAGGGGATACCTGCGCCAGCTGTCCCATGTTGACGTGACATTCTCAATACACCCCCTTGTCACCACATGTATGTAACATTCCCTTCCTCAGTCATCTTTTAAGAAATTTGAACTTTTACCACCTTAAACCACAAGGAAAAAATAATGAGCCATTTGTACTTGTTCTCAGTCAGAGGCAGTTTATTTAATTTTGATTTACATTTATAAGCAGCTTATGACAGGAGTTTTTTTTATTAAGTTGCCTTCAGTTTGAAAACAATAAAACCCCTGACACCTTCAAACTTCATGTACTCTGTCCCCAACAAAATATATGAAAATATAATTTAAACACACTTTTCACAGACACAGTACAATACATTCACTATACACAATGTAACAAAATAGTCCCATCCTTACCTGTTTAATAATACTGTCACACAGTAGGTAAATAGAAACTGGAATTTCAGTTTTATAGCTGAAAAGAATTTACATGCAACAATGATATTATTTTACAACTGTTTAGCGGTTGCGCTAACATCCTTCCTGGGATATAAAGAATGATGCCAAAAAAGATACGGCTGGGTTTTTTTTTCTCTCCTTGCAAAGCTGCCAACATTGCAGCAAATAGCCAAATAGGGCTCACAAATTCGTCCCAGTGTCTAAATCAGCCAACACAAGCAAAATGCTCCACAGAATGTTCCCGGTTTGAAAACCAACATAGTGACTGATTTTTAGAGAGAGCCACTGATTCATAAACCAGCAGTTAAAGCACTTTAATCAGAAGTTACCTAGTTTCTCACAGCTTTGGCTTCTTGTAAATATAAGAAATCTTTAAGCTGAAATAGAAGAATTAAGCTGAATGGTTGTTTCTCCCATTTCTTTTTTTTATGCCTCGATCAGCTGGCAATTGTAGGCGTTGTTTGAATACATAACGTATAAACTGAATCACTTCTAACACTGGCTGCACCGTAATTTTACTGTTGGCAATAGAACATGTTTTTATTGTCCGAAGACGTTGATGAGGCTACCGCCATTGAGACGTTGTGGGATGCACATTTTGGAGGTGTGTGCCCCATTTCATTAGTTCAGTTTAAGTGGCATCTTGAACTAATTATATAGCCCTGTGGCATGGATGTATTTTTCATATACAAACACTTTAATCGCAGGAAACTGGTATTTTTGCATTATACTGTACTTTTACCTAACAGATTTTTTTTTTTTTTTACTCAAATGCACATTCCTAAACCTGTGTATAGGAAACTCACATTTGTAGTATCCTTATACTATATACTAAATGCTAAAGATGCATGTATGGGTGAAGGTAAAGGTATTTGTTAAATGATGAATTGTTTCATATGCTACACTGGCAGCAGCCATTTTGTATTCTGCCTGCAGAATAAACTCTTTAAAATGGAGATTAAGGAACTGTACAATGCACTCGAAAAATTTTAACATATTTATACATTGCTTTTGGGAAAGGGAATATGTTTCAATTTAGTAATCTGGCTACTGCAAAAAAATCAATATTTTCCTTTTACACTGGCAGCATCCATTTTGAGTTCTACCTGCAGAATAGATGCAAGTGCTTAATGACAAAGGCATCATGAGGAGAATTGTACTGAACTCTAGGACACGTGCTTAGATCAGCCACTTCCAAAGCTCTATTATGATTATCCTTCTCTCCTACGCATTAGTGTTAATAACTTTTCCTACCACTTAAGCAGGGGGAAGTGACGCGGACCCTCTCGCCCATAGCTGAACCGCAGCACCCATCTTGCTCTGCCTACGAGCAGCTGTATATGAGTGGGGGAGACGCCTACATTAGCGGATGAGTGACCTATAGTAATAGAATATGAAATTGTCATGTGTGTGCTGTGCTGGCCTCTGCCACTCTCTGTTACAGTATATGGGCCAGACATCCTTATGTACGTATGTAATATAGGTGTGTTACATCGCATCTACCTGCAGCACACAGGTGACTTGTAAGGCTAAAATGATAACTCCATGTGGAATGAAACAAACATTACAATGCAATAAAAAGGAAAGTACAATTAAAAATTAGTCTACTACAAACATCAAAGGCGAAACACTTTATATCCCATCCTAATTCTAGGTCTCCTTTCAGTGCGTGAAGAGTTATGGGGTGCGGCCTATTTACACATATCCTGTGCGGTATTCACAACTATTGGCATTACAGGAAACAGTAACGTTGTTGGCAATAGAGAACTACAAAGTGCTTTTAATCTCTCCATTTTAGGAAGGAGAGATTCACAATTCAGTCAAACGCCCAAAAAAATAAAATGGAAATATAACACGTGTGGCAGCATTGCATGTTTAGGTCAACACAAGTAGAACCTGGGTGTGTTACATTAGGGTTTAAATGAGAAGAATGGAAATATCCAGTTGTGGGACAGCATACGTGTAGCTGTGTATACTGTTTGCTGTGGAGGAATATTTAAGATATTTGCCAAACACATTCGATGAATAATTGGGATTTGCACAGCATGTTTCAATCGCTTAAACTAAAAAACAAAAAAACAAAACAAAAAAACCCCCACTTTACCTTGCTTCCTAGCTAGCTGGATAATTTAACCAAAAGAAAAGACACAGTGGAATGTCCTGATTTTAAGAACTGTGGGTAAGGGACATGGGAACTGTGACAAATGGCCATTTTAGGGACCTTTCCCTGAGCCCTAAAATAATTTTTTTTTACTACTAATTTGACCCGTAACCAATAAATAAAAATACGGTAAAATAGACAGAGCAAAGAGAAGTGGATAACGTAATTCACTAACGTTAACCTGGGACATCTAATGGATCATATGTGAGTATCTGTCTATTTAAATAATACATAAAGCAGATCCTGCTGCTTTTTCCCTAAAAAAAAAATATATATATATATATATATATATATGTGTGTGTGTGTGTATATATATATATATATATATAAAATAATTCCAACTGAAGGCATGATTCCTGGCACAGTGTGGATCAGTACCTATGCCTAATGGTTTCCTGCTCTGTGGCATAATATGATCATGTGACTGGCAGGAACAGCCACTCAGCATTAAGTGTGACGTTTTAGTTCCTACTTTTAAAAGGTATAAAACGAGTACACATATTTCAGTGTCCTATATATGACAGTAATACTATTTCAAAAAGAGGTAATGTTTCCTCCAATTTAGCAGTGAACCCTCCGCTCCTGTGCTCTTCATTTGTGCTGCTATTGTGCACCATATAATGGCACAATCCTGCTTCAGTAGTGCTGCCAGAAATGTAAATATTAGCAAGAGTCACAATTAAGCCATATCCAATCTAACTGCACAGTTTTATCATTCATGTGCTAGGTCAGGCTATGGATCTCCAGCTACTGTTGGACCAGAAGTCCCAGCATGCGTGATTCCACAACTACTAAGCTTGGCAAGTCTCTTAATCCATAGTGCATATTGAGAGATTTAATGGATGGAAGCAGCAAGTGGTGTTGTGTACGGCTCAGTATAACCGTAGTTGTGTGTGCTGGGCTCCAGATTGTACCAGAGAGCCAGAACACGCAAGTTCTCGCCACAACACTGACATGAGATCAACTCTCCACAGCCCCAAAGCCTACAGAATTCTATGTTGTGTTGTCTCTATGACAGAACTAGCACTGATTTTTGTTAGAGTATCTGCGTTGCTGAAACCTGCAATGCTGCCTGATGCACAAAACTGTATTACATTGCTCATTCAAGAGTGATTCACTTTATAAATTATAAGTGGCAGTGTGGTCCACGAAAAAAAGTTGTCTTCAAACCAAATCGTTACCATACCGTGGCAAGGCTAAGCCGGCCACCTTCTGTAACCGTAGAAACGTTTTTTTTTTTCCTTTTCTTTGCTAGTTACAGATAAGAACGTTAGCACTTTAAATGGTAACAAAAATAGGACAAGCAATAGGAAAATTATAGCAAGCACAACCTTTATACGTATGTTATTTAAGTATGAAAATATTTTTATTATAATATGTTAAATATTTATAGTTCCATTATCTATGCAAGTAAGGCAGGTTAACGAGTCTGAAAGTGGTGGAAATTTGGTTATTGAATGCACATTATGTTCCCGCCATCAGAAAACAATGAAAGGATTAATGTGGGAAAGAACTTCAGCTATAATATGACCCATGATTATCTGGAGCTTCTCGGGTTCAGTATAGCTACATAAGTACCCAGCACTTTGAATAAAAATTAAAAGTTAAGATCACAATTTAGTGTAAATACTTCCTCTTTGAAAAAGGTAATGAATGCATGTTAAAAAGAAAATCTTATTGAAGCACCGTATTTTCAGTATTCTCTTGGTGTTCTTGTGACAGAGAAGATTTTAATATTCACCTTACAATGCTATGTGCTAGCGTAACCCAGCGGTGCTCAGCCTTTTATTTGTGGCTGGGATGTGTCAATGTGCCCTTGTTCTGCTATCCCAAGTGTCTGTAGTGGGATATTGTTCTAGGTCTCTAACAGAGGCTAACAGAGTGTATTGCATATATGGTAATCCGGAGACCTCCAAACACAGAGTCTTGGGCCTCACTTGGGCCTGCACCACTTGTCAACAATGACCTCGCTTGTTCTCTGAGAGAATTACCCCTAAAACAGGCATGTTAGGAATTTAAATATAACTACATGGGCCGTGATTCTTTATTTTAATTACAGCAAAACTACTTGGTCTCCACCCGGTTATAATAATCAAAAAAAAAACAGGTTCCTGTATAAAGTAGGTTGAGTATACAGACACTGGGCTCTCATGGGGGTCAATAATAATAAACAATTGCGTAGATGAACAAACATTTGAAAAGAATTGTTACAAAATTTCTTTTTTTTTTTTTTTACAAATTCTAAAGATTTAGACAAATGTACATATAAAACACATTCTACATGTAATTCTACATGTATGCTCTTATCCTCAACTTATTCTTAATCATCCAATATATTTTTGACCAGCATTTCTATAAATGCCCCAATGTAGGGATGGTCTGACACTGATGATTAATAGTTTTACCACTGATGGATATTCACCAATGGTAAAACATTGGCTGCGGATGTCCGATGTCAGTTGGCCTAGATCTACGCATGTGTGATCGGGTTCTATCAATGGTTCAACCATTGATGGTTTCCTCCTGATGGTTAAAAACATTCTCAATGTTATTCCATCCAGGTTACTATGGTAACAGAGTTTCCCTATTGGAAGGTTTAGTCCCTCCAATGATTACACACATTTTGCTGTGGGTATTATATGCCATGTCACCATTGGGTATAAGCCCATCTCTTATTTTACAAATAAACAGGTACTGGGTATAAATATGTTCCCTTAAATTACTATTTACATATGAAGGAGAACCGAACCTTTACATCCTATGATAAGACTAGGTCAATATAGCTTAACCTCTATGCCCACTGCTCACTTATGCCCTCCAGATTCCCTTGGCAGCAAAATGGTTGTAAAGGTTTCAGTGCCAGGATCTCTCTTCCCGTTCACATAACACTGTCACAGCTAAACAATACAACATGCCTCCCAATGTAACGTCTATAGCGTGGGGAGAGAGAAACAGGTGCTCCCCCTATAGAACGTATGTCTTTTATATTATTTTAGCACTGTATCAAAGTAATGAAAATGCTTCTGGTAACTAACATGTGCAAAGTACAAAAAGGGCCACTTGTAAAAGAGATAAAATTCCAAACAACTGGAATCCTTTCATTAAAGCATGCACTGAAACTTGGGTATCTGAGGACTTTCGAGTGCTTCCCCTGAAATGCAACATAAAGAGAAATAAAAAAGAAAAGTATAAAATAAAACCAGAAAGGTGGCTGTTCTGCTGGTGAGAGCTTCTTGGCACAGACGTCTTCAGCCCCTATTGCTGCATTTTCCTGATGATCTCGGCAGAGACAGGAGGATGGAAATTGATTGTGTGGTGTCGGAGACCCTGAGCTGTCTTGTAACTCTTCCCACAGCGGCATTTGAAAGGTTTGCGAACTCGTATTTGTGTTCTGTGGCCGTTCTTGGCGTGGTACTTGATACCGTTTACATTCTGCAGATGAGACAAAGAAACAATGCCCCTATGTCAGTATATTATTATTATTACCAGTTATTTATATAGCGCACACATATTCCGCAGCGCTGCTAACCAGTCATAACGTCATAGCATCATTCAGCGTTACTATTGTTTTATGACCTGGAGAAGCAGTGGTAGGTGCTCAGTTTATGGCAATAATAATTAGCACTGATTCACAAAAGATTAATTTTATCAGTTATGTGTAACTACAATTTCCTTTTCATTGTGTTTATGCACTTGTTTTGTTTTTTAGCCTGATATATGTATAAATCCAAATACCGGCACTCAACATACTTGATGAGCTACATTAGCCTGCCAAGGTACTCACCCTGGGGTATCGGACCCCCTCCACACAAGCCAGAAAGATAACAGGCGGCACTCCCGGACTGAGAAGACAAAAACAATAGCCGGTGCTTTATTGCAACGTTTAGGGGTCAATAAAGCACCAGCTATTGTCTTTGCCTTCTCAGTCCGGGAGTGGCGCCTGTTATCTTTCTGTTATATACAATCAGGTCCATAAATATTGGGACATTGACAGAATTTTCATATTTTGGCCTCTATTCACCACCACAATGGCTTTGAAATGAAACAAACAAGATGTGCTTTAACTGCAGACTTTCAGATTTAATTATAGGGTAATTACATCCATATCAGGTGAACGGTGTAGGAATTACAACGGTTTCTATATGTGCCTCCCACTTTTTAAGGGGCCAAAAGTAATGGGACAAACTAAACAATCCTAAATCTAACTTTCACTTTTTAATACTTTGTTGCATATCCTTTGCAGGCAATTACAGCCTGAAGCCTGGAACGCATAGACATCACCAGACGCTGGGTTTCATCCCTGGTGATGCTCTGCCAGGCCTCTACTGCAAATGTCTTCAGTTCCTGCTTGTTCTTGGGGCATTTTCCCTTCAGTTGTCTTCATCAAGTGAAATGCATGCTCAATTGGATTCAGGTCAGGGGATTGACTTGGCCATTGCATAACATTCCACTTTGTAGCCTTAAAAAACTCTTTGGTTGCTTTTGCAGTATGCTTCGGGTCATTGTCCATCTGCATTGTGAAGCGCCGTCCAATGAGTTCTGAAGCATTTGACTGAATATGAGCATATAATATTGCCCAAAACACTTCAGAATTCATTCTGCTGCTTTTGTCAGCAGTCACATCATCAATAAATACAAGGGAACCAGTTCCATTGGCAGCCATACATGCCCACGCCATGACACTACCACCACCATGCTTCACTGATGAGGTGGTATGTTTTGGATCATGAGCAGTTCCTTTCCTTCTCCATACTCTTCTCTTCCCATCACTCTGGTACAAGTTGATCTTTGTCTCATCTGTCCATAGGATGTTGTTCCAGAACTGTAATGGCTTTTTTAGATGTTGTTTGGCAAACTCTAATCTAGTCTTCCTGTTTTTGTGGCTCACCAATGGTTTACATCTTGTGGTGAACCCTCTATATTCACTCTTGTGAAGTCTTCTCTTGATTGTTGTCTTTGACACATATACACCTACCTCCTGGAGAGTGTTCTTGATTTGGCCAACTGTTGTGAAGGGGTTTTTCGTCACTAGGGAAATAAATCTTCTGTCATCCACCACAGTTGTTTTCCGTGGTCTTCCGGGTCTTTTGGTGTTGCTGAGCTCTACGGTGCGTTCTTTCTTTTTAAGAATGTTCCAAACAGTTGATTTGGCCACACTTAATGTTTTTGCTATCTCTCTGATGGGTTTGTTTTGATTTTTCAGCCTAATGATGGCTTGCTTCACTGATAGTGACAGCTCTTTGGATCTCATATTGAGAGTCGACAGCAACTGATTCCAAATGCAAATGTCACACCTAGAATCAACTCCAGACCTTTTACCTGCTTAATTGATAATGAAATAACGAGGGAATAGCCCACACCTGTCCATGAAATAGCTTTTGAGTTGATAGTCTTTTTTCTCTTGATTACTTTTGGCCCCTTAAAAAGTGGGAGGCACATATAGAAACCGTTGTAATTCCTACACCGTTCACCTGATTTGGATGTAATTACCCTCAAATGAAATCTGAAAGTCTGCAGTTAAAGCACATCTTGTTTGTTTCATTTCAAAACCATTGTGGTGGTGAATAGAGGTCAAAATATGAAAATTCTGTCAATGTCCCAATATTTATGCACCTGACTGTGTATGTGTGTGTGTGTGTATATATATATATATATGTGTGTGTGTGTGTATATATATATATATATATATATATATATATATATATATATATATATATGTATGTGTGTGTGTATATGTATGTATATATATATATATGTATATATATATATATGTATATATATATGTATATGTATGTATATATATATATATATGTATATATATATGTATGTATATATATATATATGTATGTATATATATATGTATGTATATATATGGAGTTTACTAATACCTGGTTGCGGGTTAGCTACTTTTTTATTTAGTTTTTATTACAAACATTTATTTTCTTTCTGCAAGCAGCCAGTGTCCTCTCAGACATAAGCTGCATGCTCATCTCCACATTGTGCATACCTTTGCTGGGCATGTGCAGAGTGTGATTCCGCAAGTGAGTTTATGAACGTGGAAAACAACACATGCAGCATTTTCTACCCTGTGACATAGCATCTTATACAGGAAAACATCAGTCCAGGTTTCTAAACGTTTCTCATTGTATTTCCATAGGAGTGAACGGATACATGTCTGACCAGTACACTTCAAATACAGGAAATGAAATGGCTTTGTGACATATTGTGACTGTCAGTTTTCTGAAAAAGCCCATCTTGTAATAAGCACTGACAATTGTTATTTCCCCAGCCAGTAATCAGACATTTTTATTACATTCACGAGATGAATTTATGCTTAGATCTGACATATACAGTAGCTGAAATGATTCCTGGAACTAGTTTAGATGGCACATTGAGAAAATACTATATGAATTATCTACATAGCATATGATGTGTGTGAACAGGGGCATTTTTACAACATGAAACAAATAAAAATCGTCTTACACTTGTACAAAAAAAGAACACAACACTCTGTTAATGTGACATGATGAGCACTAAACTCTGCAGATCATAAATACCACTGGCTTGTTAAATCTGTGCAGCTCATCACTGAATGCCATTATATTACTGTTCTTATCATACAGTATGTGGCCTCTGCCTTGTAGACAATTATATAGGACAAAAATAGTGTGTAAAATATGCACATACCTGACACTGTAAGCGTGTGACACCTGACACAGTGATGAGCTGAGAATAATCTACCTATGGTTTTCCTCTGTAGACTAACTGCTAACCAGGGACTTAGGGGGAGATTTATCAAAACTTGGAAAGAGAGATATAAAGGCCCAGATTTATCAACGAGTGATATTCTTGTTATCGCTCGTTACTAATCTTATATAGTGCTCCACAGTAGCGTATGTTCATGTCAGACGCCCGAAAGAAAAAATAGATGGTGCCCTCCCCCAACTCATGGTGGCTCTGGCCCGTCGGTGTTTCTCCAGCTCCAGCCATGCCCCTCCTGTCTCTCCAGACCCCCAGTGTCGCTCTAGCTCCGGCAAGCCCCCTTCTGTTTCTCCAGCCAGCCCTTGTCTCCAGCCCCCCCCCCAGTGCCTCTCCTGCCTGCCCCATCCTGTTCTCCAGCCAGCCCCCTCCTGTCTCTCCAGTTCCTTCCCCCGCATCCCTCTGGCTCCAGCCCACAGACACTCACCTTCGCCTGTCTTCTGGCTACGTCTGCACCTATTTGCACCACGGAACCTATGCCTTCTAGTGGTGCAGTGTAACGTCATGGTGTCACATGCGCCGCATTGCAAAACTTCAGGCACAGCCAGTGGTTGGTGCAATAAAGTTTTTTTTTTTTCATTGCGACTCGTAATAAACAAAAAAACGTTATTGCACCAGTTGCCACTTGCAATCTTAGTTACAACATGTGCAACACTAAGTGCAAGTGGCAACATTTATATCAAAGTCTGGATTAAGCTCTCTCTAATGGATATGAACTGCAGAGAAGCATAAGATAGATATCCAGATCTCCTGAGAAAGAATATACATAAGCAAATTATGGGAATGGGGGATGAATATGAACAGTAATGCCTAATGATACTGTAGTGATATAAGTGAACACATAAGGCAATGCAGCCTACTATATATGGCATACTTCTATCAAACACTAAGGGACTCATATATTTAAAATCCTATAAAGGGTAATTCCCCAGAATATCTGCACCCCATATATCTCATATATGTGACTCTCATGAAACTAACAGACCAACATTAGAATTTGTGGTGATCTTCCTCATATTGGAATGCACATGAAGACAGGATACTTATCTTGAAGATCAAGAACGGGCATATAGCATTTTTCTTTCACATTCAATACTTTTTTTTCACATTCTCTAGAATACTGTCTTTTATATTTCGCTATTTTTTAATACTATATATGTTTTATATGTAATTAAATAAAAGTTATAATTTATTCAGTTGATATGCGCCATACACAGATTCTTCTTTCCTAGATAGTTTGTATCTTACTTATCTGTGGCAGCACCCCCAAACCCAGGTAGAAATTAATGAATTGAGATTTGGGAATGCTTTATTTTGTGGTCCTTCCTATGTGAGACAATTGATAAATTTCCTGTGCAATTGACCCTTCTCTTTTTCTGATATTATTACCAGCATATAAATATAATGTAGCAAAATATAGGCATACTGCTCCCCCATCAAAGCCAGTGACAATGCAGGCTGGGACAATTCCACCCTGGGCTGTGGTGCACTAAACTCAGACTGTGGCACCCCCAATTTGGGCTATCGTGCTCCCAACTCGGGCTGTGGTGACCCAAACTAAAGTTGTGGTGCCTCTTCCTCGGGCTGTGTTGACCTCACCCTGGGCTGTGGTGCGCCTAACTCATGCTGTGGCACTCCCAACACCAGCTATCATGCCCACAAATCAGCAGTTAAGGCCCCCAACTCGGGTTGTGATGCCTCCACTCTGGGCAGTGGTGACCCCACCCCGGGCTGTGGCACATACAACTCGGACTGTGGCACCCCCAACTCAAGCTGCCCTGCCCACACATAGGCCATTGATGATCCCAACTCGGGCTGTGGCAACCCTAACCCAGGATGTGGCACCCTCAACTCTGGCTGTGATGCCTCCTCTGCAGACGGTGACAGCTCTAACTCAGTGGGTGAAACTTCCAGTTCTCCTCCCCAACTACTCTACTATATCTCTATATATATATATATATATATATATATATATATATATATATATATATATATATATATATATCCAGTATCTAACAGTCATCTGCAAAAAAATAAAAAAAGAGTTGTCCTTTATTGAGAGCAAACTGTAAGGAGATTAAAACAAATGTTGTAAATACAAGGGCCCTCTTTATTTACTGAGCCTTTCTAAAGATCTAGGTTTTGACTTTCTGCCTTCAAAGGAGTAAGGCAGTAGCTCTTTATTACTCCATTCTTGGTCTAATAATTGGTCTAATAATTGATAATATGGTTAATTGGAGATGAATCATATAAAATGTCAATTTTATTGGAATTTAATAAAAATTCTCCACAATTAGGTTGGATATTAGTTAGCAAAAAAGTGTTCACAGATGTTCATAAAACATATTGGAAGGTGAGTGTAGGTTGTGTCTCTAGAAATTGCCACAATAATAGTGAATGGGTGTATACAATATTAATAAGGAGATGGGAGTAATGTCATCATACCTCCCAATGGTCACTGAATAAGATGTGTAGTATAGGTTGTCTCTCCCATATCCAAATATTCCGAAATACGGAATTATTTTGGCATGACTGAGATAATGAAACCTTTGATTTTTAATGGTTCAATGTACACAAAAAATATTGTATAAAATTACCTTCAGGCTTTGTGTATAAGGTGTATATGAAACATAAATTAATTTCATTTCTGCACACAAACTTTGCTTGAGCCACAAAATTATTGAAAATATTGTATAAATTACCTGCAGGCTGTGTGTATAAGGTGTGTATAACACATATATGCATTCTGTGTGTATATTTGGGCTCCATTCCTAAGATATTGCAATATGGTATGCAAATATTCCAAATACAGAATTATTATTATTATTATTATCGTTTATATGGCGCCACAAGTGTTCCGCAGCGCCTTACAAGGTACATAACAGAATATTCTGTTATCCAAAATACCCCTGGTCCCAAGCATTTTGGATATGGGAGACTCAACCTGTAATTAGTTCAAATTCCCCAAATTGGTTTATAATTAATAACACAGAAATAATAAGAACCATGAGGGAAAGTGTCACAGCGTGACTTAACATAAAATAACAGACTGAGCTATGTTCTAGGTGGTTCAATTCCCCACAATGAAGGTGTGATATGAGGAAGGTATTTGGAAGGTATTTATAGATTATGAATCTCACAAATTAGGATGATATCTGATCTTGATGTGTCATACACCTTCCCCAGTTAGTATACAAAAAAACTCCCAAATGATAATTGATACAATATAAGAGGGTTAAATAATGCTGGCCCTAATATTGTGGTAACGGTATAGCTTGTAAACAAATAGGTTTGTGGCAAGGGGCGTAATTTCATGCCGGGTGTCTGGAAGCAAAAGTGGGTGCCCACCCCAGTTGTTCTGGCTTACTTCTGCCCCCCAGTGTTTCTCCAGCTCCAGCCAGACCCCTTTTGTCTCTCCACTCCCCCAGTTTCTCTTTAGCTCTAGAAGAGAAAAAGAGAGGGGACAGGGGTTGTCTTAAATGGCGCACTATTCTAAATTAAAATATAACTTTTATTGCTTTCCCTAAAAGGTTGTTCCACAGCGAAATATTAAAACCAAAATACAATCAGACATATATTAGTGAATAAACTTAAAAAGAATAAATTGTGATAATAAAAAGAACGAAAAGGAGTCCCACTGTGTATTTATTTCAGATCTTAATATTTAAGTCACTTACAGTGTGTTTCACATATACAATACAGACAGACAGACAGACAGACAGACAGACAGACTGACTGACTGACTATCCCTTGTAATATTGTTTTTATATTCTAATCAATGGACTGACTATATGCAGGTAGGAATAGTAGTCCATCCAGTGGCGTAAGTTCATCCCAGATGCTCGGAGGCAAGTTATAATTTAGTGTCCCCCCCCCCGTCACAGCCGCTGACACTGTAATGTAGCATTTCGCATGCAGACAGGCTATAGATAGACGAAGGCAGCAGCTGATGGTCTGACACTGAGCTCTCCACTAGTGTATGGCGATTTCCCAGTTGCAGGGAAGGGGTGCCATGTATTGGGCGGCCGTGACGGTACACTTCGGGTACATAGTTACAGCCCTAAGTGGGGTGAATATGTTGTGGCCAATGGAGGAGGTGCACCTTCAGAGCTGGAGCCCGGCGACAGGCGCCTCCATTGTCTCCCATAGTTCTGCCCCTGAGTCCATCCAATACCCAACTGGAGGACAGATACACTTGGTAAAATACCCTCTAAATTAATCCAAGAGACATATGAACAAAAAATATTATTAATGAGGTCCAAGTTCTGTCCCTTGTATTGTACTTCACAGTCTATGATATATTACATGAATACCCTCTTTTATTTTATACTGTTCTCACTTCATAAATATCATTGATTGAGATATTTTATTATATGGAGTGATAAGATATGATTCTAGCTGTTGGTATCTGTTCATATTTATATCCTGATGTTTCTCTTTTGTCAATTGCTTTCAGTAAAAATCTATATGCAATTCATTATATGATTGCCTTCATTCAGCACCATATGTTATTCAATGACTGCTTTTCATTAGTCTGTCTCTATCTTCTTATATTATCAGGGCTTAGTGGAACCTGTAGTTTATTAGTATCCGTTTATAAATTGTAACTCCTCTCTCAGCTTGGAGTGTTAAAGGCCACTGTTGAGCCCTGTTGTAATTGTGCGTGAGGGGCCGATGTTACTCGATGGTACCGATGTATTCGCAGGTCTGCGAGGCCTTACGGATGTGTGAAAGCGGTAGTGGGCGTCTGTATGCTGGTTTTGTGATTGCAAACATTAGCATATGTTTGCAGCAAGTCTGCGTGTGTAATCGCAACTGCAATCGCAATAGCGATCCGTAGTGAATCAGGCCCTCTGTCTGTGGAAACAGGCTGGGAAAATTACTGACCCAGCAAAGTAGATCATCTAACCTGTGAATGATTAAAGAAATCTAGAAAACCTGATCTGTTGGAGGTACTTGAGTACTAGAGTTGAGAACCACTGGGCATTAGTGTCTGATCTGGGTGTAATACAGAAATGGCTTTGGTTAATGTTTGCCCAGTTTTACTATATTTCCTTTAACTCCCAGAACCCACTGTGTTCCAAGATAGGGGGAAAGCCCAGGTATTGCTTGATGTGCAATAAACATGGTAAACCACAGGGCCATAAATAGGGGTGTGCAACCGATGCAGACGCACAGAGCGGAGGGTCCTGTGGGTGGCAGCATCCGCTGCCCCATGCTTCTGGATAGCAGGATCCCTGGAACGGCACTCTTCAGCCAGGATTGCTGTATACAGCTGCATGGACCGTCTTCTAGATGCTCCATGCACTGCCCACTTCCAGGTGCTGGCTAGCCCCGTCCCCTATGCGTGACATCATACTGAAAGGGGGCACAGGATGCATTAAAGCCCTGTTACAGCACTGGCAAACAACATTCTATGACAACCATGAAGGTAAGAATAATAACTCAATATACCGAGAGCTGTAGCTAGCTCTAATGAAATAGGCATTTCTCTCAATCCAATCACGTGCATACATTATAGAATAAACTGGGCAGAATATATTCTATAACACTAGGTAGATGTACAGCGCCTACTTAGTCATAGGGGTCGATCCTATCAGCCGCGATGATCTTGCTGGCGTGAGTCATCGCGGCAATGGCCGCACTATACGGCAGCCTGGATTCGCTGAATTTTGTTTGCAGCCCAGGGCTGCGAGCAAAATTCCGTGAATTCGAGCTCAGAGCGGGCCGCGAAGGGTGCGAGGTGCCGGTCCGTTGCCGGCATTTTAACGCTGTTGCAACGGCAACTCTCACCCTTCGCGGCTAATTGGATTGACCCTAAAATGTCTACAACTTTCCGTTTTGTTTTTATTTCCCATATTGTAGATAAAATGTACCATCCACCCAACAATGTGTATCAACAAGATTTCAAAATCTTCGTCTTGTACACAACACTATTTCATAATTTATGTAACTGATTCAATGCAATACTACTAAAAAAATCTTATAAATACAGATAGCTCCTAAAACAGACGATTGTGCCATAAAATACTTTCAGAAAGTCTGGAAACTTGAGTTCTAAATAATTGTGAGAGTGATCCTTTGTGTGGCTGCACTGCCAGCACAAGCCACACCTGCAGGGAAGGGGTGAAAATAAATTATGACTGAAGACAAGATTTAGTTCAGCCCTAATAAAACCCAAATAGCATACAAGCAGCAGGCAGGGGGTAAGCAAAGTAAAGGTGAAGCCGGATCTGAATGAGTAACATATAAATTCTGCTGGTATAATTACTGGGAACTTGCTACTTCTTTTTCCACTCTGTTAATGTCAGCATTTTGTTGTGTGTATTGATATAGTGTGCCAAGGTATGAAGCCGGCAGCAGTGCCAATCTTGTAAATGGCATTTACTGCCCTGGTTAACAAAACTGAAGAAAAAATATATATGAATTTATATTACTTCTTTTTTTGCTTACAAAGAACTAGATTCACCATGGGAAGTTGTACTGAAGGACTATCAATAACACAAAAAAGTAACATGAACGCTAGTTTACCACACTGCACAGATAAAATATTTTACTAGTGTTGACACCTACTTGGCCTGTAATCGTTGCATGCACTGGGCTCCATCACCTATCAAGGCTGGTGAGAAGGAGTCAAGCGTAAGTATAGTTGGTCGGTGACTGCTATCTGTGCAGTCATTGGCTGACTAACTGGACACAGATTCGGCTGTTAAGTTATTGTATCTACAGTAGTATGAAATATGTGTGGTCTGAAATGATACTTCCACGTTGTTGTTTTTCTATGGTTTTATTGAATGCAGCACATGCTGAAGATCATTTGTGAAGTGTCAATAATCTTCTGTGCACAGGAAAAGGCAGTTCTGGATCTCATTAAGTGCACCTAGATTTCCACCAGAACTCATGGGCTTGCACGGCAAGGTGGTGGCGTTCGCTTGGGTAGATGGGAGGAATAGGCTTAGTGAAGGCTTTCTCAGTACAGAGTAGGTGCACCAAAGTGCCTCAGTTTGCGGGTATTATTGACTTAATATAAGAAAGAGGGATAGGAACATCTTTAGGAGTGCTCCGTGCTGTGTAGAGAGGCACACAATCATTTCCACTTTGCAAATGGGCTTAAAATTTGCACTGTCTGGTGGAATTTGAGTCTTATCCTATACTTTCAGTAGCATCCGTTTTGCAGCCACGTGTACACTTACGGGTATATTTACTAAAGTGAGAGTTTTAAAAATAGAGTTGTTGCCCACAGCAACCAGATTCTACTTAACATTTAACTAGAACTGTCTAGAAGATAATAGCTAGAATCTGATTGGTGCTATGGGCAATATATCCACTTCTAAAAACACTCACTTTAGTAGATATACCTCTTAGACTGAGAAGTGCCTTTTCCAGGGCTACTCCAATCATAAACCATACATAAGGCAAAACCAAGCAGGCGAAAAACCTATTTGGTAGAAAGGAGTGGCAGTAATGTGATGGAGATTGGGCTTTCATGTGACTTCATAATCATATGAATTTCCCACCATTGCCACACCTAGGTGCATTTCTATGTTGAATCAGGGAAGGGTAGGCACGAGATATCTGGTCAGAAGGTCGACAGTAATCATGTCGACATTCATAATGTGGACACCACAATATCAACATTAGAATGTCAACAAGGTTCAAACTGTCAACAAGCACCATGTCAACATCTTCAGAATGAAGGCTGCGAGCGGGAGGGTTAGGGTGAGGCTGCGGAGAGTTTATGTTTTGCAATTAGAGGGAGGGTTAGGGGTAGTGATTAGGATTAGGGATAGTGGGGAAAATACTCACCAGAACACCATTGCTGAGACATCGCCGTCGGAACTGATCCTCACGTGACCAGCGGAAGTAGACGCTGAAGCTACCGGGACAAGTTAAGACACCGCTAGACCACCAGGGACAGTTTGTTTGACAGTTCATCATGTTGATATAGCATTCATTTAGACATGATGAATGCCGCCATGATAACTGTCGACCAATCGTATCCAACCCTGACACACAGCTTGGTGTGTATGGGACAGACCATCCAGGCACACCAGTGCAAACCAAGGTGTATCACTGTGCTTATAAAATAAGCTTTTGTTCTTGTCAGGCAAATGCCAGAATATTTCCAATGGATAACCCCAACTCTATTTAGCTTTAGATCACAGACTGATACCATGATGTTCTCTTGTATAGTTTGCTAGTAAAATCCAGAATTTATTGTCGTCTCAGTGATTGTGAACAGTCCAGTTCCTGAAACCACAAAGAAGTCCAACATCCAGCGCCATAGAGGGGATGAGGTTCTTAATGTTAGAAACGGCTGTTATGGAACTGGGCGGCTGGAGGACCATTCTCAGGTAGCACAGAGGTACAGGCTTGTAATATACAATGCACATTATGATAAAATGGAATATTTTATTCTGAATTTGACAACATATTTTATAGAAAAGCTTTGGGAAAGAAGGAATAAACAAATTCTATTTATTCAAGTGTCTGTATCATTACTTTATATTTGCCAGTTTTCTTGACTTAACGGAGAGCGAGACAGCGATGAGACAGTCCTTGTACAGTACATCTGATAGGAGGTTGGTGTGATAGGAAAAGCAGGCAGGAACAGCACTCTTATTTGGGCAATAAACAGAGGCTGGCAGTCAAACAGAGAACAGACAGGATGTAGCAAATTACAACCTCCTACCCCTAGCTTCTCTCTTCTAAAGAAACACTTGCAGTATACAGATGGCCCCTGGGAAAATGGAGCCCTCTTACAATCACAATGGCTTGTTTGCTTCCTGTAGACTTAAGACACTGTCAACTTTACAGTTTATCCTTTCACTACCATCACTTTACTCATAAACAAAGTGTATTCTTGTGAAGAGAAGGCCACGTCTGTGTAATGGCCATACGTGATTTTCTCATTCTTTGAATCTGTTAAGCAGACATAAAACCTCTCTCTCTGTTGGGAACAGGTATCCTTCGTCCAGAGGCCTAGAGCGTACTAATTGTGCCTTAATTAAAAACAAAAGCTGCATACAGTAGAGTGTCTGGATGTGCCATGTTGTACCAGGCTAACACTAATTTATTGTATCTGGCTGTGCCATAAATGTGTTCACACTTTTAGAGGTTTAAATGGACAGGAACAAACATCATGTGAGACACAAGTGTGACTGAGAGAGTCAAGAGGCTAAAGCAGAAAGCAGCTCATACACACAGCCGTGACAGCCCTAGGCGCACCTCGGCAGGCGCGGGGGCCGGGATTCCATGTTTAATTGCGTCTTTAATACTCTTATTTACAGTCTCTCTTTTTCCATACTATACTTGAAATGTGCATGTACCTTTAGGCATAAAACAGGGACTAAAGCAATTAGGAAAGCAGCTGAAAACCATACCAATTATATTATCAAGTAAAAGATTAGCGTGTGCATGCAATGGAGCAGGGCATCATTTGCACATGTCCTGGAACAAGACTGTAACATGTACAGAGTGGAAGCTTCTAAACATTATGGGCCTCATTCATCAATGAGTTTTATCATACGCAGTGAGTGATAAGACTCGTTGCCTATGATAATTGTGCTCCAGCAGGGCCGGATTAAGTGGGGGCAACAGGGGCGGTTGTCCCTGGGCCCCCACACACGGAGGGGCCCCCGCTAGCAGCGGTGTGCTGTCTGCACCTGCCGCTAGTGCACCCTCCGCTAGTGTAGTGTAGACCACGCAGTGAGCGCGGCCACACTACACAGTGACATACACACAGCCGCCGGCGGCAGCTATGTGTATGTTACAGCAGCCGATGAGAGTCAGACAGACTCTCATTGGCTGCTTCTTCAACTTAGGGAGCCGGCTGGTGATGATGGGAGAGACGTCATGACGCTGACGTCTCTACCAACTGTGCAACAGAAGGGGGGCACTTCATGGGGGCACTGTAGAGGGGGAGTGTTTGCTACAGGGGGCAATGCATAGGGGGGGCTACTACTGGGGGCAGAGCATGGTGGGACTACTACTGGGTGCACTGTATAGGGGGACTACTACTGGGGGCAATGCTTTTGGGGGAATACTAGTGGGGGCACTATATAAAGGACACTGCATAGGGGGGATTACTACTGGGGGCACTGTATAAGGGTGGACTACTACTGCGGGCAATGCATATGGGGGAACTACTACTGAGGGCAATGCATAGGGGAGACCACTACTGTGGGCATTATATAAGGGGCACTGCATAGGGAAGACCAATACTGGGGGCAGTACTACAGGGGGCACTGCATAGGGGAGACTATTACAGGGGGTACTGCATAAGGAGCACTGTACAGGGGGGACCATTACTGGGGACATTGCATAAGGGGCACTTCTACAGTGGGCATTGCAAGAGGGGCATTAAGGTGAATAGAAAGAAAAAAAAATCCTAGGGTGACGATAAATGGTGGTATATAGGGGCCCCCACAGACCTTAATCCGGCCCTGTGCTCCAGCCAATCAGCTCCCAGCTGTCATCTGTTTGAAAAATGACAGTTGGGAGCTGATTGGCTGGAGCACCATTTATCATACACAGCGAGATTTAGCACACGTTGCATATGATAAAATGGTTGATAAATGAGAAGTGTTGCTTATAAAGTCACTAAGTTTGGGTAATGAGCTAGAATACCTTGTCTATGATTCATTACACATAATTCATAATACAGAATGATATTATACTGTAAAATATGAACGGCCAACAAATTGTTGTCTAATCTTAAATCTCTTCCATGACTCTTTCCATGAAGAATGCATCATACAAGTTACAAGGAATGGAAAATGTTCTCTGCTCCCCCCATCAGGGAGATGTAAGTAGGTTGTTACAATGAGGTCTATTCATAAAGAACATGAAGTGGCTCACGATAAACATCACTATATATCGCATCACATCAATGCGATATATAATGATGTATAGTAGCCATTCATGTAGACTTACCTGTCCGGCGTCTTCGGGCGCTGAAGGTCCCTCTGCGATCCCTGGACACAGTGAGAAATCAGACCTATTTGGAGCCCGATATGCCTGTATTCTTACTGTGCATGCTCCGGCATCCGAGCGCAGCAGGTCAGGTTGGACCTGCTGCAATGAACGCTAGGAAAAGAGGGCGGAGCCAGCGCCGAGTGCCAGGCAAATAGCAGGGAAGTATGCAACTTCCCTGCTCTGTTCAGCTTGCGGTACAGACTACGCCATCCACAGATGGCGAATCTGTTCCTGCAGGAGAGGAATGGAAAGATGAGCTTTCTGTTCCTTTATGAATTGCACTCGCCATACTATAGTATGGTGATGCGATAAAGGCATGGAACAGGGGTGCCGCTGGCAAAGTAATAAACTTCTCCACGGTGAATTGCACGAAGCAGAGAAGAACCCTGAATTCAGCTAAACAGGGCTCTTCTCCGCTTCATGAATAGACCCCAATGTGATTCACTTTCGATTACCCAATAACATTATTTAAACATCTGCACCAAAATGTGTTATTGGTTAAACTCCCTTATTATGTTGAAATGTTGTGGGGATTTTTCTGTTACATTATAAACGTTGTATGAAAAGAGGTCGAAGCTGCCATCTTGTAGGCCATGGTGCCGTGGTGCTGCCAGGCAATAGTTAAACTGTTGTGGTGGAGCGTCAACCCACTGCTGAGAATTGGCAGTATTTTACTCTGAGGCTGCACTTCTCCAGTCAGGCTCACAGGAAGAAGATTGTACCTGGCTGGTTACTCAGAGTGGTAGCGGCCATTTTGTGGGCTGAACCAGTTGTCATGAGGATGCATTCGTAACTAATGACATTACACAGGGTCATTTGAAAACAACATACAGATATGTCTTAAATACACTATTGCAGTAGTCACACCAAACAGCCCTTCTAGGCACGTCAGGTTCTGTATGTATTAATCGCAACGCAATGCCTGTCTGTTAGCCAATCAATGGCCTGCCTGTTGATTGACAGCCAAGCCACTCACAGCCAATCAGTGGTCACTTACTGTAATAGCGGCCTCTGATTGGCTGATGGCCCCGGAAGTGCAGGAAACCTTGTGAGTCCCGTCACTTGCCGGGGAAGAGCTGTAATGTGGAAACACATACGGCTCTTCAGTCTGAAATGGCTCGGGACACTGCATTCTCTTGTTTTAATGGCCGGGGATTCTACTGGAAAAGAGGACCGACCTGCGCCAAGGGATATGTGAGTATTAATTTATTTATTTTCTTATCCAAACACAGGGATGTTACTAAAGAAGAGGACCGGACACTGGGGACAAGGTGAGTATAGTACGAGTGCATGTAATAAAATTTTACTTTTTTTACAGTGGGGGTACCAGTGCTGCCGCCTTCTGGCACTTGTAGTTCTACAAGTGCCAAAGGGCAGGCATGCTGGGACCTGTAGTCCCACTATAAAAAACAATATTATACTATTATCATTATCACTATTACCCCTGCACCCACAAGCCAGGTGTGTAGGGAAGAGCCCAGTCCTGGGGTGCTCAGGAGAGAGGTAACCCCTTAACTGAGGGGCAAGGACATATTGAGAGGGGGGCCCATGTGCATTCCCCGTTCTGGTGTCCCCTACTCTCTCCCCGGCGTTCGGCAGCAGACTGACCACGGCAGTATACTCTGGGCACTAGTCTGTGCCGAGAGTCTACCGCGCATGCGCAGGTTACCGGGAAAATGTTGCATGCACCATTTTCTCAGCGATTTCCCCACTGAGCATGCGCAAAATGCCGGGAAAATGGCCGCGGCGGCCCAGGGGCCTGTGTGCACCGCACACCCTGCACCCATTATACATAAGCCCCTGCTGGAGGGGTACCCACCTTTCCTGGGATCCCCGGCCTGGGCTGACTAGTTTGGAGTGTTAATGCTTTGGCCAGGGGACCTAGTGAAAGAGTCCCCCTGACTGCGGCATTACACCACGGCTAGTGGAACCCGGTTCTGGTTTTAAAAAAACGGGGAACCCCACGCCACGTTTTCCCCATATTTTTAAAACCGGGTCACAGAGCCCAGTGCTGGTTCCTGAAATACTGGGAACCCCTACACATTTTGTCCCCCGTATTTTTCGAACCGGGGTTGGTTATGTTTTAGAGGGGGAACTCCACGCCATTTATTTAAAAAAAAAAAGTTTTGAACACTTTTTTTTACACAAAACACACATGCAGCCTGCTCACTGATATGTGCAGACTGCACGTTCGGTTGTGTTTGGCTGCAGGCAGACACACGGAACACGGAGAGAAACATGATAACATACACCCCTGAGAAACACGATTCTGTAAAACATGATTCTTGGTAAATTTGAGTGTTTCAGCTGTCAAGAGTGTCCTGTGTTCCAGCGAAGAAGTGAGTGTTTAAACTCGCCAATCTCGGACCAGACACAATCCTTAGTAAATGTACCCCTAGGTGTATGAGGACTCATCTGTATATACAGTATTATTATCCTTTATGTAATATATGCAAATACTTTTAAATGACACTGCCTGTTAATCCAGGTGTTCTCCCCTGTATAGATGTGTCCCTCTGTATCTAGGAGGTGAGTACATTTAACTGCAATGAAATGATGTGCTGGGCATATATGCGTTAGGGACCTGCAGAAAAATGGGGTCCCTTGATGCTGGGCTGCAGGCTTAAATGCTTTGATCAAATCATGACAAAATCCCCTTTGTTTTATTTGCTGCACACACATAAATTTGCAGTATATTATTGTTAGCGCCGATAGCAAAAGTTTTTCTCCTTAATGGGCCTATCCATTACGCGACCTGAAAAGCTGAACGTCTAGCGTTCAGTCCTTTAGGTCGCCGGGTGCAGTGCCCGCACTGAACGGAGTTCACTGAACGTCATTCAGTGCCGGAGACCGACCTTCCTATCTGCTAACATGTGGAACCTGAGTGTCGTCAGGTTAACCAGCATGTTCGGCAGATAGTCAGGGTCGGCAAGGACCCAGCGTGCACGCGCATCTCTGGTCCTTGCCGACTATCCATTACACGACTTTGTGAACAATGCGACCAAAACCTCGTTCAAAAAGTCGTGTAATGGATATGTCCCTTCACACTTCAGATACCACTGAAAAGTTGCCAGTGTGCATCAGGCTAATTATGTAATAGATTAAGATGTTGTGATAAAAAATGTCTCCTCAAGGGAAATAATGTACTCAGCACCACAAGAGCGATACGTTCTAAACCAAATATAGGGAAGTCATTTGTAACAACTCCCCTGGGCTTAAACAACATTTACATTACCTTATATCTCTTTTTACATCCAGGAACTGGACATGCAAATGGCTTCTCATCCCCTCCATTCATACACATGGAGCTCAGGATTGCTTCAGAACTAATGGCACTCTCGGTGGTCCAAGATTCATCACTGTCCGAGTCTTCATAGTCTACTTCTTCCTCGTCATATTCACTACCTGCAGGATGAGAGAGCATCTTAAGAAATGTCCACGGTGCAGGAAACAGACGACACACATCAGTATCCATCAAGTAAACATAAAAGTACACTGGCACCTTAAAAACATCTACGGTAATGTGTTAAGATAGGAATCACTTCCCATTGACAGTAGCAAAGGAATAAAAAGAGACAGTGAAAACAAAATCTTTAAAAAAAAGCATTTTTAGTAAAAATTATATTAACATAGCCTTTGTTATACGCAGTATAAAGCAGCAATCCCTTGGAAAAAAAATTAGATGTGATTTTGTAACATAAATCACTGTGTAGGCTATAAGAAGAAGCTTGATAAATACCATTTTTCCTTTGGTTGTTTCTTCAATCTGCTATTACTAATTTAGTACACTGGGGAAAATCGGAGGTGGTGCTATGGAGGAAGTAACTAGGAGGAGAAGGAAGATGCATGAGAGGGACAAATAGATATGTGTGCCAGGTCCCTCCCATGGGGAGGCAGCAGCATAACTGCCACTGTCTGGTGGTGCGTCCACCAAGACCTGTCTATGTAATCCGGTTCTGCCTGCACAAGACTGTGCCTTAGCTGTGTGCCGGAACCTAAGGTGCATCTCCTCTACAAATATGGGAGCCATACATGTCTACCAGCAAAAGGGCATTTGGAAAGGATATAGTGATTCCTGGAAGGACAGCTGAGAAAATGACTGTTGGATAAATGCTTAAAATATTACTTCACGTTGACAGGCCCACTTTAATTTTACTCTCCTACAGAATGACAGGGAGGTGGCTACAGTTCTTGCACATTCGGCCGCATTATGTACACAAGGGAAGGAGTTTGTAGGCCATTTCCATAAACTCGCTGATGGGTGTCAGGCAATAGACACTGCTGTGCTCGCTTTTGCCTGCCACTCAGAATGTGACTCTGAATACCTGTTAAAAATTACAAAGTGGATAAAACTGTGTCTTATGTATAACATTACTCATTTACTAACATTGCATTTAGCTGCAAAAGATGCACTGACCCAAAACAGTCAGCAATTACGTCTTATCTTGTGCAAGGAATGAAACTGGTTGTTATACCTTAGTACAAAGTTTGAACCTAAATTCACAATTTGAACTTAAATGTTAGAAAATTAGTCTGAATAATACAAGGTCATGTTGTTAAACTTATTGTGATATAATTAGCTATGCCCAATGTGCAATGTCTACTCACTCTAAATAAGGTTCCTCAACATCTGGGACCCAAAGCATAAGTGCCTATTCTACCAGAAGCTACAGGAAACTCACAATTTTTTATGCGCATCCCCCCAGCATGCCGTAGCCATCTAAATCTGCACATTTAAAAAACAAACAACCTGGTTTTTGCAGCATGGTTTTTCCAAGGTGCAGTTAGTTACTTGCTCTTTTTTGCTTTACTCTTAACTCTAATCAGGCCCTTAAAGATAAATGGGGTAACTTAAATATTACACACATTATTTTTATTTATAGCTGGTATCTGATGATGGCATTACAGTATGTACAGTAGCAGCAGAAAGCTTGTTAAATGGAGCAGACACACAAGCCCCCATAGCAGGCTACGGGGACGCCTTAGACTGCAGATATATAGGGACCTCAAGAGATATCAGTGAACAGTGTTAAATTGGTGAAAGCGGTGATAAAAAAAAAAACCTGGAGAAAGGTGTTATCACTGATTGATAAATATACCCTTTAGCCATGTACAGTAACAACTATAATTGCAAAGTATAAAACAAATACTGTTCATACTGTACCTCCCAACTGTCCAGATCTCATTGGAACAATTCCATTATGGGGGAGCTGTCTGGTGATCAATTGATGTTTTGTTTTTCCCTTGCTAAAAACAGGGGTGGCCACATCTATTATTTATTTATATGGCGCTACAAGTGTTCCGCAGCGCCTTACAAAGTACATGTAGTACAAAGTGGGTATGTAGGTATAGACCGGTGGACTACATGCCACCGGTCTATATCCCAACAACTAAAGCCCGACGGGGGCTTAAGATAGGCGTCACAATACCGACGCCTATCTTAATCCAGACGCCAGAATACAGAAGGACCCTGGACTGATCGAGGTATGTCCGGGCGTCTTAGCACTTAGCCACGGGGTGGGTTAGGTTTAGGGTGTGAGAAGGGAGGGTTTGGTTTGGGCACCCTCGGGAGGGGGGGGTTTGGCTTAGGGTTAGGCACCGACCTGGGAGTCTTAGGGTTAGGCACCACTAAAGGAGGGTTAAGGGATGGGGGGAGAGGCGGGAGGGTTAGGGTACTTACCAGCCCTAGTCGGGATCTTGTCAGGGTTCTGCAGTCGGGATTTTCATACCCATTCCCTATTATGCGCATCCCCCCAGCATGCCGTAGCAATGGCTTCCATACTGCTTCCAGGCTCCCAAATGTTTCAAGGTATGCATTGTGTAAAACAAAAGACTTAGGACCTGATTCACTACAGATCGCAACTGTGATCGCGGCTGCGATTACGCACACACTCTGACTGCGATGATATGCTAATCCATTGCAATCATTATGCTGTTGCAGCACTACATAGGGACGCTCACCTCACCATACACACATCCGCAATGTTTAGCAAGACTGCAAAACCATCGGTAACATCGAGTACCATCGCAGCCTCACACACATCTGATATGACATCTCCTGCCATAACTCCTCCTTCCCGCCAGGTGGTATAAAATATACAATATCTGATAGGACATCTCCGGCCATACCTCCTCCTTCCCGCCAGGTGGTATAATTAGCCAGCTATGACCATAACACACAATATATACAATATCTGATTTGACATATCATGCTATAACTCCTCCTTCCCACCAGGTGGTATAATTAGCCAGCTATCACCATAGCACACAAAATATACAATATCTGATATGACATATCCTGCTTTAACTCCTCCTTCCCGCCAGGTGGTATAATTAGCCAGCTATGACCATAACACACAAAATATACAATATCTGATTTGACATATCATGCTATAACTCCTCCTTCCCACCAGGTGGTATAATTAGCCAGCTATGACCATAACACAAAAAAGTTATTTAATTAATAAAAATTTTGCCCAAACTCAAACCGTAAAATTCAGGAATTTCTCACTTTAAACGATTAATTAAAAATGTACATTAATGGCAGTTTTCCTTTAAATGTGTGGAATGTCCGCATTAACTATTGAAATACAAGACTGTACCTTTGGAGTTAATTCCAATTAAATAACATTGCAACAGCTGCTAACACTAGACACTGCTAGCTATTGACTAAAAGCTCAAACTTAAAAAAAGGTCATTTGACCAGCCTGTAAAGTTCTTTCTCTAGGTAATGCGCAGGGCTGACTATCTGAGGCTTATTCTCAGCACTGCCCGATCCTGAGGAGTATAATTCTACAGATCATAAACCGTGTCAAATAATATGTTGACAAGTCCTAATGCATTTACTAGCCCTCTGGAATTAATAGGAATTATGTCAGAACATTAATAAGAGTTACAGCAATTACGGTCGCACAGTTCAGTCCCTCAGGTGTGGGAATGAATGGCATTGTATGGCTGGCAGGCTCGTTTGCTGTGCACAGCCTAAGGTGACCAGCCACCTGCAGCTCATTTCTCTTTTCATTTCAATTTGTGTTTTAAGCTTATTAATCAAGCTGTCGGAAGGGGAACACTGCAGTCGCGGGGGGGCCTGGTTTTACTACTGTGCAATGTGAAGGCTGGGACGCACAGTGACTCTGTGCATGGAGCAGGTTAGGTTATGCATTGCTGTACTGTACCACTGTAAGGCATGCAAAATATAGAATTATAAAAACTGTAAACTTGCATTATGGGAGTATTATGTATATTATACATAGACAATACTCTCCAATATAAAATACAAAGCACACAAAATAATGGATGTACATCACTTCCAACATGACAGCTGCCTATCGTCTAACTTATATCCAATGGCCAGAATCTGCGCTAAAAAAACAGGATTTTGGTATTTACCGATAAATCCCTTTCTCCGATTCCACAGGGGACACTGGAGGCTTCATGACAGTGGAGTATAGATTTGTGCTAACTGGGAGCTGGCACTTTAAATTTAGAAAGTGTGATTAGCTCCTCCCCTCTATACCCCCCTACAAGCCAGTCTTCGGAAACTGTGTCCGAGGAGAGCTGGAAAGACAAACGGCAGAGGCGGAGGTGAAGCAAGTACACATAATGACAAACAACACATAACGTGTAAAAAGGTTCTAAAAAACAGTAGAACAAAGAAAAACAACCAGCAATAACGTAGAATGACAACCAACAATGGCAGGAAGGAACAGCACCGGGTGAGTGTCCCGTTTTCCCTGTGGAATCGGAGAAAGGGATTTATCGGTAAGTACCAAAATCCTGTTTTCTCCTTCATCCACTAGGGGACACTGGAGGCTTCATGACAGTGAGGACGTCCCAGAGCTCCTATCTGGGGCTCAACAGCACGGCCATATTGCGAGGCAGAGGCCGCGAACGCATGAAAACGATAAAACTGGACAACAGTGGCTGCTCGACAAAGTTGAGTCATGGAAACCCCGCGGGCAGGGAGGGAACCACCGAGCGCGTGGAATGCACTGTGATGGAAGTTGGAGGTTCCTTGGAAGAGGCCACATAAGCCTGCCTGATGGTCAGATGGATCCAGGGTGCAACAGTCTGCTTGGAAGCCGGCCAACCAGGACGAGCGACATCATACCGGACAAACAGGGAATCTGTTTTCCGTAGAGATGTGGTCCTATCCACGTAGATCCTGAGGGCTCTAACAACGTCCAGGGGTCTGGAAGCTGCTGAGTTCTCTGGAAGAACCGGCACCACAAGAGGCTGGTTGATGTGGAATGCAGAGACCACTTTAGGAAGGAATGCCATCTGCGTCCGGAGTTCAGTCCTATTCGCATGGAATATCAAGTACGGATGACGACAGGAAAGAGCCCCGAGCTCCGACACTCGCCTGGCCGAAGCCAGGGCTAGGAGAAGTACCACCTATCACGAAAGATACGAGATCCAAATCCCACAGAGCCGTGGGAGGGACAAAGGGAGGTTGCAAACGGATAACCCCCTGCAAAAAGGTCTGAACATCCGGGAGTAAGGCCAGTTTCTTCTGGAAGAAAATGGACAGTGCTGAAACCTGAACCTTCAGGGATCCAAGATGTAGGCCCGCTGAGAATCCTGCCTGTAGGAAAAGAAGGAGCCTGGACACCTTGAACGTTGTAGGTGGCGATCCCCGCCATTCACACCAGATCACATAAGTCTTCCAGATACGATAGTAGTATCTTGAAGTAACTACCTTCCGGGCCCGGAGCATGGTAGGGATTACAGTAGATGGGATCCCCTTTCGCCTTAAGATTGCCCTTTCAACAGCCACGCCGTCAAACGTAGCCGCCTTAAGTCTGGAAAGACAAAAGGGCCCTGCTGCAGGAGATCCTCTCGCAGCGGTAGAGGCCACGGATCGTCTATTAGCAGTAGAAGCAGCTTGGAATACCAAGCTCTGTGGGGCCAATCTGGAGCCACTAACAGAACCCTGGCCCTTTCCCTCTTGATGTGTTGCAGAAGCTGAGGCAGAAGAGGAATTGGCGGAAACAGATAGGTGAATCGAACCGACCAGGGTATTGTGAGTGCATCCACTGCCACAGCCTCTGAGTCTCTTGTCCGAGAGCAGTACAGAGGCAGTTGCTGATCGACTTGTGGAAGGTCCCACCTCTGAACAAGCTGTTGAAACACCTGGGGATGGAGCGCCCACTCCCCGGGATGTACGTCCTGACGACTGAGGTAGTCGGCCTCTTAATTGTCCACGCCTAGAATAAATATTGCTGATATTGCCAAAGCGAATTCCTCCGCCCAGAGAAGAATGCGGTTTACCTCCTTCATTGCTGCCCGACTTCAGGTGTCGCCTTGTCGGTTTATGTACGCCACCGCCGTGGCGTTGTCCGACTGGACTCTGACGGCTTGACCCAGCAACAGGTTATGCGCTAGTTGAAGAGCATAAAACACTGCCCGTAATTCCAAGATGTTTATGGGCAGGTGCACTTCCTGTGGAGTCTAGCAGCCCTGGAAGTGGTTCTCCAGAGTCACTGCCCTCCGCCCCCTCAGATTCTCATCTGTGGTGAGGAGAATCCAATTCCACACTCCAAACCTCTTGCCCTTGTCACAAGCCGCCGCATGGACAGTGCTGTGCGAGCCGAGCACCAGGCCAGTTCTCTTTGAGACTCCACCTACCTCCCGTCTGTCATTCTCTGTCTGGTCCGGATTGGCTCTGGAATCCATATCCTCCTGCTGACAGCGCTGCTCTGATGCCAGTGATAGAGTTTCTCGTGCTTCCAGTTGTTCCTGTCTCCTGTTCAGTCAGTCGAGTTCCTGAGCTAGTTTGCTGTGTCTGTTCGCTGCCGTTTGTTCCATCCAGGCGGCACAGTCTGCAGTCCACCTCCTTGTGCTGTTTGTGTCATCCAGGCGGCATGGTGCACTTCCTCCCTCAAAAGTGCCAAATCCTCATCCAGCAGCTTATGTCAACTTGGCGACACTAGCTGCCTCCCTGCATTGAGTGCATAGGTTAGCGTTCCGTGGCCAGTGTCAACCCGGCGACATTGGTCGCTAACTAGCGTCTACAGTGCGTTATCCGGCACATCACCGCCAGTGTCAACCCGGCGGCACTGGTTGCAGCTCTACCTTCCGTGTACCACTTCACCCAGAGTTTTATCAGCTTAAAGGCTGCATCCAGCCCTGGGGCCCCTGGCCACGACTAGTCAATATCAATCAGCCCTCAAGGATGCTCCAACGGCCCAAAGGCTGCATCACATCATCTGCCTCAGGCCACGACTAGTTATTATCAATCAGCCCTCAAGGCTGCTCCAATGGCCCAAAGGCTGCACCTCATCTTCTACCCTTGGCCACGACTAGTCAACTTGCAGCAGCCCTCCAACAACTCTTGCCTGATTAACCATCCAAATCATAACAGCCCTCCAACAGGTGAAATGAATTCAACCACCAGAGAAGAGATATCCAAGTTCTGGGGGCCAGCTTCACTTGATAATAATGGGGACTATGATCTGAAGTGCTAATTAGCACTTTGCCAGAGATTTCTGTGAAATCTCCTGCATTGTGCTATTAGTACATAGGAACAATACATAAAATTATTCAGAAGCTGCAATTTCTTCATACAGCTTGATACATGGGCCCCTTTGTCTGCCAGTTTGCATTTACTATTATTGCTCTTTTTTTTATCATCAATAATTTTTATTAAAGTTTAGTTCCATTAACAATATGGAAAGGGAGGGATACAGAAAAAAGTTACAAAAAAACAAAAACTAACACAGGGATGGGAGAAGGAATCAGACAATACTGTCAATATAATAGACATCTTGGTTACAATATATTTGAAAAAGAAAAAAAAACTTTAATATATCCATAATACCTCATATAAAAACATAATTAGACACCGCAGATAAATTATAAAATAACATAATAATAATAAGACGGGCAGTAAGGCAATGAGGCACTTAGGCATTAAGCCCCTATTATCAACACTTTACTCCGTAGAAGAATAATATTAACCCACACAGCATAAAAAAAAAAATGAAATAAAAATTTACATAAGAACCAGCTCGTGCATAGAGTTCAGTTAGCATCCAGAAGCAGCATGGCTCCCTCTCCCTTTGTGACAAACTCCTGCCACTTGAGCCATTTTACCATGGGGGAGGAGACCCCTGAGGAGTATGGGGTACCTAAGGTTTCCATTTGGAAAACATAGTGAATTTTACCTAAAAATTTTTGTAAAGATGGTGGTAACAGACTCTTCCAATTTTGTGCTATAGTTGCTCTAGTTGCAATCAATATATGACCTAGTATATATTTATCAGGGTTGGACAGCTCTGGAGGATATATATGAAAAAGGGCTATAGAAGGTGACTCCTGAACCCGGGCATTTAGAACTTTATATGCTAAACTAAATACTTCATGCCAAAGGCTACGGATGATTGGACAGTTCCAAAATATATTTAAGATATCTCCCTGCTCTGAACAGTTCCGCCAACAAAATTTTGATTGGGAGGGCCATATCTTGTGAAGCTTTTCAGGTGTAAAATATAATCTATGTAATAGCTTAAATTGCATCTCTAAATGCTTAGAACATCTAGAAAACCTGTGGGCTGTTAGATATATTTGTTCCCATTGTTGAAAAGTGAATACAATTTGTAAATCTGTTTCCTACCGTAGTTGTGCAGAGGATTTTGTGGGGGTCTTGTCTTTTATATACAGGGAGTACCAAAATCTGATAGCACCTCTAGCATTGCCAGATGATATTTTGGCTAAGATAGTAGAGGGCGGTAAAGCCAAAGAGCCCGTGATTCGAAACATGTCAGAAACCCAATGGCTGATACGTAAATAGGTAAAAAATTCACTTGAGGGAAGATTATACTGAGTCTGTAAATACGAAAAGGGACATATAGAATTATTACTCAATATTTCGGCCATTGTATTTATACCTCTGGAGCGCCAATTTGAAATACGCAAGTCTGGAATTAAACGAGAGACGGCCAAGAGAGAGATATTACGGGTTGGTAGAATCATACATCGAGAGACACCTATAACAGAGTCCCATGCTGCAAGAGAATCCAGTATCGTTTTAGGGGAGTCTGGTGAAGATGGGCGAAATTGCTTAGGGGTCCAAAACAGTTCTGTTAAGGGGAAATGCGGGAACAGAGATCTTTCCAAATCGACCCAAGGTTTTGAGCCGAAAGGCAGAGCCCAGTCACTAATCTGGGCTACCAAACATGCGTGGTGATATGCCAATAGGTCAGGGACCTCTAAACCTCCTCGGCTTCTATGACGCGTTAATCGACTGTAGGCAATTCGTGGCTTTTTACTCTTCCATATATACTGCAAAATAAGTCTATGTGCTTGAGCTATAAAGCGCTGTGGTATCAAATAGGGAATTGTGCGGAACAGATACATTAGCTTGGGTAGAACCATCATTTTGAAAGCTGCCAATCTACCCAGCCAGGAGACTTCAAAACTCAACCAATTTTTAAGAAGATTCGCAACATGTAATATAAAAGGAGAAAAATTAATCCCAACAATATTAGTAACATTATTTGGAATATGTATACCAAGGTATAAAATGGATTCTTTCTTCCAATGATATTTATACTCAATTTGAAGATGTGCAAGCATCCTATTGGATATATGGAAAGGTAATATTTAATTTATATAGGGATGCCCTGCTGTATTTATCTATAACCTCATGTAAAACCGGCAAAGAAGTCTCCTGGTTGGTAATAAATAATAAAACGTCGTCTGCAAATAAACATAATTTGTGTGACGTGGATGCTACAGTGATTCCCGGGAAACCTGGCATAGCTCTAATAGAAGTGGCAAATGGCTCTATAGCTAACACATACATCAAAGGTGAGAGGGGGCAACCTTGTCTTGTACCGTTTGAAATAACAAATGGGGATGATAAAAAACCATTGCTCAAGACTTTGGCAGTCGGGTTACTATATAGAGCAGTTATTTACGAGAGTATTGCTCCCTGAAATCCGAATTTAGTTAGGGTAGATGTAAGAAATCCCCAATGTAGGCGATCAAACGCCTTTTCGGCGTCCAAAGAGAGCAGAAGCGCTTCCCGTTTCTTTTAACTAACAATTCAGCTAGATTAAAGACCCTACTGGTATTGTACGAGGCTTGGCGGCCCCTAACAAAACCTACCTATCAGGATGTATAAGCTGCGGGACCAGTGGGGAAAGGCGATTGGCAATTATTTTAGAAAAAATCTTCACATCAGAGTTAAGCAGGGCAATTGGTCTGTAATTTTGACAGAAAGAGGGATCTTTCCCAGGCTTAGGGATAGTAATGATCCATGCTTCCAACATCTCAGTTGGAAAGGATCCTTGTTTAGTGGTTGAGTTATAGAGCGAAGTGAGAATAGGGGCAACCTCAAGTAAAAGATGTTTATAAAAGGAATTGGAAAAAGCATCCGGGCCAGGTGATTTACCCAGAGGGAGGGTCTTAATAACATCAACAATCTCACTCTCTGACCAAGGTGCATTTAGGGACTCCAGTTCGTCTGCCTTCAATTTGGGTAGATATAATTTTTCTAAAAACAAGGAAATAAGGTTGTGGGTGGGTTGAGGGGTGTTAGAATCGTTATGTAAATTATACAGTTTTTCATAATATTTAGAAAATGCCTCAGCAATGGACGAGGGATTAAGCAATCTCTTTAATTCTTTTTCTCATTTGGCGTAAGCGTAATTTACGCGCTAAGAATTTGCCCGCTTTGTTACCGAATGTATAAAATTTCTGTTGTAATTTAGACAAGGTGCTTTTCATACGTTCCATAAACAATTTTTGAAGTTGGTTTCTAATAGACACCAACTCTCTTTTAAGGAGACGCGATGGGCGAGCTCAATTTAAGGAGTCTACTTGTGTCAGCCGGGTTTCCAAGTCAGTTTGTTGTTGTAGGTATTCCTTACGGAGTCTAGAACCCGTCTGAATAGCGACTCCTCTAAGGACTGCCTTTAGAGCACACCAGTAAGTAGTTATAGATGTGTCCTCCGGGGAGTTAGTAGCCTTATATGCTGAGAAAGCGTCCAATAGAGGAGTGGCTGCTTCGGGTGTGTGTAGCAGATATTCCGGGAATCTCCATTGAAATTGAGAGGCCTCGCAATTCCATGAACAGGTCAAAGCTGCGTGGTCAGACCAAACTACAGGAACAATTTGGACTGTCTAGTGTGTTGTAAAGTCCATTTGTCTAAAAGAATCATGTCTATCCGAGAATATGAATTATGAACATGTGAGAAATATGTATAGTCTCTCACTCTTGGGGAGTGAATTCGCCACACGTCATACAGATCAAACTCTTTCAGTAAACTGCTCAGCGGAGAGGATGAATCTGTGTAGGTTCTAGGGGTACCCCCTACATTTGACTTGTCTACTTTAATATCAGGTACTAGGTTGAAGTCGCCCATGATCACCACACCACCCTTTTGGACTCCACGAAGGGCCTCTAACATCTTTTTTAGAAAAGGAATTTGTCTCGTATTAGGAGCATACAGGGAGACTAAAGTAATTTCTCTATCATCTAGTTTTCCCACTAATATCAGATATCTGCCATCTCTATCTGCAATCTTACAGGATAATTCAAATCGTAACGAACAATGGAACATAATAGCTACTCCATTGTGCTTAAAAGGACCGTTAGAGTAATAAGTTACTGGGTATCTAGCATCTTTAATCACCGGAGGCGCCAATGAAGAAAAATGTGTCTCTTGAAGAGCCACCACTTTCGCCTTTTCCCTATGAAAAGTAGCCAGTGCTAATCGTCTCTTATTAGGGGAATTGAGGCCATGGGTATTTAATGAGTAAAATTTAACCATTTGGGGTTAGGAAAGGCCTCTCTGTTGTATAGAGCTTATATGACAGCATATCTAGATTCCTAGGGATTAATAAAAAAGGAAAGGAGAAGGGAGATAGAAACAACAAAAAAACACTCAGGAAAACATACATTAAATGGGAATGAACTGAATTAGCCCAAAAATCGGGGCAATAATGTTTGCCGCAAGGAAAAAGTGTCGGCAAAACAAAAAACATTGGGGAAAAGTGGCCTAGCATGAAAGCCACTCATGCAGCTACTTAGTAATTTATTTTTTTTTTTTACAAAACTGGGTGAGAGAAGAATATCCATTATATGAAACTCAAAAAACCCCCCAGTTTATAAAATCTTAAAATAATCACTACAGCTTACAGTGTAAATAGTCAGCTAATTGAGAGGTATCCTATTTCTTAGGCTTAAGAATCATCCCTACATACTAGGAGCCTCGTAGAGTCTTGTAGACAAGAACAGACATACCCTTATATATAATAAAAAAAACATAAACAGTAATTATATTATAATAGTTATTTGAAAAAAATTTTTTTTTTCTTTCTTTCCAGGGAACATTGTATATAAACAATAAATGTAATACTATATCTACATAGTGTAAATGAACGAGGGAAAGATCCACAAACCCAGAAAAAAACACTCATCTCAGCAGAGAAATCATATCTATCAAGGCTTCAAGAAAATATACACATAATCTCACGTGGATAAGATCAATCGGGGACTGTGTTCCTTGAAGATCTAGATGTGCCTATGGTCACAGGAATGTCCCCTTCCGCTAGTAGTTTAATACCAGCTTCCACTGATGAGATAACATATGAGGAGGATTCGTAGTGTACTAGCAGCTTAACCGGGAATCCCTAACGGTAGGGTATCTCAGAGTCCCGAAGTGCTGCCGTGATTGCATGAAAGGAACGTCTCTTGGCCAATGTGTGTGCCGATAGGTCTGGAAATATCTGTAGGCCTCCCAGAGTGTCCGATCTTTCGGCTTGTCTGGCAGCTTTCAGGATAAGTTCCTTGATGTGGAAGAAATGTATCCTCATCAGAGTGTCTCTAGGGAAACTGTTAGTACTCACTCTCGGCTTAGGTAGACGATGCACTCTATGAGTAAATCTTGTACAGAGGCCGAGGGTAGGAGTTTTTGGAATAATTTGGTCACGTATTCTTGTAATTCTGTGGGAGCGACTGAGTCAGGGATACCTCGTATTTTGACGTTATTCCATTTCGATCTGTCCTCTAGGTCAGCCATTTTATCGCGGATATTTGACACTTCAGTTTGCAGTTCGGAATGAGCAGTTAGCAGGTCATGATGTGAGGAGACAAGTTCACTCATCTTTCCCTCTAAATGATCTGTGCGGCCGCCCAAACTCACAATCTCCGATTTGAGCGATTGTACTGAGGACTACTCCAGCTAGGATATCCGTGCGGAGTGCTGCAAACATTTGGAACATCGACTGTGTAGTTAGAGGAGCCGAGGTATCTAAGTCCAGACCCAAGTCAGCCGGTGTAGTAAGTCCCTTAGAGAAAGTAGCGACTGGGGTCAGGGAGGACTTTAGTGAAACAGGAGTGGATGATTTCTGTTTATTCGAGGATGAGTTAGGAAATTGCACAGGAGATGGAAGTCGCTGTGGCTTCCCACGTTTAGACGGCATTATACTTCAGAATATATCAATAGTAGTTACTAAAGAAACGAGCTATAGATTATTGGCTCCTGGTAGTGATGTGATAGACAGTCTCGGAAGGTTACTGCATGGGTGAGGGTGTCTTCATCCCTAGAAGGGAAGCATGCTACGAGATGGCTTTATAGCTCCCAGGACAGGTTTCTGCAGAGCCAGCACTATACAAACATAATATAGTGAAAGAGGACTTCCCCAGGCGACCATAAGCACTTTGACTGTAAAGGATTGAGAGAGTGTATCCCAAAGTTACTGAGGTCACGTTAGGTAGCCCCTAAGCTGTGGGGGACAGCGTTGCTGTGCATCAAACCCCAGCCTGTCTGCAATAGTGGGCCCTGAATTATAAGGAGCGTGTCTCCCAGCCAAAATGGCGGCCAAACGTGAGTGGCGCGAAAACGGGACCCCCGATCCCCAGCTACCACAGCAGAAGGGTCCTACCAGTAGGTTGGCACTTGGAGAGCAGTAGCCAGTGCTTTTCAGCCCTGGGTGGCGTGCGGTGAACGCGCAGGCACCTCCGCGTGACGCCGCGACGGAGGTCCCGCACTCCAGCCCGCGGCTTCTTGCAATGTGCAGGCCCCGGATCTCCTGATCTCCCCACCGGAGCCGCCCTCAGACACAGCGGTCTCACCAGGAAGACGGATGAGGTAGGGAGGAGGTAAGGAAGCCCTCGCAGGGTGTAAGGTGGGGGAGAAAGCTCCTCTAATTAGCCGCTAAAGGCTGCGGGTCTCCGGAGCTGAGGGGAAACACGTCTTGTCTCCTAGGAGTTTAGGCCACGCCCCCCTATTATTGCCCTTTTAAATATGGCAGACAGAATTGGCAAAAATCATGGGTTTCGAGAACCCATTGCTTGGTAAATATACCCCATGGTCTGTCACCATTATAAATGTCCTCCAAATACCACTTTGTGTTTGTTCTATGGCACTTTGAAAAGCTCTTTAATAGGGCAAGTTTTTTCTATCACATGCGCTACTTACTTACGTTACAAAGCATATAACTTGCTACAGATATTGGTCTGTGACATCACTTCTGGTTATACTCTAAAATAAACAATATGTAAAACTATTACATGAAGCAAAAAACTTCACTTGATAAATGGAACTCACCTGAATTTGAATATAATGTCATATCACTTGCAATATGAACAAAAATCCCTGTACTTTTATACAACTGTGGGGCAAGTTTATCAAAGGGAGGAAAGACCTATTGCCAGTAAAAGCAATTTAAGGCCGCATATCCATTAGGTGATTTTAATGTGCGTTTGAACGATTACGACATTGTAATCGTTCAATTGCTCATGAATCGGGCACTATAATGTCGGTAACGGCCAGTGATGCGCGCTTCCGCTGGTCGTTTCCAACATCAACCATCGCCTGAACATGCCACTCAGTCTGACGATAACGACAGATTGCCCATGTTCAGGGATGAGGGAGGGTGCCTACACTGAACGACATATCATTCAGTGTAGGCACTATAGGGGATCAGGAACGACTGTACGATTACGATGTATTAATCGTACTGTTTTTCCATAGTTATGTAGTGGATGCGCACCCTAAGATTCTTCAGCAATCGCCTACCAAAGTCTTTGCATGGGTTCCAGTGAGTATGTCTGGGCCTGTTAGATGGAACATATCGGCAGAGGCTGGCCCAGAACACTGACAGGTTACCCCTCACTGTTCCAGAACAGTATTGCAGAGAGATACACAGCTGCCTTGCCATTGTTTTGCATACACAGCCACATTGTGCTAGGCCATGTATTGAGTATACCGTCATGTGAAAAAGTACATCCTCATTCAGTTTTTTCCTGTTACATTTCAGGGCATTATTAACAATAATCTAGTTCTCACCAAAGGGCCTATTTACTATCAAGCTGGAATAATATTTTTTTTGATAGCCACTTACCATAGTGATAAATAATTTGTTACCACTCTGAGGCAGCTGAAGTGGGAGGGGCTAATTTACCACTTCACAATGAGTCAGTCTCAGGGGATGCATGTGTGACACAGCTAGCCGGTTCTCGCATAAGCAGTGTCACTGAAAATCTCAAATCCTCTAATTAAAATAAAATAGTTATTGAAAAAAATAGATGAAAATGTGAAAATAAATAAATTAATATTGTCCACTTAAATAAAAGCATTTTTTATTGATCCATCGCAATCTTTGTTAAATAGTATCAGTGATAAGCCCATGAAACTTATTGTCGGTTGGAGTTACCAAAGCAGTGCTATAAGTAACCCTACTGTCAGCTAAAACACCCTTTTTCAATGCCCATAGATATTTTCTTATATAATAAAGTAGTGGTTTATAGAATTGTACATGTTATAAATCTGATCTCATGTGACAAACAAGACATTAGGTGTTTGGAAGCAAAGAATGGTGCAGAGAGTTGTTTATACTGTAACTTCTCTTACAGAGAGCATGAGACAAGGTAATTATGACACATTCTAAGGAAAGCATTTTTCAATCCTAAAGTTGTTGGTGCCCAGGATAGCATTTGTTTGCACCACACGTTAGCCAAATATGCTTAAGCTGTCCATGTCCCGAGTTCATGTAACAACTGCTGAAGCAAATCTCACATGTGAAATTCTCAGAGACCTTGTTACAGCCAAATAAGAAACATTCACCAGTTTAAAAGAAATAAAAACTGACAGAAAATGACTCATTAAAGTCAATAATAAATGTGTTTGTATAGCAAGAATTGATACATGTAAAGCTGCACTACCACCTAGGTAAATATTTTGCTAATGTGCTTCCTTCCCTAGCCAGATCCCCAGGGTCTGTTACATGCAGCCGGATTTCCCATGGCTCTGCCAGTTCTGTAACATAATTTTGTTAACCAACTTTAAATAGCTGAGGATGACGGTGGTGAGGTTGAGTGGGATGACCAAATACAAGTCACAATTTCTTGAGTGTGGCTTGTGATTGGTCATGGCATTATACAAACCCTCCACACCCCTTGTTTTTGGTCAGGTACTCAGCTGGAGGGGCATCTTTTTCAGAATACAGTAAATTATAGGACACTCAAGTTTCCAAAATATATTTTAAACAAAACTCCCTCTTCCAATTAATAGAGCCATAGGTCATCTAACCTCAGGACTGTCACCAATCTGACATTACCCCTCTGCTTTGTGAGCATACCTCCCAACAAAACTAATTTGCATAATCTATTAATAATCTCAAACATTTTCAAAAACACATAACTAGACTTACATTATTACAGTGACTGACAATGTTGTGTACTAAATTTACATGCATGGAAAACTGTGTTCCTACATTTAGATATGTGTACTGGATTTGCGCAGATTAGTGTTTTTAATTTCACCTAAAGAATATTGGTCAGTGTGCGGTGTATAAACTTCAGAGCAGTCATCTTTTAGGGACATATTTATCACAATGCTTATTTGTAATACGGATGTGATAAATACTTTTTGCGTAAATTTTAATATTTTCACTTGAATTTTGTATTGTGCTCTTGCCAGGATACGGCTCCACAAAGAGCCCATATTGGAGAAGAGCTGAGAGCAGTGATAGCGCAAAAATATTACACTGCTTCCTGGATCGGGTCCTTGGCGCACACTGCACATACATGGCCGGCGGCCGGCGCATGCGTCACTGGGGAACCCTCTCCAGAAATAATTTGAGAAACAGTAGCCCATAGGCTGCTATAGGATACCGCCATCTGGAGATGGCGGTATCTCTCGGGGATTAAGCACTCCAGAGCTTGGTATATCCGACAGCACAGAAACCTATGGGGGCTGCATTTGTGGACGAAAATACAGCCCTCCAATATCTGCTGTTGTCCCTCCATAGTACATCTGGGGGATTCTTAATATATTGCAGGTACCCCCCAAAAATGGCTATTTCTGTGGAATATTTAATGATAAATAGACCCGGCAATAATAAAAACATAAAGCTGATGCCCGTGTCATTTATCCTTTGTATGAGGTTGTGGCACAGGCAGGAAAAACATAGTATTGTTTTTAGAAAACAAAGCAGGACATTTTCCACCTCCAGTCACGGGATGTTAATGGCACTCTGGCAAATGTTTAAACGATCTCCAGCCCGCCCCCTCCATCAAACACTCACTGCGAATTAAAAACAGTTGGGACAGACAAAAATGAACATCTGGTACAGGCTTATACTGTATGCGCCTTCGAAGTACTCCCCTAATTAATGTGGTTTTGGCATGTGTTGCTGGAGAATGTAATTATGAGATAGAAACACAATTCTGAATGAGCTTACTAACAAACTCCCTGGCCGCATATAAAGAGGCTGTCCAACTGTTTAGAAAACCAAGTGGATCTTCCACACTTGGAAGAGGAAATTCATTGTGTATATAAATGAAAAGGGTCCAAATGCAGAGTATCCCTGAAAATAATATCCTGCTATTGGCAGTAACATAGTACGCGGTGTATTATTTTGCATATATTTACATTAATTGTAATGGGTGTTAGTTACTGATTTTGAAGTTGAGCTAGTTTGACATAACTGAAGTCTTAGAGGTAATTTTCTCGAATGCCTACCTGCCTCTTATTCTCATGCTACAGCAGCCTTTATGCCTGTAAATGGCTGCCCTGCGACTGTCAGACGGGCCCCTTTTCCGCTTTGTAATGGAGACAGCGACAGAAGCAACTGCATGGTGCAACTGCTATGGGACTTGCAACAGAAGGGGGCTTGGCAATACCAGCTCACCCACCTTGGGTCCCCCTACTGCTCAGAGGGAGCCTCCGCGGAGCATGCAGTGGGCTGCCACATATGAAGTTAATCACCTGCACCTATTGTGGGGGCCTGCAATTTTCTATGACGCTGAGCAATGCAGTGTTCCGTCCTGATTTATTACAGTCAGTACATATAAAAAAGAAGGATTTGTTGAATAGGTGAAAATAAGTATTTCTGGCAACACTTCCATTAAGCACTTTTTTCACCATCTGAGATTTTAAGTGAAACTAAATTGTGAACTAAAATAAAAATTGCATCAATCCAACACAGAAAGCATTGTGTTCTTCTTTAAATAGCAAGTTAAGTACTTTTTAAGCAAATGGAAGTTTTCTTAGCTATCCTCAAATCATTTCATCATCTCCTTTTCAAAATCTCTCTAGAGGGGAAAGCAATATTGCTGCATGTCACACAGACACACAGCTCTCAGCATGTCATACGATGGAAATGGAAGGAGAAGGAGTGGGATTCTATAGTACATAGAGCAGAAATGTCAGAGAGGTATTTCAAAGCTGCTCTGCTGGCAACTTCATGTTCCATGTGACTGTGGTTGCCATGGTAGTCCAATGACACTGTGGAAACACTGTAGAATTATAAATCATTTGTAGCAGTATGATGAATCAAACTAAGAAAAAATGGTCATTACAAACCATTTTCGTATAGCCTACCACAGTGATTTATGTTAAGAATGCATCATTTTTTTCAGGCAACTGTTGCTTAAATATAAGGATATTACTTTATTTAATTACTGGAGCTTAAATCCCATATCAAACAGAATCACATGTCCTGAAACTTGGATCTTATAAGGAGATTACTTTGTCTTAATATACATGATTTTAGAGGCTGACCTGCCAGGCTGTATTCTGCACAATATAAAGAGAAAGTGGCCTTAATCCTGCTCGAGGCACTTAGTCTGTCTCTTTGATGTCAGTGCTACTTATGATCGACCCAACTAATTAGATGTTTTGAAGTCTGATCTACAGGGATTCCCCTACTGTGGCTACGGCTCTGAGACATTACCTGTGGAGCTTGGCACACAACCCAGTACTCAGCTGTGTGTATTTACAGATGTGATGCCATTTACAACCACAATGTGAAATGCCATTAATGGGTTTAATAAACTAAATGGAACAACAAATGCAAGCCATAGTAACACTTGTACTAACCTGCACCTTTGTTAAGAGACTCTGCAGGGAAACTTGATATAATATTTTTTTAATTTGTAACACAGAGAAAAACTATTGGCAGAACCTATGGTGATGAAAGGCGTCAGCAGTGCGCAATGGAGGTCAGTCCACGCGGCAGTTAACTAAAACATTCTTGTTGGTTTATTAAAGTTAACAGGATGCAGGGTAACACAGGGTTAACGCAAGTATGCACATGCAGTGGTTTGCGACAGATCCAGCCAGGATCGTCGGGATTAATGCAGTCTGTGTGCGTAGAAGGAGCAGCACAAACCTGTGTATCCATACATTAGTGCCAGTAACCCTTTAACAGTAATCAGTGTTGAAACAGTGGTGTTGTAGTACCTGCGGTATATAGCACAGTCCCTGGCATGTGTCATAGACGCTCACTATGGAGGACAGACAGAGAAGACGCATGGAGAAACCGCGCATGCGCAGTGCGCACTTGGAATTCCAGTTGGAGGTTGCGGCAGTGACGTGCATGTAACGAAAGGAGACAATGCAGAGCGCTCCCATTCCAACACCAAGGGTGCGGGGAACAGCTTGGCTTTCAGCCCGGGCTGGTTGTTCCTGGGGGGACCCCATTTTATTTTGGTGGTCCTGATTTTTCGAGTAATTTCAGTCCTGGGCTGACCAGTTTCATGGCTAGTGGCTGTTATGGCAGGGGGACCCTATGCTTTGTGTTCCGCTGCTATAGCATCAACCCCCCCCCCCCCCCCCTCCTGGCTGGTTAAGTCTGGTGCTAGTTATAGGGAATTAGTGGGAACCCCACATCGTTTCTTCCCCTATTTTCCTATACCAGCCCCACTGAGAGGTCCGGGACTAGTAATGGTTAGCCCCCCACATTTTTTTTTCAATAATTTTAACTCATTCATTGCTTTTACACCTAAGAACCAAAACCAATGATTAGTAAATGTACCCCTTAGAACCACAACTGGCAGCTTTGAACACTGTAAACTCTGAAACGGAGGAACTGGAGTTACTACAGAATTTGGGATTACCAAAATTAACCTCCAGACATAATATCACATGTCAAGGGAAGACCAACCAAGAAGGTCTGAGACTGGATCGTACATACACAGACTTATTAATTCCCTAAAACATGAACTGCTCTGCTATAAAACTGTACCTTTTTCCTGGATTTAAATTATTCTGGAAAAGCTAAAACTCCATGAACAGACAGATGGGAGACCCAAATTCAAATCTTTACATGTTATGATTTACAAAATAGTTACCTGCTTAAAGGACTACTTAAGAATTAGTTAAATGTAAATATATACAGTGTATTACACACCAAATATTATTTACAAATAAGAAAGTGTTAATTGACATATCACAGATTATAAAGTGTTAACAACTCAATTGTCCTCAAATTGAATTTAAAACAAAGTATATGAAAGTGAATGTGTGAATGGGTAGTGGTATGAATTAAAGTTATACTTGTCACGGTGTGTGTGTTTTGTCTTTCTTTAAATATTTATTTTACAGTGGGGGTACAGGTGCCGCCCATCTGCTGGCACTTGTAATTCCACAAGTGTCAAAGGGCAGGCATGCTGGCACCTGTAGTCCCACTGTAAAATATAATAGTTTTACATTATTTGGCCCCCCCATTACTCCCATACCCACTACTCCAGGGGTATGGGGAAGAGCCCCGGTCTTCAGCGTAAGCCTGGGGTGCTTGGGAGGGGGGACCCTTCTTTGGGGGGTCCCCGACTCACCCAAGATCACCGGCTTGCGCTGACCGACTTGGGGTGCTAATGCTTTGTACCTGGAGCCCCGGTGACTAGGTCTCCGGGCTGTGGCATTACACCCCGGTCAGTTGGGTCTGGTGCTGGTCTTAAATATAGGGAGAACCCTACGTCTTTTTTTCCCCCTGTATTTAAAACCAGGACTGGTCCCTGCAGCCTGGTGTTGGTTTCTAAATTACAGTTGAACCCTACGCATTTTGTTCCCCGTAATTTTAGAAACCAGGACAGGCTGGCAAGTCCGGGGCTGGTTAAGCTTTGGGGGGGGCCTATGTCATTTTTTAAAAAACCTTTTAACCCGTTTTTTAACAGGTACAACACAAGCAGCTTACACAAAGTATCGGGTGCGTGCCCGCTTTATCCCCGTATTCAATTAGAAATCAACGAAAACGGGAGCTGGCGGAAAGGTAAGTATTGCCAAAAAACTCTAATTTTCGGGAAATATTCCAGGGACCCCCCTAAAGATGTCTAGACTAGGGGGAATACTTTGGGTACCCCCATTTTTATATCCTGAAGGATGTCGGGGTTTCTAATAGCAGCAGCAGGTGCATATTTGCGGCTATGAAGAAGTGATGAAGAATAGCAGTTAATTATTTTTTTTAAATACCTATTCCTATCAATTTTGGGGTAATGAAAATGGGGGTAAGCATATTTTTAAGTCCCTAAAATTATATTTTAAAATTCTGCTAAAATGATAGTCGGCATTATAAGTTTGTCGGTATTACATGCAGCGGGATGATAAATAGCTTATTATCCCGAATTTTGTTTTGTCGGTATTGTACATAGTCGGCATTATAAGTTTGTCGGTATTGTATACAGTCGGCATATCAAACATCGGTATTTAACCACAATCGGTATTTTATGCTTTTGTTTTTTTATAGATTACAGTATTATCATATGGAGGGATAACAGCCATTTCGGGAATTTAACGTGTCAGTATAATATATTTCGGAATTTTACTATTATCGGGTTTTAAATACGTTCTGTAAATTAAATATCTGTATACAGTGTGAAGGCATACACTTCGGGATTTCATACTTCAGCTTTTTCAATAGATTGGTATTATGCTGTCGGTATAACAATTGTAGGTCTGTAGTTTGCCGGTAAATCATACCGAACCCATAAGGGGCCACCTATAAATGCTTACTTCTTTATTTTCATCTTACCCTGCATGGGGATTTGTTTTTCTAAAATGGTTTATAGAGGACATGGTGCTTTTGACATTTGACAATTTGGTGCTTACTGTACTTTGCTGCAGGAAAAGCTAATTTAGCAAGTGCCTCTCCCTGATACAGCAAGCTGTTTAGATGCCATGTAATTCTCTAAAAAGTGACAAAGTGTTTAACGGATTTCACAAATTAATGATGATCAAAACTCTTAATACCACCCCTATTCACTTGCGTGAGCTCCGAAACCTACAAGCTGCACTTTCTCTGCTAATAATAGCTGTGAAAGGTTACACTACTGGTTTCCATCCCAACAATGGACATGCGCAAGTTCTGAGAGTTGGATGAAGAGGAGGGATTTAAATGGATCCAGTATTGCAATCCGGGCTCTCTTGCAATAGGTAGGAACGGGCTAACAATATCTGAAGTTACTTGAGTCAAGCTAAACTACACATTTTCAGAGCTTGATAAATAGCACAACTACAGTGGGGACTGCGGTGTGCTCCGGTATTGACAGTAACGGAGGATATATCTGCAATATCTGATACATTATAGGCTTAATCAATAGCCTTTTACTTAAGTTATTCATAATCATTTGGAAACTGCTGTTTCCACGTGACTGTCGGGGCCAAAACACTTGCTAAATAGGCCACTAGGCCCTGCTCAGGTGACTTGACTTGGACTAGGGTGGCAAGGATCTTGTAAACATCTTGTACTGAGAAATTAGCCTTTCAAACAGTTTAGATTGGGGGAACAGGGATCGGCAATATTTTATGGCAAAATCCCAGGGGAGGGTTGAAGGCAAAAATCCAGTATTGTAAACCATCTTACCCAGCACAATTTCAATTAAAAATAAATCGTAAATGCTCAGATAAGCTATTAGCATGTAAGTGTTAGGCTAACTTTCCACAGCATCTCTGAATTTTATAACCATAGTTCATATATAAAAATTTAGATTTTGGGGTTTAGTGCTCCTTTAACTACTACAGTGAACAGTACATTATTTTACTTTTTAATGTAGTTTCTGAATTCAGCATCTTATTTTTATACCCACAGAAAAACCTTGATCTGGTATAAGTTTTCTAACTAGTGGTAAATGCATTTTCTTAAGTAGAGGTCAGATCTTGAGTAACATTTTCTAAAGCTATTATGGCTAAGAACTATTAGACAGTATAATGGTAAGTGAGTCAATCCCTGCTGTGAATTAAATGATTTAAGGAAGAGATGGGAGGATAATTTCCACTTTATCTGTTGTGCATACTGAGAGCAGCTAGACGTTAGCTCTGTGCCAGCCACTGACACCCACTGTGGCAGTTCTAGGTACAGTGAGATTACTTAAACAAAATATTTCTAAAGACATTTTGAAACGTGGATATGGCAGGAAGCTTTTCAACATCCAGGGTGGTCCTGTTATCCAGAGTGTTTTTTCATAGCATATGTGAACTCCATTACATCTCTACAATAAACACAGTCATGGAAACTACAGTGCTCTCATTTATTTCTGGGTTACAGAAGCTAATCCTCTAGGAGTCACATGTGAGGTATCTATGATTATCCAATGTACTGAATTGTACTTGGTAGTGCACCCCATGGTCCTGATTCTGAGTCGGACAGATCTCTGTGCATTATTATTATCCTTTATTTATAATGGTGCCACAAGTGTTCCGCAGCGCCTTACAAAGTACATAAATAAGTGAACAAGAAACCAGTGACTTACAGTACAATATAGTGCAGGACAAGGACATTGGCACAAATGGTGACTTTCTGCATATAGTACATGCGCAGATGCAAATTTATGAATATTTGCGTATGTCCGTCCTATTCTGAGGTGGACTGAACTTGACTGGATCTGTTTTTCTGTGAAATTGGTAGTTTTGGCAGCAGCAATGCAATCACATGGGGACGCCCTGTCTCGCGGCAGTGTCATGGGCGTGCATCAAAAGCTCTGTGCAATACTGAGTCGTGCGTACAGGGAAAGGGAAGCCTGCTTCTGACAGATCCCCTGCACCCAGCATGGGGCTGGCACAAGCGCAGATACAAATGATAATGGTTGCAGTGGTCGGCGCAAAATCAATGAGTGGTATGGCTTCCCGCTCGCAGGAACACAAACCCCTGCATTAGCCCTAAGGATGTTTACATTAGCATAAGGTAGTGAATCAAATTACCGCGGCTACCCGCAACTACAGTCATTTTACGTCCGACTCAGAATCAGCTCCCATAGGTGCACTGCTGGTTTTAGGGTGTGCAGCAATCTAATTGGCTAATAAGATCAGTACAATATTTTTCGTATAGCGACCAATGCAGGGTTGGAAATAAAATGCACACCCAGCTTATTTCCATGTATACACAGAGCTGTACGTATCTCAAGATGTGTCCCCCTCTGCAGCAGCAGCAGCATAGGCATCTGACTCACTATATATCATTGCCAGTGTGTACTTGCACCTGCCCTATAGTAGGTGGAGAAGATAACCTCCGTACAGGTTACACATACCTCCCAACTGTCCCGAATTTGGTGGGACTGTCCCACTTTTCAGGCACTGTCCCGCCTTCCCACCCACGGGCTGCAGTGTCCTGCGGTGGGTGGAGGTTGGTAGGCCCCCTCTTATAAGCTGCTCTGCTTAGTATTCATTGCAGTCAGGGTCTGGGGGCATGCCCAGCAGCTCCCATAGCTCTGAGCATGCCCCCAGCATTACTAAATGGTGTGTCTGTGGCTCATGTGCATGGCTTTCCCAACGAGGTCTCACTCCTTGCCACGAGGCCACGCCCCAATTCCGGGTGCACGCAAAAGACCTGATCTGCATTTAGCAGTAGTTGGGAGATATGGGTTACATGCTGGTCTGCATGGGCCACGTTTGTGTGATCATTCCTTTATTGAACTGTACCTACATGAGACCGCTCCTTCCCTCCCCGCGCTCTCCAGTTTAATATGTGTAGAATTGTGCGAGATTCCCTATCCACATATACACTATATGGACAAAAGTACTTGGCCACACGTTTTAATTATTGAATTGAGGTGTTTCAATCAGACCCGTTGCCACAGGTGTATACAATCAAGCACTTAGCTATGCAGTCTTCATTTGTAAATATTTGCGATACAAAATGGGCCATTCTGTAGAGCTCAGTGACTTCAAGCGGATGCCACCTTTGCAATAAGACTGTTCGTGAAATTTCATCACTGCTGAGAATGCCACGATCAACGGTAAGTGATATTGTTAAAAAGTGGTAGCGTTTAGGAACAACAGCAACTCAGCCACAAAGGGGAAAACCACGTAAAATCACAGAGCGGGGTCAACGACTGCTAAGGCCACACTCTGCTTATTCCATAGCTGAAGAGTTCCAAACTTCCACTGGCAATAATGTAAGCACAAAAACTGGGCGGAGGGAGCTTAATGGAATGGGTTTCCATGGCCGAGAAGCTGCATGCAAGCCTCCCATCACCAAGTCCAATGGCAAGTGTCGGATGGAGTGGTGTAAAGCACACAGACACTGGACTGTGGAGCAGTGGAAACGTGTTCTGTGGAGTGATGAATCACGCTAATCTGTTTGGCAGTTAGATAGGCGAGAGTCTGGGTTTGGCGGATGCCGGGAGAACGTTACCTGCCTGACTGCATTGTGCCAATTGTGAAGTTTGGTGGAGGAGAGATAATGGTATGGGGCTGTTTTTCAGGGTTTGGGCTAGGCCCCTTATCTCCAGTGAAGGGCAGTCTTAAAGCTTCAGCATACCAAGACAATTTGAACAATGCTATGCTTCCAACTTTGTGGCAACAGCTTGGGGAAGGCCTTTTTCTATTCCAACATGACTGTGCCCCAGTGCACAAAGAAGGACTATAAAGACATGGTTTAATGAGTTCGGTGTTGAAGAAATTGACTGGCCCGCATAGAGCTCTGACCTCAACCCCATCGAGCACCTTTGGGATGAACTGGAACGGAGATTGTGAGCCGGGCCTTCTCGTCCAACATCAGTGCCTGACCTCATAAATGCTCTACAGAATGAATGGGCACAAATTCCCACAGAAACCCTCCCAAATCTTGTGAAAAGCCTTTAGAGAAGAGTGGAAGCTGTTCTTGCTGCAAAAGGGGTACGAGTATTAGAATACAATGTCATTACAGTCCCTGTTGGTGTAATGGTCAGGCGTCTGAATACTTTTGTCCATATAATGTATGCGCATTTGCTTAATGAGCATATGCAGAGTGAATTATTTGCACAATACACTATGCAGACATGTGTGTGTTCTACTCTACATCAGCCTAATACTCTACATTTTGCAGACTATTGCTTGCACCAATCACTGATCCAGTCAAATGGTAAAAGTGGGTTTCGGGTAATATAAGAAATCACTGGGAAGTTATGTGACCTTATTACACAGGTTACAGAAAGCCAAGCGGATAGAGGTCTGTCATTCCTAATAATTTACACTAGGGAGTCTCTTATCTCTTGCACAAAAAAAGGTTTCACTGAAGTTATGACCTTGTAAATCTTTGTTTATATAGATATTATTTACAAGAATTTTACATACTGTATAGTAGCGTCAATTGACTAATTATATTTTCTCCATGTTTACAAAATATTTAAAAATTACAAATTATAAGCTCCTTGAAGTTTTATCATCATCATTAATATCATTAATTATATTTATAATGATCATAAAAACGAAGCATTACTAAGCAAAAGTTAGTCACTGCTATTTCTTTGTCCGGCTTCCTCCTTAGACTAACTTCTTCAGTGGTCATGTAAAATATGAACTTATCAATGTGACTACAGAAGGATTAGCAAAGTTTCAAACAATGTGCCGAGTGACTGACGTATGTGGCATCTTCTGTGCAAGAGGGTGAACCGATCAGGGGTTGGCACTTCCCTGATACAAATGATAAAAGTGACATTTATGGAAAGACCTGAACTTTAAATTTGCAGAACAGAATAATGATGTTTTATCTTTACACTCCATTAGCCTTCTGGTAGTTTTCACAGGTTATGATTTTACATTTGCAGCAGCAATAGAAGTGTCCCTAAAAGCGACATAGGGTGCATTTTATACACATGGTTAGATGACTGCTCCATACATCATGCCTTTGTAATTGTAGCACCAAAGACGGTTATATAAAACCCTGGAGTCAGAAGTGGGAGTTCCCTGACTGATACACTTAAAAAATTCAATTATTTTTTATTGCTTCAATACGAATCCGTATTCAGCCCCCTTACCAACAAGGAGAAGATATGAATAAGTGTTGGACTAATGATTTATAGAGGATGATATTATGAATGTTCTATAGGCTTTGCAAAGCTGACTTCATGGTGTATAGAGCCAGCATCTCTTAGATAGGTAATTTAATTGGACATCTCTGTATTTACCTTCTGTTTCATGTCATTGTATGTTATTTATTTATATGTTGGGACATCATTAAACATACCTTCTAGCATGCAAAATCTGGACAAAATAAGCCCTGATCTGCTGCCCTGAACCGATCTGACCAGAAATACCCACTTTTGGGTGAAACGCTACCCGTATGGAGGTCTGCTTACTGGGTATGTACAGACAAAATCAGGACAGTTAGAAGGCATGATAAATAATAATAATAATAATAACAATAATGCCAGAGTACGGCTATTATACTGAACGCAAGTAATTAAATTACCAGATAAGGCATACACCAGAATGGGTATGATATGAGTGTGTGGGTGGATCGGATCACAAATGATAACATTTAAATACCATATTTCTGGATATTTGTGGCAAGTGTGTGTCTAGACCTATTAAAAATATAAAATTTTAAATTACCAACATGGGTCCCAGAGCACCCATTAAAACTACTTACTTTTCTTCTTTGTATGTGTGTCTAGATCACCTTATTGTATTCAATCTTTATCTCCTGCTCATCCATGGTATCCGCAGTTTTAAAGTTGTTTGTATGACAGGGACCCGTCATTTAGCCACGGTGTAATACTTGCACCAGTCCCACTCAGAGGTGTGGCGGTGCTGGTGCCACTGCTTTCTGATACTTATTTGTCTGCTAGCGACAGAGCTTGTTAGATGAGTGCGGCTGGGCGAAGTGTCTGCCAACTAGTCAAACTGTACCTTACATCTGATGTCATGGTAGGATGTACTGTATCCATTCTTCCTGCTCCGTGATACCTTACAAAGGGATATATTTATGTAAAATGCAATGGTGCAGTGGTAACTAACATATTATACCACAATGGGGAAAAACGAGTTACCACTGCAAATCACAAAAATTTACCCCTGCTCAGTAACCAGAGGTAAGGACCTCCCTTTACGAAAGCCCTGATGGGTGCGTAATGCTCTGGTAGTAGGCTTTGTTGCGTTCACCATTTAAAAGTTTAAGTCACATGCTCAGGACCGATAACCCACTTATGCACAGTAATTATTAACTCACATCTTCATACTGGGCATATGTGAGACAATTAGGCTGCACTTTCTCAGTGAAAATTGTCTTAAGTTACAGGCATCACAAGGTATGTAAGCATAAGACCATTCAGTCATGGCGTTATGTTTGCTTCAAAAACTGCATTAAGTCTAGTTTATCCCACTTTTGTAACTTGCCCTAAGACACCGATCATCGTAACATCTAACATCTAGGGATGCGGTAAAAACCAGTAATGATGGGACAGCATGAGAGATCTTAAAATAGTGATAACCCCTTTTTCTGCTGAAAAAATTCTGCTTAGTAAATATACTCCACAGTAGCTCATGGCGGCTAGAAATATAATTTTGGACAGGGGACCCAAAATTTGTAATTATGATATATGGTATCTAGATATATACATATATAAAATTGGTAGTGTGTTCCAGTGATTAATTAAAATAACATTAAGCATGAAATGGAAAACAATCTCAGAGCTACGAAGTGGTTTGTTTGTTTGTTTTAGTTAACATTTAATATGTAAAGATATAAGCCAACACTTGGATAAACCTGTATTTTCCAGGCTTTTCATTATGAATTTTATTGTGATATTTACTGTGTCTGATATATTACTCCTATATTATTCAATTCATACTATGAATATTTGTTATCCTGTGTTTTAAAACTATTATATTTTAAACAATGTTGAAATTATTGAGGTCATTTTGTGGCAAAGATTACTTATACATTTAAAGTACGATATATATGCAAATGGTTTCTAGTATAATTTTATAGAATTACCTGTTTAAATAACAATAAAACTCTCCACAATTAAATAAGAGAGATAGAGAGTTTAAAGCAATATTTGATAGAGTGACAATTTGTTCATGTAACATTTTGGCTACCAGGCATCCTGTAAATTATGGTTACAATTAGTTTTATAATTGTGGAATATCAATATGTGTTTATAACAATATATATATAACAAGCGCTAAATAAAAGTAAGAGAGACAAATTGTAAAAGATAATAATGATGTTTACAGCCCTTTTGGGGTAGTGTGATTGGAGCGGGTTGGAGGAAATGGGGACGCTATTTCCGTGTCCACACAAGGGTTCCAGATCTTTGGCTTGGCGAGTGTTGTTTTTCCGGTTTGGAATATCCGGTTTTTACCTAATTTGACTAATAAAGTTATACTATTTAAGGAGCACTCTGGAGATTGCCCCAGCTATCCTTGACAAAGCGCCGACATTGTTGTGAAACGCGTTGGAACAAAGTGAGAAGCAAAGCGGAAGGAAGCCGCCTGGGAGAACCATCCGTGTACCGCCCGAGGTCCGGGCGTCTGACGTCATCAAGCGGCGCCCCGGTTGAATACCATCTGACTGGCAGAGATCCCCGGTCTGCGAGGACAGGCAGACTTTAGAGGTAGGGAAAGTTTTAGAACAACACTTGCCAAGCCAAAGATCTGGAACCCTTGTGTGGACACGGAAATAGCGTCCCCATTTCCTCCAACCCGCTCCAATCACACTGCCCCAAAAGGGCTGTAAACATCATTATTATCTTTTACAATTTGTCTCTCTTACTTTTATTTAGCGCTTGTTATATATATATTTTTACAATTTACCAATTTTATCAAGCTGCTTACATTCAACCCTCCCCTCCCCTCCCCCCCTCCCCTCCCCATTTTATACAGTGCAGATTATTGTTTTTACCTTATTCATGTGTTTATAACACATTCACTGATATTATGTATGCGTCTTTGCCACGATGAAAACTTCTAATAAAAAGACTAAATATTTTTTTCACAAGTGAACTGACACATCTCTAAACACCAAAGCGACAACGTCTAATGCCAATCCGTTGTGTTCTTATTGTAGACTTTTTTGCTAAATAGTGGACTTGACACATATTATATAGGCCATACATGTATTGCCCGATTCCCTGTTCTGCTGACGCCACTTCAATCCGCCGACTCAGAGACATTGATGATCGGTGATCCATTGGCAGATCAGGGAAAAACAGCATGTTAATAATTCCCGTGTCGACGATCAAGATAATTTTTTGGTTGGAATCTGTGAATCGGGGATTTCCAACAGGTTGGATTTCTCCAACCACGGCAGAACGGAGAATTGGGGCAATCCATGACACATGTATGGATCTCGTTAATCCAGCCTGCTGTAGACAATCATTTTGAAACTTGAATTCGGGCGTGGCTTTACATGTTCAGATAATAATCAAAATGAGGCTTGCATACACCACATGCCATTCACCTATGTCAGGTGTGAGCAATACAGTGGGAATATACTGAACTGCAGTCATGTACATCTTGTCAATTACATTGCAGGTACCATTTCAAGCACAAAATTGTTGCACAATTGTGTTTGAACTGAGTGTCACAGCAGAGCAGACTGTTTTACATAGGTGTTCCGGTGATGAATTCCATCTTTGATTCGCGATTTAAGACAACAGTGTTAATTTTGTCAACGAAAATTCTGACTAAAATTAATTGTCAATTACATTTTTTTTGAGGACTAATAGTGCATACACACCGATCATCAACAATAATGATATCGTTGAACGATCTCCCGGGTGTGCTGGATGATCAATATCGATCATCCAGCACACCACGAATCCACCAATGATAGCCAAAGACCGGCGATCAATGATCGCGGGTCCCTATAGTTACCTGGTCGATATCGACTAGGTTGGCCTGCATGCACGGCCGATGGACGATATCGTTATCCCGTCCATACACGCCCGTGCATCGCAGGTCGTTTGTGGGTTGGAGGCACCGAAAAATGCACGATATGAACGATAATGTTTATATCGTGCACTTTAATCGTACCATGTGTACGCACCATAAGTTGTACTGGTAACTAAAATATAAACGTTTGTAATGAAAATTGCAATGTAATCTGTGTTCAATTTTAAATAAGCGACTAAGACTAAGCCTAAAACTAAATTCAAAATCCTAGTTACCAATACTACATACACATCTTTCTATTTCTAGATATTTGCAGAAAATAAATATGACCTTTGTGAAGGATATATGACTGTATTTTTATTGTATTTTGCACTTGGCATTAAATTGCATATGGTATATGGAAGGTGTACAAACAAGGGTATAAAGAGAAACAAACTGGCACAGGAATGATGTAGTCAGAGATGTTTTGAAAAACAAAAAGCAATCCCTAAAAGCAGCAAGCACAGTGGTAACTCCTTGCAATGCCCAAGCTAGGAGTTCAGTAATACTGGGCATACACTATGCAATTATCTGTCAGATATCTGTCCAATATGGCTGGTTGGAATGAAAATCTGGCAATGTATGGGAGCAAATAACATAGAAATTTGCTCCCAAACACTAGGAACGGACCAGATTTTCCTTCCCACCAGACAGATTTGACAGATATCTGACAGATAATTGCAGAGTGTATGCCCAGCATAAGGAGTGTCCAGGAAGAGTAGAGTCAGGTATTTGAGGTGGAGAATCAAGTAAACTCACAATAGTGTGATAAAAGAAGTTGAGTTGGCTGATAGGTTATTCGCCTTCTGTTATCCTCCTGTTTAACTCCGGTGTATATCCGACATTATGCTTAAAATCAAATTACACTTTGAAAATATACACCATGCAGCCTCCTTAACGTATCTATATTAAGCTGTTTGTACATTTTGATATAAAATGCAAATTTAGTAAATAGATGAATGGAAATTAAAAAAGAAAAAATGTAGAAAAGCTATTTTTTTTTTTACTTTGCATGATAATGTTACTTGCAGAAATCTTGGGAAAATGAGTATTTCATAGACACTTACAAGTAAAATTTGTCCTATAAAAAGAACAATAAAAAATTTTACATTCTGCCGCCTTAACATACTGTAATATATTTAAACTTGTGTAATTTTGTCATATGTAGAGATCAACTGGAGAATGTGCTTCGAATCAATGAAGACAATCACATAGATGAAATGTAATATTGCCATGATATGTCTGTAGGCAGCCAACCTGAACAGTAAGTGCTGTGCTCTGTTTCTGCAGATTTAGGACACGCTGTACTTGGCTACGTCTTACAAATCTGGAAAAACTGAAGTATGAATCTCAGGGCGTTACAGGACGGACTAAGGTGTGGTCTGTGGAAGTTCAAATTTATGAGTCCTTGGGGGCTACCCAATACAGACAGAGGCAATGCTGCTGCAATTCATTCATTGTGTGTGTGCTGTGTGCCCTTCCAAATGTACTGAAGCAAATCAATTTCCTTCACTTGCCAAGGAGGATTGGGAAGGGCCACTGACATCAGGCCAGCAGTGTCCCATTACTGCCTCCCTAACAGAAGACAGGGGAATGAAAGAAAGGTAACAGCCCTCTAATATTAACCCTCTACACAGCTTTTAATACCAGTAAATGTAGAACTTGGCTGGATGGTCTGATGTATAATTATAGAAGTTATATTAAAGACAAAACAAAAAGTAAAGTGACAAGTCTGGTAGGGAGTGAAATCATACTGACACTGATTATAAATGTCAGCTCATTATAGCAATAGGGGAGAACTTAACACTCCTTCATACTAAGTTGGTTATTGCTCGCAATCTATGAGCACCGGCCATGTTGATACCACAGTCTGCGCAGCATAATTTCTGAATTCTAATCTGACACTCATTTCTGCCACCAGAAGTTAAACAACAAAGAAAACAAAAAGAAAGAGGGAAGAGGGACAGAATGTCTTGAAGAAGAGGCTGCAGTTAGTGGAACAGTCCTCATATAGAAACCCTAACTCAAAACCACTTCCACTCCCTGCTATCCCGTTAGCTAAGTAATTTAAAGAAAGACCACTGTCTAACTCCTACGCAGACTTCACACGCCTCACGGTTTATCCCCTGTCAGTCTGATTGTCTTTCTGTCAGCCTTCTCAGATCAGAAACGCCCTACAAGAGCAGAGCTAGAGATCAGTTAAAAGTCCCAACACCACCACACAGGAGGTCTCTGACTGCATAAGAACTGCTGCCTATCATTGGTAACCTAAGTGTTACATTTAGTTGCAGATAAGAAAATCTGGCTATTGTCATTGGAGCAATCCCAAAGATATCATGGGGTTAGTCAGCCCATGGCTCTTGTGCACTGTCTATTATCGTAAAAGGTTCTGCTGAGTGAAGCAGATATAAATAGCACTCCTTCAAGGCATGTGATCAGAAGCCTGAATCGCTAGGCCATACTCAACATCACTCCCATAAATATAACCATTTACCTCCACATACAGAGCGTGTGTGTTTGGTACCCGCTCACACCAGCAAGTGGGACACACCTCCAAACAGTCCTAACAGTCGTGAAAAAAGTTGGGACGGCTGCATAGTCCCATATATTTAGGACTGTGCTGACAATTGGGGCAGTTGGGTTGTATTCATTGTGATAACTGAGGTAACAAGGATTCAATTCAACATCTGCACATTCATCACACAAGCCCAAAATGAATGGCATGTGACAGGCTCAACAGTTTTGCTACGTTATTGATGTATTATTGTAAAGATTTGTAAGTCACCACATAGTATATGCTACCATAACTTGTGAGATCATGAGCCATTCATAGATATGGGAAGAGGTTAAATATAGTTATGCCAAAACAGATCTTCATTCACTACTGATCAAAACACAGCATCATAATTTAAATGATGTTATGTTTTCATTGCCTTTGGATTCATTTTTGTCTGGATATATCCTGAAGGTGCTGCTGACAACCGCACCTGCTCTTTACAGGCGTCTATTAAACATTTATGGCTATCGTCCTCTGATTTGGCAGTATGTTTTAGCATGCAGCAGTAAAGGAGGGTGGACATTTTCATTGAGTTGGAATTCCGCCTCTTCAGCTGATTTTAGTGCAGCACTGCAGGCAGCAAGTCCAGGAACACGTAACTCTGTACAAAATTCAGAGATGTAGTCACTAAAACGTATTGCTACACATAACAACAGGGAATCCTGCCCAGCCACTCCAATTGTGTTTAAAATACAACCAGATCGACAGGCAGGATCCTCTGCTTACCTTTTGGAAGCCAGGCACATCAATATAGCTTTCCACCACAGGCTGTTAGTGTAGACAGATTTAACATTGGTAGAGGGCATGTCCTAGCTCAACTCTGCCCAGCATTGGTGTGCTGCATGCACAAGTGGCAGTATGAAAAATGACACCATTAGTAGCCCTTTCATCGCACAATGGTTAACCTTGAGCAAATGTGCACCCATTAGCTGTATTTTAACACTAATGGGTATATTTTCCTAGAATGGGCGAGAAGATTTTCTATCGCCACTTAGAAAATTTATTGTTTTGCAAAATTTACATACAAAATATCGTCGGGACAGAAGGGTGATCCTCCGTTCCTCGATGATACTGGCTATGGCTCTTACTAATTCACTAGCTAGTCATAGACCCCTATATCCATGTGTGACCCAGATTCACATGGACAAATTATTTTTCTGATAAGGCCCCCTGCTATCAACATCCAAAAGTGATAGAAGTACAGCCGGTGTATAATGTACAGATGCTGTTCTTATTGAATAGACTTTCCCATGATTTGCATGGGGAATCTATTTCCAAAGGTACATGGCGCGGTCTATTACTGGTAGCTGGGTATCACCAGTGCAGCCAATGCCAGCTGGATGGCTTCTTAAATAAAATTAAGCCCTATCTGGCAAAAAAATAAAAATCGGCCATTTTCACTAGAGATAGAGCTTTTTTCCATTTTGTAAATATGAGGACCACTATGGTCAAACCAGCAAACAAGCTTTTTTTTATTGTGCAAACCAGGATACTAAGTTGTTGGTAACATCATTTATTACATACTAGTTACAGTATACAGTTATGACCAGAACAACAAATTCAGTATTACAGAATATAAATAAACGGATTGTGGTCTCCTACAAAACAAAGCACAAGTGGAAATAAAAGCATCCTCACAACATTTGTTAGATTTGGTAGATAGAAATAAGCCTAATTTATTACTGGCATTTGCTGCTCTATTCAGCAGGAATTGGATAGCTTAGTAATGGATCTGACAGACACGGAGCTGGTTACGTCCAGACCACATCATAAATTAACTTTTTCAACTATGGCTAAGTAAAAACTCATGTTTTACTCTTCCCTTATGCAGGAGCCAAACAAAACAGTCTTCTGCATTTTTTCGGTATTCATTGATGAAATCACATATTAGCCTGCAATTTAACCCCTTAAATGGCGGCAATACAAAATGTTTACTGTATTTTTCAACTCAATTACATCTCTTATTTAATACAAACCATTACAGTTTGTGGATTACCAAATACAGTGGTTAAGTGAGTTTTTAAGAGCAAACCTCTTTCATTGTGGAATCAGTTAAAGGTGAGTGCCACATAGGGGCAATATCTTTCAAATAAAGTAATAGAACAATGATGGCCCATGTGCCTGGCGCCCACATGGTTCAGCAGGAGTTAACCTCCACTTGAGGCTGTAATGGAATTTCCTCCCTTACCATGAATGGCTTGAAAATCTGAAGACTCTGACTGTCCAATTACAACTATCCAATAGCGGTAGTTTACTTCAAACTTACTGTTGGTAAACAAACATTTATCTATATATGTGTTAAGGAGAGCGCATAACCCCAGTGATATCACGTTAATCATCGTATTTAGCCATGTCGTTCCGCAGCAACAGGGAGTACCTTGCCAAAGAGTGCATCACATGACTGAATGTAAGCCAATCAGTCATATCTATTTCTCTTGATGCCCTTTTGAATTGGGAATAAACCATTACTGAGTCTCCAGGCAACTAGTATGAACATGCTAGGCCATTTCAATAGGGTGTAGCACCCTGCCCGTTTTATAAGCTTGAAATGTGCCCTACCCTTTTCCTGAGTGCCATGGATGCCATAGATGCAGGTACTGCCACTGTAAGAAGTATCCATGTGCATACTGTGCATAATGCAGATCATCCTGGTATGTTCCTCCTCTCTCTGTGCCAACCATAACTTCCCCACAGCAGACGGAGGCAGAAGTGACAGCGTCACATTGGCTAACATGGCCTAATGGGGCCCATACATCTGCCATCAATTGGGGCCATTTCCAGTTCTGCAGATGACTGGGTCAGGGGATTGTGAAAATCCAACATTTTGGAAAATCCTGATTGGCCGATACGGACTCACAAATTATGGGAATCGGCGAATCAGAGATTTTTAACATGTTGTATTTTCCCGATTCCCCGAGAAATCGCAGATCATCGTAGTCCGCAAATCATCAGGAATCGGAGAATTGCCCGGCAGATGTATGGCCCGCATAAGTTAAACTCCCCTGCCAGAGTTGTCCTGTAGTGAGTGATAAGGCATCCCTGCTCTAAGATTCCCTGCTCTAAGATTTCCCTGCTAGCTGGAGCCTGGGCTTCTGACTGTGGCAGCACCTGCCGTTTAATTGGTGACGGATAACATGCGCTTCCCTCTTGCAGACCAGCTTCCCTATGTGGGTCTGTTTATTAAATATAAATATTCATTTTAAAGAATTACAGGTGCTTTAGTGAAAAACTAATAATACAGTACTAAAAAAAACTTAAATAATATTCAGTGTGTCAATTTGCACATAAAATATTGAGGGGGCTTTAGCAACGCGTTCAAAATTTTGCCCTTAAAAATTATAATGAGACCTCCTGAGTGATCAGTCCAAACAAATCCTAGAGTGAACACTACACAGCAGGGGTAAAGTGGGCCCGGAACTGTGTTCCGTCACTTCTATTTGGAGATAGAACCAGTTCCGCCTCCTCCGGCCCACCTCAGCCCGGCGCTGCAGGAAGGCTTCATTTGCCGGGCGCTCGCTGAGATTTTGTTACCAGTTGGCGCTCAGCTCCTTCCCAGCAGCACCAGCCGGAGGCTGGAGCTCACCAGCTCCCGCAGTGTGCACTGTGGGAGAGGCGTAATACGCCATCTCTCCCATAGTTCCAAGGAGCAGCCAGGAGGACCGGACGACAGCGGACACAGGAGCGAGGTTTAAGGTAAGTAATGATTTTTTTCTTTTTTGGGTGTGTGTACGGGACTACTACAGGGGACACTACTACAGGGGGCATTACTTCTACAGGGGGCATTACTTCTACAGAGGGCATTACTATTGGGGGCATTACTTCTAAAGGTGATATTACTTCTAAAGGGGGCATTACTATTGGTGGCATTAATGCAGGGGACATTACTGCAGGGGACATTTCTATTGGCGGCATTACTACAGAGGGCACTACTTCTACAGGGGGCATTACTATTGGGGGCATTACTGTAGGAGGCATTACTGTAGGGGACATTTCTATTGGGAAAATTACTACAGGGGGCATTACTATTGGGGGCACTACTACAGGGGGCATTACTACAGGGTGCATTTTATAGGGGGCACTGCATAAGTGGCACCATTCCTGCGGGCACTGCATAAGGGGCACCACTACCATGGGGTCTGCATAAGGGGCACTACCACTGTGGGCACTGCATAAGGGGCACCACTACTGGGGGCACTGCAAGCATAAGGGGCACCAGTACAGTGGGCATTACATAAGGGGCACTACTGCTGTGGGCATTATGTGTAAGGGGCACTAGTGCTGTGGGCATTGTATAAGGGGCACTACTACTGTGGGCAGTATGTGTATTAGGGGCACTATTAATGTGGGCATTGTGTATAAGGGGCACTGTTGTGTGTCATAATATGAATAAGGGACACTACTATGTGGTGTACTGTGAATCAGGGGCACTATGTGTGGTGTAATGTGAATACGATTGTGCTACTGTGTGGCGTAATTTGAATTGGAAATACTATTGTGTGACCACGCCCCTTTTTTCAGGCGCGCGCCATGCCTTTATTAACGACATGCCGCAGGGGGTTGTGAGTTCCGCCACTTCTCTAGGACCACTTTAAGCACTACTACACTGGTCATGGAATTAATCTGTAGAACAGAGACACACACTTAAAATAAAGCACGGCGGCACAGTGGTTGTTACTGCTACCACATATCGCCAGGGCCATCTGTTATATTCTGACCAGTGTACTATCAGTGTGGAGTTTGTGTGTTCTCCCTGTATGTGCATGGGTTTACTGTGGTTTCCTTCCACACTCCAAAAACAAGCATGTAGGTTAATGTTAGTGTGTGTTAGTATGTATGTATGCATGTGGTATAGCATTCAGACTGTCAACTTCAAGGACTGATGTAAATAATTCTCTGTAAAATGCTCCGTAACATAATGGTGCTGTAGCAATAAAAAAATTTAAATAAAACATAATAGCCACTTTCTATTTCCAAACTCCAACTCTATAATGGTAATGCTATTGTTTATTTTATTTTTTTCAAACAAAAATGCTACAATTTCTCCTTTTTGTAGAGGTGCTGCCTTATGTCTCTGACAAATCATTTTAAATTCCCATTTTCTTCTTAGCTATAATATTTTACTTCTCTACTGTTTTACCAATCTAATTCCAGCTAGCTGCTGGAAGGCTGTCAAAGAATACACCAGTCAATGAACAGATGCATCCTCCTAATTCCATTGCACTCTCCCCGGGTTCCAAGTCTTAAACTATATTCATTTATTTTCTGCACACAGTAGTGCATTGGCAACAGAGTAATTGCATATAACTTTCTCCTAATTATGCTGCATAAACTGATAAAAGTATCCAGTGAGGGTCTTGCACATAAAACCCATGGACTTTAGTCAATAGTGCTTGGGGTCCTACGAAAAATTTCTATGCATGAATAACAATTTCCAAATTCTAATCATTCTGCAGGAAAGGGAATGTTTACATTGGAATATAAAAGTCATTATATATTTCTTTTGGAGCATATGAAAAGCTGCCAGGGCCCAACATGAGTATGATTTGGAGTGATGCTTTCAAGGCTAAAAAGAAGAATTTATGACGTCCGTAGATATGGAAAGGCGAGACTGCACTGCAGTGTCTCCGGGCAGTGATGTGGGGATAAGACTTTCCAATCCAAGGGGCTTAGTGTGTCTGGTGCTGCTTGTTCAATTATTCCACTCACACTACCAACTAACCTGTATAGAGGAAGGCAGAGGCCTGCAAGGTGGTTTCAAAAAAAAGTAATAAAAAAAGTAATAAAACAATAATTTTTAAATTGGAATTTAATGTAGCTAGAAAATTACATAGACAGCTATTCAGCCTTCAATTTACTATTGAACCCGCACTGGTCTATATTATTAAGGGCCATATTCATTATGTTAATTAATTGTCAGTGCGGCCGCCCACAAAACGGCAGGCGTTCCGTCGGGAACGCCTCCGTTTGTGTAGCCACCCCCCGTCCCGCCTACAAAACGGGGCGAGCTGTCGATCACCATCTCTCTCTCCGGGGCTTGCGCACGCGCAGTGCGGCCGTTGCGCGTGCGCAGGGCCTTAACATCGACCCGGTTGCGAGCGCTCAGCGCTTGCGACCAGGTCTGAATGAGGCCCTTAGTCATCAAATGCTACTAGTTTAGTATGAGGGAAGGCATGATGAGGTTAAACTCTGACTCATTGGATTACTATCTGAATGATCTCAAAGAGAAGTCAGGCAGCCCTGCTCACACAACCTCACACTCAGAGGAAGAGTATTGACTTCACAACCTGTCTGAGCAGCATGCCATAGGTGTTGGAATGAAGCAGCAGAATCATGTCTCATTGAGTAAAACTGTAAGAGGACAATGAGAGGGCAGAGAGCTATGGATGGGCAGTGACATATGGAGTGAAGGGACAATGAGAGAGCTATGGAGGGGGCAGTGAAAAAGCTATGGATGGGACAGTGAGAGAGCTATGGATGGGGCAGTGAGAGAGCAAAGGAGGAGGCAGTGAGAAAGCAATGGGTGGGGCTGTGACAGAGATAAGGAGGAACAGTGAGAGACATGGTGGGAGACTGGGAGCAGTGAGAGAGACATGGTGGGGGAAGTGAGAGAGCTATGGAGGGGGAAGAGAGGGATATATGGAGAGGGCAGTAAGCTATATATGGAGGGAGCTGAGAGATATGGAGGGGTAGAGAGAGAGATGAAGGGGAAGTGAGAGACATATGAAGGGGCAGCAGTGGCATCACTAGAGGGGTGCGGACCGCATTGGGCAGGGCGGTGACAGAGATAAGGAGGAGCAGTGAGAGAGCTATGGAGGGGGCAGTGAGAGAGCTATGGAGGGGGCAGTGAGAGCTATGGAGGGGGAAGTGAGGGATATATGGAGAGGGCAGTAAGATATATGGAGGGAGCAGTTAGAGAGATAAGGAGGAGCAGTGAGAGACATGGTGGGAGCAATGAGAGAGCTATGGAGGGGGAAGTGATGGATATATGGAGAGGGCAGTAAGATATATGGAGGGAGCAGTTAGAGAGATAAGGAGGAGCAGTGAGAAACATGGTGGGAGCATTGAGAGAGCTAAGGAGGGGGCAGTGAGAGAGCTATGGAGGGGGAAGTGACAGAGATAAGGAGGATCAGTGAGAGACATGGTCGGAGCAGTGAGAGAGCTATGGAGGGGGCAATGAGAGAGCTATGGAGGGGGCAGTGAGAGAGCTATGGAGGGGGCAGTGAGGGATATATGGAGGCAGCAGAGAGATATGGAGGGGTAGAGATAGAGATGAAGGGGAAGTGAGAGAGATATGAAGGGGAAGCAGTGGCATCACTAGATGGGTGCGGACCGTACCGAGTGTCACCCTCCGATGGGGTGACACCAAAATGTCGGCTCCTCCTTAGTGACCAGGAGCTGCACTGTGATGTTAATGTGCATGGCCCGACTCCAAATCACTGAGGAGGAGCTGGCAGTGCAGGGAGAATGTCTGGGGGCAGCCCGGCATCTCCGAGCAGTGAGTAAGTGAGGGGGCATTGTGAGATGTCTGTATGTATAGGATATGGTTCATTTATGGAAACCTTAAAAAAAGGTTTTTTTTGCTGCCTCCTTAATTTGAAAATTAGGTCAGTTGAAATGGCCATTTCTGTATAAACCTGACATAAATCACATTCATCATTGACTGTAATGCAAATGGCTAGGGGCTTGGAGCCGGCTGGTGCAGGATTTCAGATGTTATGCATGCTTGGACGCACACTTTATCGGTTTACATTTTCTGCATCTATGTAATAATTTCACAAGGTCTCCTGAATGCGTGCAGTGTGGAAGCTGGGAAGACAGGACAAACCTAGAAGAGCAGCCTGGGAACTTGATGGGACAGAGCAAGGGGCCAGGCATAGGGGGGAGACTTGCAGGACGGAGCTATGGGGTGATGGATGGAAAAGGAGGGCTGTCAGATGGAGTCAGAGTCACCATTGTTGGGTGCCATTTTTCTGTGCAAGCAGTGTTACTTGTGCCAGTAAGTATCTTATTAAAATGTCCCATTTTTAGATCCAATGGATGTGAGGTGCGGTGGGGTCGAAGTGATTCTTTGACCCAGGTGAAAGTCTTGCTTCACCCCTGCAGCTGGGCAAACAGCAGCATTGTTTTATAATACAGAAAGGGTCTTCAACAAGATAAGACTGTGATAAATAGACATTCTAGAACACTGCACATAACAAACCAGAAATCTGCATCATTCTAAAGGTATACAACACTCTGATATGACAGTGTTGAATTGGATCTGCTCCATCCAGGCACTTTATGACTCAATATTCATGAGAATATGAATTAATGAGACATCATTAATGAATGGTTATATGCATTCTGAGTATTAGTATCACAGAAAAAAAATGGGGTTGGTCCCGGGGTTGGTTGGAGCGGAGAGGTAGCAGGCGGCGTTTGCGCGGTCACACTTGTGCGGAGACTGGATTCGCAGGGACAGAGCTTTCTTGCAAGCTCTGTCCCAGTATGCAATATGTGATACATCCTTGCCATGTATTCAAATATCGCAATGTGAATTTGGGCGATATTATTACATCCCTTCCGCATCTGAGGTACAGATTGTGATAAATATGCCCCTTTGTCTCAAAACACAAAATAACAACATAAATGGACATATTTTATTATTGGTGCACAGAAACAATGTGCCGTAACCCATAGCAAACAATTATACACTTTTTTTTTATTTTTTTAAACTGTACAAAAAAAAAACGACCATTGGAATTTGATATGTACCTATAGGTAACTGGTCGTTTCTTGTGCACCAGTTTTCTGAAATGTCTGGTAAAGGTCACTAAGTTAATTTGGTTACCTATCACTGCTGTGATGTGGAACCAATGTTAGGTGCAAAGTTTGGGCTCAAAAATAATATTTCAACAGCTGTAGTTTACTCCCGAGCAACATAGTTAGAAACAAAGTAAACAAGGCAGCGTACGGTATGACAACATGTCAAACGTGGTTTGTACCTACTAAGTGCAAAGTGCAGTCACTGTGAGAAATGATGTATCCAAAAATAGCCCAATAAAGAAACTGTAAACCAACTGAAGAACTAAATTAATTTCTAGATTATATGACAATATAAAAGAAACACTTCTGACATATGAAAGTTTGCAGCAGGGATGTGCATGCCGGGCATCATGCTGTACCATTACTTCCTTACCTGTAGGGGTGCTGCTGCGGAATGAGGAGGATGGGGTGATAGGTGGAGTGACCGGAGGGGTGAGGCTGCCGCTGCCATGGCGGGGTGGTGTGGACACGTTTCCACGGGATACGGAGCTTGACAGTGTCAGTGAGAGCTTGGGTTGGATTTTTTTCTTTAAGGTTTCTTGTTCACGTCGAGCTGCATCAGTCATAAATCTAAGATAAAATAAGATAATAATCAAATAGAACCTATACAAAAAAAGTACAGTAGAACTAATGCAATATCAAAAATATCTAACATTCTGGATATTTTGAAGATCATAGAAGTTACTGCTCCAGGACAACTTTGTTATGGTGCATACAAACCGTCAGATTTTAAAAATCGTTCAATTGTTTATATCTGACACGTGAGCCTGCAACGATGAACGATGCGTGTTCCCGCTTGTCAGATAACGATATCTGAAATCTGATGTGTTTGCAGTCAGATTTGGACGATTCCGATTCATTTTAATAGTCAAATTTCATTCAAATCGTTCAAATCATTGGTCAAATCGTTCAAATCGTTCATCTGACAAATCTGACCGTGTGTATGCACCATTACACCACTTCTGCAGCCTCCTCCCCACATTGAGGACCATGGACCCTAACCTCAAATATAAAAGGTAGAAAAGAAAGTAATGTATTCTGCCAGTAATAATATGAAATATCAGAGATTGTTTAAGATGTCAGTCATTCATAAGATAAAATGGCACAATGAGGAAACAAAGAGCAGCCTGTTGCCCCTAAAAATGTGTTCCCCTAGGTTCAGGGCCTTGTGGCCTTTATGCAAATCTGGGCTCGCCATGAGCCTTAGACCAGCTAGAGACTTACTAGTAGGCTGGATGTCGAGGTGGAATGTCTGACACAAGTAATACAAGCAGTTGTACGGATTCTCCCCAAGGCCTTCTAGACATTCCTCAAACATCTTTATATTGTGCATCACAGGAATCCTGCCCTTATCATGCACCCATGACTGTGAGCCAGCCTCATGCATATTGGTCTACTCATATAATAATACATTCTATTTCTTTACTGTTACTGTTATGTCCTCCTTTCTGGATTTAACAAACAGCGGTAATCTAAGATTACAGCTGTTTGTCACAGCATCATTCTTGCCATCTTTAGATGGTGAGAGCGATGCAACCCCATTGATGGCAATGGGCTACCTGACGCTGCCTTTCCGGCTTCAGTGAATCCGCGTGCATGCACATTACACATTACACAAGCATCCCCGTCTATTGCAGCGATAGGCTGCCAGCAGCCCAGCAGAGGACCACGCCGGAGGGGTAAGTATTGGTAATACCAGTGTCTTTTTCGTTTGTATCACAGCGATTCTAAATGAAAAATGCCGCTGGTGTTTACCTTGGTTGATAAATGGGGGCCTTAAATATATTGAGTAGGAAATTAGGTGTGTGTTTAGTAGAGCATTAGCAGTATTACACAATATATTTGCAAAAAAAAGCCTTGGTAAGGTTACGATCTGTCCGGGAAATGTCAAATATATCCTGAGTAGTAATTCCAGGCTATGGGTCGGGTTTCCCTGGTGCACAGTTTCCTACCTCTGGTTGTCTGAGTCTCACTACTGATTGGTCTGTTGTTGCAGTCATATTAAATATTATAAAGGAGCCTACATCATTACTAAATCACAGTCTATTTCCTATTGGTTAGTTTGACAGCAGCCACATAAAACTTTTAATTGATTGATTAATATCACATCAGATAAAAAAAGAATGATTGCATGTGGTGCCATAAGCTATAGATAACTTACCCAAAATATAAAATCACATCAACAGGATAACACGCCATCAATACTCTGTCTACAACAGAACATTAGCCATATTTTTAGTCCCGAGAGAAATCTATATAGAACTATTCACTGACGGAGAAGCAGCACACTGCTGGGTACAACAGGCGAGTTACGTGCTTCTGGGCACAAGTAAGCTGGCGAAACTCAGTTTGCCGATGTAATCTTCACTGATTTTGAGGAAACTGAAGATAATTGCTTTTATTTGACTAATTCCCTGACGTGCCCCGATAGGCTTCTAGAAAACTGTTATATCCATACCAACATACCAGTGCCATGGCAGTGTGGTAGCACTGGACAATTTTGTACAGCATCATCTATATATCTGCAGATGACGGTTGTTCATACATCATCTATATATCTGCAGATGACGGTTGTTCATACACATTGAACAACCAATATCTAGCCATGGGTCTCGCTGGCCGGGGGTCGTGACGCGCCCTCCTCCCTGCGGCCTCTGCAGCAAGTGTATGGGTGGTCGGCTGACCGACCATACACACAGCAGGATGTGCAGATATATCTGGCATCGGCTGTGCTGCACAGCTGACGTGACATGTTGTCTGTACACACTGGCCGACGAACCCACGATATACAGTCAGGTGCATAAATATTGGGACATTGACAGAATTTTAAGATTTTGGCCTCTATTCACCACCACAATGGCTTTGAAATGAAACAAACAAGATGTGCTTTAACTGCAGACTTTCAGATTTAATTTGAGGGTAATTACATCCAAATCAGGTGAACGGTGTAGGAATTACAACGGTTTCTTCAGTGGTCCGCCTCCGGTCCTCCTAATCTAGAGGTGGGCATTAAGCGGCCCCCCAGCCCTATTCGCTCCATCAGTCCATGAGAATCAGGAGCCGGCCAGCCACTTTTGACAGCATTGCAGTATATGACACAGACCTAGTAAAGTGCAGTGTTTATAAGTATCTTCATGCCTTGCAGTATATATATATATATATATATATATATATCTATCCAAAGTCTCCTTATATAAAATAATAGAAGATCTATCTATCTATCTATCTATCTATATACATATATATATATATATTTATACGTATATATCTATTTATCTAAACATACACATATATATATATATATATATTTATATAGATAGATACAGTATATACACATATGTATATACATATATATGTGTAGGGTTGGGTTTGCTACAGTTGCAATCCCAACATCCGTAGGTAAGTACTCCAAATACTAATCTCTACCCCTCCCCTTAACCCTCCCTCCCCGGTGACTGAACCTAACCTCCCCCCTAGTGCCTAAACCTAGCCTCCCCCCTTCCTGCATCGTAAACCTAACCCTCCCCCCTTAGTGCCTAACCTTAACCCTTCCCCTAGTGCCTAACCCCACACCCCAACCCTCCCCCCTAACCCCTGATACTTACCTTCGGGATGTTGGCAGTCGGTATTCTGTAGCCGGCATATTGTCCGTCGGCATCCCGTCAGCCGGAATGCTGACTACACCCCATATGTATATGTATGTATATAGTATACAAAAATATTTATCTCCATTTCTGGTGTTCTCTTTGCACATATGGGGTGCACTATGGGATATAAGGTAAGCGCTTTTTAATATAAATGTTTGTATCCTGAAGACAGTGCTGAATAAAGCAGAACTGAAACGTTAATAATACATACTGTATACTGCTGTTCGTGTTTTTGGCCCTAGTGCCGCACCTCCAGAACATATATAGAAGATATATGTGACATGTATTTTCCGTACAGTATGCTGCAGCACAGTGGCGTAAGTTCATCCCAGATGCCCAGAGGAGACAGGCTAAATACAAACAAAGGCAGCAGCTGATGGTCTGATATGGAGCTCTCCACTAGTGTATGGTGGCTTCTCTGGTGCCGGGAAGGGGTGCCATGTAGTGACGGTACACTCTGGGTACATAGTTACAGCCCTAAGTGGGGTGAATATGTTGTGGGCAAATGGAGGAGGTGCCCCTTCAGAGCTGGAGCCCGGCGGAAGCTGCCTCCATTGTCTCCCATAGTTCTGCCCCTGCTGCAGCATGTTTGGTGTGATGGTCATCATAATGTCTCGCCGCTGGTGACTACTAATACATATCTTTGGCAGGCAGAATGTTTAATAAATCTTTTTTTTTGGGGGGGGGTGGGGGTGTAATTGCTATTTTATATTTATTGCACCCCTGAACGTTTTTATAATAAATGAGGTCAGCAGATAAATGAGGACAATATGTAAATAAGCATGACCCTTTTGAAGTTATGTTATATAGTAAGCACCATTATGGCATAGTATAAAGCATTGTGGGCCTGATTGTGAGTCAGACGCAGCAGCGATGTTGGACGCAGTGGAGCGGTGGCACCACGCATACATCAATGGTGTTTATACAGAGGGCAGTACAGAGTCAGATACACTCACACAGAAGTGCATCAGCAATGTGCTGGGCATTCCTGGGTGGTTACAGGGGGTTGCCTGATCAGACTGAGATGAAGGTTAGGGTGTGTTATTGGAGTGACACAGGAGTGTTGCTGAAAGTGGTTGCATACAGAGACGCTGCGTCACTTATACTGTAGACCATACTTAGATGGATAATCTGCACCTAGCAGATGATGTGACTATTGATAACGTCTAAAGACGCACTAATATGTATTGCAGCATCTGTAGACGCTAACAGTGGGTGTCTCAGTCCTTGCATTATCAGATGCATGGCTGTGCACCATGTTAGGAGTTTGTAGCGACATTAGGATAAGGTTGCAGATGCAACTGCGGCAAAGGATGCACAGACGGGCGCTGCAGCTTCCCATGCAGAATCAGGCCTTATGAGAAAATACAAAATAAAATTATTCCATGAGTCTAATGTAGATCTTTAAGGTGCTGTTATAGTCTTCATTTCTGCAAAGCAATATCAATATTATAAATGTGCTGGGCATTTCTGGGTGGCTACAGGGGGTTGGCTAATCAGACGCAGATGTAGCGTAGTATGGGGGTGTTGTTGGAATGTTGCTGAAAGTGGGTGCATAAAGATGTGCTGAATCTCTCACATTAGAGGCCGTACTCAGATGGATGAAATGCAAGTTGCATAGGGCTGGTGCAAGTTTTGATGATGCGACTGATGGTGGCTTCTAAAAAGCACAACAAGTATTATAGCAGCGTCTATAGATGCTAAAAGTAGGCTTCTCAGACATTCCAACGCACGGTTGTACACCATGCAAGGGGTTAGTAGAAGAATCAAGTGCGTCCAACTCAGAATAAGGCCCTAAAGAGGAGAGAATCCCGCCCCCTCAGCAGACTCTACCCTCTCAACATACCCTGTCCCATTAGGGCTGCTTCTAAAAATTTCCCGGGCTGGTTTTCCATCCCAATCCGCCCCTGCCCGTAACCCACCTTAAATGAGCTGGCACTACATGCTTTTATTCCTTTCCTATGGGAGTAAGAATCGCTGATTCAGGAGGAGTTCAGACATGTACGTAGCTCTGGGACACAATGGGTCGTTCATGCGTAAGCCAAGTGTTCAGAGAGCACGCCATGAGTGTGTAGGCAGGATTGCAGGCTGTGCAGAGTTGTGCGTATGGCGAAATATGGCTGATTTTCGACATAACTTTTACACCATAGGGCTAGTGCAAATGTGCGCAGATAGCGATATTAGCTACTTCTGTAAGCAGGTGGATAGGGGCGGTGCGACCTCATAGAAGCGGCCAACTCTGCATAACGGTGATGATACACATTTATTTCCTTGCACTCAATGCTTCCATGGGGCTTTGAATAAGTCTCAGAAGAATAAGTTCTAATATTATAACCAAGAATATACCAGGACCCATCTGTATTGTCTTATTATCCTTAACAGTCAGATCAACATTGTACAGAACGTGCATCGTTTTGGGCAATGCAACACATTTGGTAACAGTCTGAATGTAACTATAGCTTTTAGTTTGAGAATGTATTTGCAAAAGTCAGTTACATCTTTGCCATGGGAAGATTTATTAGGCAGGCCAAAACTTGGGTTTGTAAAGCATGCTAAGGTTTTGTTCTGCAGGACTGAGTCTCTCTGTAATGTCACAATGGTTCAATTAGAAATAATATGTTTGGAAACATTAGCCGAGACAAAAGAATGGAAAATATCTGCAATATAATGAAAGCAAATGGAAAACGTTCATAACATTTGGATGCTATGGTTAAGTAACAAGTTGGTACTCATTTCCAAAGACCATTTGTGCTATAAAAACAAATGAACCATAATACAATTAAGAAAATAAATTGTTTAAGTATTCATTAAGTTATTGCCAAATTCAAAGACAAATGTAGTTTGTCACTAACAAAATATAGGAGGCCAGTGCTCCAGAGAGCCGTAACAGTGGTGCATGTATCTCACCCACACCCTAACCAGCCATATCATAGCCTGCATCCGGAGGAATCAGTAGTGTGCCTCCACTCTGTGACCCGACCCAAGTTTACTGGCTACCATGCAAATTACACTGTACAACAAATTAATACTTTTAATTTATTATTTCCTTTCTAAAAATAGTCATACATTACTAATTTGAGGTCAAGAAAAACTAAAATGATTTCAGAATGTTTTTACTAGCTCTATTTTTGAGCTACACTACTTGCACTATACTGTATGTACATTAGTAATATAGTCATAGTGAAAAGCTATTTTAAAATAATCTGATATTTTCTTGATAGAAAATAAATAACAGTTGTTTTAATTCAATCAATCACAAATAAGAACACAAAACGAAACAAACATACAGCATACGAAACAAACATACAGCATACGAAACAAACATACAGCATACAGCATACGAAACAAACATACAGCATACGAAAGTACTATCTAATATAGTGGCCTATTCTCTTTGCTTGTCGCTTGTACTCCTCTTCTGGGGCATCTCTTGTCACTAGTGATTCATCTACCCTGATATCTTTGTTCCATTGCTGAAATGTCTTGGTGGAATCGCTCACTATGCTTGTCCCTCAGTGCACCACAGTTATCTTGTGGGGGTAATCCTGTGAATCGCATATATTTGAATAGGGGAGGGGACAAATAACGGATTCATTTAATTGGGTCATTAGGCCCCGCCCCCTCTGCACGGAACGCAGATTGCTGGTAAGATTCTCTCCATTCTGCCCACTTCACTAGGAATACCTCTACATCGTCATAAATGGGCTATATCTCGGAACTCAGAGCTAACTGAGAGTTTTAAATGTCATATTCATTCTTTGCATGCTGAAATCAATTAGAAGTAACTATTTTCACATCGGAAATATTTTCATTGTTGTGCAGTGTTATAAGTAATTACAACATATTATCAGCATCTAACTGCACAACTAAGCGCTAACCTGCATAAACGGGTTGTACACTCCTCTTGTACTAAATGCTGATCACTGTTTTCACAATTTGCTACAGCAAAGTCTGAAAGGGGGGCTGTGTTCACTGCTGCAGGGAGTGTTTGTGAGAAGTGCAAAATCAATCAAATGATTCACTCTCTGCCACTGATTAGTAATGGCCATCGACCATCAATGATTAGCAATGGTTGATCTGATGTTTCTCCTCCATCAATGGCAGAGATGTGGGCAATGTTTTTTTTTTTCAACCGGCCGAAAGTGCACAGTGCTTAGCACCGCCCCCTGTCATGTCTGTTTAGCTCTGCCCCATTCCCTGATTGGCCTGCTGCCTTCATAGGCCCACCCCCTTTTGTTATTTACCCAGAACCTTTACAGCACTGATGCCCATCTATGGCAAATACTGTCAATGCTTCCCCATCAATGATTTCCTGCTATCGATGTAAAGTGTCAAATGGGAACATCAATGGTGAACCATTCAAATTTTCTCTCTGACACTGATGCTTTCCATTAAGGCACTAATACTTTCTTCTCTGGCTCTGCTTTCCTCTCTCGGCCGTCGCTATTCGGGTCTCGCGCATGCGCACGACGGAGCTACCTCCGTCGTGCGCATGCGCACTAGGGCACCATCGACCCGCTTGCGAGCGCTCAGCGCTCGCGAGCGGGTCTGAATCAGGCCCTCAGTACAATGACTCACTGACACTTGGGGTCTCAGATCAATGTATCACTGCAAACTCGATGAGAATCCACCATCAATCTCAGCGCAATTCTGTCAAATACAGTCAATCAGCTGTGGATTTCAAGATCAATAGGATCTGTATAGGCATTGATGACAATTATCTAAAAATGGGACATGTTATATAAATAGAGTTATATATAAAAACATGACCCCCCCCCCCCCCGCAAAAACAAACAAACAGATAGCCAGCCCTAGGACTCAGCTTATTCTGGTATTGAAGAATATGCCATGAAGTGATGAGGTTCCCCTGAATACCAGCAGTAGGAGAAAGTTACCACATGTGGTTATATATTAAATTAGCAGAAGTATTTATTCAATTCAACAGCATTCTGTGATTAGAACAGGAGTGTTGAGACTATTACATTTTCAAACTGGCATCTCTCAATTTGCATATTTTGAGTTTTCATTATTGTTTAGTTTTATATAGCTAAATACCTTACATCTATCTTATGTGTTATTAAATTTGTCATAGCCCATCTAAACCTAGTCAGCACTTCTATTCTTGCAGCCCAGGTAAGAGAGGTTGAGTGTCACTGGTAATGTCATACCGCTGATGACAACATTATAGTCTACAAATGAATAGTAATATACTGACACTCAGAATGACCTGCCCATAATGAACCTACTCACTGTAAAGTTAGTAAATTACCTTAGTGTACAGGATGCACAGTGAGGATAGGTTCTCAAGATCCAACATCATGCATTCCAAAAAAATATTTTAGGAGGTTATTAATAACCATCGGAGTAAACCCTATAATTTCTAGTAGCATAGATTAAGGCAGAGATTGGATCAGTCTATCCAGGATGAGGTTATTAGAGGACAGCAGGGAAAGATCGCTTCTGGCAATCATACATTACTATGCTTAAAATAAACAAATGTGGATTGCAAAGTGCGTGCAAGCTGATGAGAATAGTTTTCAATTCCTCGAACCTATGCTCTGTTCTCTAGCATACAGTATGAGACATCACCAGGAACCAAGACATTACTGACGGTTATGAAAACTACAAATTGACTATATAATAAAGAGCTTATACAAATGTACATTATGCTATTTTTAAGGAATTTCAAAAGCTACTTTAAAAAATGTGCCACAATAAACAGACCTATACCAAAAAAAAAACAGTATAAACTCAGATATGCAGCCAGGGAATAGAGTTGGCCTGAGCACATCATCACGCACTGGGTGACGGCTTGTGATGATTGTCCTGTACAGCATTGCGCAGTGTGTGCAGTGTGTTCGGCGGCTGTTTTGAGTATGCCCTTTTTGCAAACATTTTGCTGGCCAAAAATATTGGTCAACACTTACGCTTTACAGCCCATGACTGTTTTGTTTGTACAATATATATTTCATTATCCTATTTGCTGCCATTTCATCTATAAATTTGTTCCCAAGAGAAGATAATATTTTTTATACAGTACTTTTCTTTTATTTTCAAAAATTGTTTGTCATTAAAACATAACTTTTATTTCTCACATTTCAAATTCTAAACCAATAAGTATTTATATTGAAATATTCAAAATATAGCAATGTAGAATTGTACTGTTCTAGACATAATGTTGAGTGATTTTATATATATAAATATATATATATATATAAATATATATATATATATATATATATAAAAATAAATAAATGGTGGGCATGTGCAATATCCCATACAACAATTGGCGAGTATGAATTATATGCAACTAGCTTTTGCATTTAGGAACCATTTTGCGTAGCGGAACTAGTGGTCAGCATGACAATAGGTGCTGCTGAAATAGTTTCAATGCATATATGCAATTATTACTAGCAATAAGCACAATAATAATTCTTAGGTCAAAAGCAAATTACAACTCATAAACAGGATCCCCAACAGGCTCCCCAATAGAACAGTGCCTCTAGTGGTCAATTCAAGCTCCACCCTGGCTTACTTTACTAGGGAAGTGCAGCAGAATGGCCTGCTCTTACAGGAGTCCAGGAGATGCCTCAGCCAACTAAAAGTGTGCTTAAGTGCTCCAGAAGGCATCAAAGTATTAAGAAGCACTGTGCAAACATCACATTAAAGTTCACCCAACCACCCCTTTCATTCCATTACACTTTTCCTTTTTCAACTCTTAAATACTAACAGCAATATATTGCGTGTGAAGCTCAGAGTGCTAGAAATGCACTTCTGCACTAAACTGCAACTTACAGTCAGGTGCATAAATATTGGGACATTGACAGAATTTTCATATTTTGGCCTCTATTCACCACCACAATGGCTTTGAAATGAAACAAACAAGATGTGCTTTAACTGCAGACTTTCAGATTTAATTTGAGGGTAATTACATCCAAATCAGGTGAACGGTGTAGGAGTTACAACGGTTTCTATATGTGCCTCCCACTTTTTAAGGGGCCAAAAGTAATGGGACAAACTAAACAATCCTAAATCTAACTTTCACTTTTTAATACTTTGTTGCAAATCCTTTGCAGGCAATTATAGCCTGAAGTCTGGAACGCATAGACATCACCAGACGCTGGGTTTCATCCCTGGTGATGCTCTGCCAGGCCTCTACTGCAAATGTCTTCAGTTCCTGCTTGTTCTTGGGGCATTTGCCCTTCAGTTTTGACTTCATCAAGTGAAATGCATGCTCAATCAGATTCAGGTCAGGGGAATGACTTGGCCATTGCATAACATTCCACTTTTTAGCCTTAAAAAAACTCTTTGGTTGCTTTTGCAGTATGCTTCGGGTCATTGTCCATCTGCACTGTGAAGCGCCGTCCAATGAGTTCTGAAGCATTTGACTGAATATGAGCATATAATATTGCCCGAAACACTTCAGAATTCATTCTGCTGCTTTTGTCAGCAGTCACATCATCAATAAATACAAGGGAACCAGTTCCATTGGCAACCATACATGCCCACGCCATGACACTACCACCAACATGCTTCGCTGATGAGGTGGTATGTTTTGGATCATGAGCAGTTCCTTTCCTTCTCCATACTCTTCTCTTCCCATCACTCTGGTACAAGTTGATATTTGTCTCATCATAGGATGTTGTTCCAGAACTGTGATGACTTTTGTAGATGTTGTTTGGCAAACTCTAATCTGGTCTTCCTGTTTTTGTGGCTCACCAATGGTTTACATCTTGTGGTGAACCCTCTATATTCACTCTTGTGAAGTCTTCTCTTGATTGTTGACTTTGACACATATACATCTACCTCCTAGAGAGTGTTCTTGATTTGGCCAACTGTTGTGAAGGGGTTTTTCTTCACCAGGAAAATAATTCTTCTGTCATCCACCACAGTTGTTTTCCATGGTCTTCTGGGTCTTTTGGTGTTGCTGAGCTCTCCAGTGCATTTTTTCTTTTTAAGAATGTTCCAAACAGTTGATTTGGCCACACCTAATGTTTTTGCTATCTCTCTGATGGGTTTGTTTTGATTTTTCAGCCTAATGATGACTTGCTTCACTGATAGTGACAGCTCTTTGGATCTCATATTGAGAGTCGACAGCAACTGATTCCAAATGCAAAGGTCACACCTAGAATCAACTCCAGACCTTTTACCTGCTTAATTGATAATGAAATAATGAGGGAATAGCCCACACCTGTCCATGAAATAGCTTTCGAGTTGATAGTCCCATTACTTTTGGACCCTTAAAAAGTGGGAGGCACATATAGAAACCATTGTAATTCCTACATCATTCACCTGATTTGGATGTAATTACCCTCAAATTAAATCTGAAAGTCTGCAGTTAAAGCACATCTTGTTTGTTTCATTTCAAAGCCATTGTGGTGGTGAATAGAGGCCAAAATATGAAAATTCTGTCAATGTCCCAATATTTATGCACCTGACTGTATATAATGAGGAAAAGAGTGTGTCTAGCACAAATCAAGTAGCGATCTGGAGGGAGAACACATTCCCGTCTTCTCCACAGATCTCAATGTCTTCACATACATAGCTTCTCTTTCTCTCCAAGCGAACCAAATAAGGGAAGGAAGAAGCAGTCTTACACTCCTATCCCACCAGCCAGCACCAACCTCGCACACCCCTCCTACAGTGAGTCACCACCGGGGCCCTGCCTCAGATGTTACCCACCACCATGGCTGGATCTACACATGGTAATGGGCGATGTGTGGACATGACTCGGCTCAGAGAGGACACCGTAGTGACTGTACCATGGGCTTGCTGTACATTAGCTGGTGTGCTGCCTGGCTGACACTGATCGAGTCATAGAGCCAGTATTAGCTGTTAGGCATAGTGATAGACTGATCCAATATAATTACTTGCACAGGGAGAGAGATATATTGTCACATAGTCACTGTTTTTCCATGGTAAACCAAGCTGTGATATAAAATGAGTGTCTTAACTCATTGCACCTATTAATTTCTGCACACAGCTTATAATCCAATACATATGGTTAGTTTTGTAACCTGTTGGCTCTCCTGCCCCGTAGAACAAGACTGCCTAGGGATGGCCATCGACCGTCGATACTTAAGAATCATCGATTTTTAACTACCAATGGCAGATCATTTTGCCATCAATGGTTCTCCGCCATTGATGGCGACTGGGAACTGATGGTTTTTTTACTAATTCCTATCTGCACAAACCTTAGCCCCAGCTGGCAGCTTAGCCCCACCCCCAATGCTGATTCGCCTGCGGCCCACCATGCCTCCCCAGCAGCGGTGGCCATCGAGGGGTGCAAAACATCGATGGTTTACCTTAGATGGTTTTGTGCCATTGACGGTAATAACCAATGGAACAGACAGGGCAAAGAAATGGGTAACAGAGAGAAAGAGAGAGAAGGAAGATACCTGGGTTGTAGAGAGAGATGGACATGTAACATGAGGGCAAAAAGAGGGGCAAAGACATGGGGGGAGAGAGATGGGCCAGAGACAAGGGGGGCGGTTTTATGAACCACCGCAGCAGCAGTTGTCTCTGGCGGCAGGTTCCTGTTGTTGGCAGGTGACCAGAACACCATATCACGCCGGCCGCTACTCACAACGGTTGCTAAGCAACCAGGACGTTCTGCAGCTGCACTGCCTGTTGGTTTTGGCTGTAACTAAGCAGCTGGGATGTTTCCCTTGTGCAGCTACTCAGCAGCAATGTAATTGCTACGGGCCCGTCTCTGTATCTGCAGCTACTCAGCTGCAGTGTAAGTATTGTATGGGGTCTGTCTCTGTTCTGGTGTTCTGATTAGCTCCAGGTTATGGTAAAAGGCCTGGATTTACTCTGCATTTAGTTACTGGCCCTGTTACGGCTATCCTGTGGAAACCCTGCCAGAATCTACTTGTCAGTTTCCAGCTCCTTATACCTGCCTCCTTGCACCTAGCCTACCCTGGGTGCCGGACTGTAGATAGACAGTAATTAGTTAGACAATGTCTAGATCAACCCCAGATGTTAGACAGTCAATAGATCGACAGGTACAAAAGGTCGACACGTAAGAAGGTTGACGGGTACAAATGGTCGACAGGGCCAAAAGGTCGACAGGAAAATGTCGATACAAAAATGATCGCCACATGATTTTTTTTTTTTTTAAATTTAGGTTTAGTCAACGTCATTCCCTACCATCCAACGTCATTCCCTACCATCCAAGCGGGCATGGAGGGGGAATAAATCCATGTGGCGAGCGAAGCGAGCCACCGTGCCCGCAGCGTGGCAAGCGAAGTGAGCCCGCAAGGGACGAATGTTATTTACGCTAAAAAAAATAAACATGTCGACAATTTTCGCGTCGACCTTTTGACCCTGTCGACCATTTCTACCTGTCGACCTTCTTACATGTCATCTTTTGTACCTGTCGATCTATTATTGACTGTCTAACATCTGGGGTTGATCTAGACATTGTCTGACTAATTACTGTCTATCTCTTATACCACACCCGCCTAGCCCAGATCTGTGCCTCTTGTTCCCTTGTGTCTCCTGGTCATTTTTTTATTTTGTCTGTCCCGTTTGCCACTTCAGCCCACTCATAACTTACTTCACCCATGAAAAGCGGCTGTTATATGTGAAGTAAATTACAGTCTGTCAGGCGCAGTGTGGCTACCAAGTAACAATACGAGCATAACAGGCGGAGAGAGAAAGATGGGGCAAAGAGAGAAATGGGGAAGAGATATGGGGGAAAAGAGAGGGGAGGGAGAGATAGAGACACAGGAAGAAGGTGCAGGAGGGGAAGGCAGAAAGAGAGATAGGGGAGAGATAAGAAGAGGGTGGTAGAGGGATAAATGACCAGCTAAGGGAAGGCAGAGGAAAATAAATCTCAAGCCACCCAGCTAATGAAGGCTCCAAAAGAGCTTGTGAAGGTATAAAATGCTAATGTGTCCATAAACTGGAATATACAAATATTATATTCATTTTCCTTTACAGTATATAATAAAGAATACATTTTTTCAACATTATTTCTTCACAGTAAAATAAAATGTGAAACAAGTTTAAGAATTCCTAGAAGTAATTCTTGATTATTTAATCTGAATATTTGCTTGTGTTCTTAGAAGGGATAGATTTATTGTATTACCAATTAGTGCACCACATTTCTTCATACCGTACCTAATGCTAAAGCATTGCTAGACCCTGGTTTTCATCCAAAGCTTTTAAATGAGCAGTTTCTACAAACGGATTAGATAATGCAAGGCGGTGTGCTGCCAGTCACCAGGGTGTACTGTAGCACATAGTATGTCTTCTATAGTTAGGTTGTTTAGTGGTAATACCCCAGCAATGCGCAGAACTACAGAAAAAAAAACACACTTTCACATACCCTCCCCCAGCACCTTGCTATGCATCCAGGTTGGCTTTGCCTTTTATAAGTTTGCTACTTTAAAATATTGGTCAAACTTGCAGGGAAATTGCTGATGCCTGAAAGTCTCAGGCAATTACCTTTAACCCTTAAGGGAGAATTCAATTAGATGTGATAAGATATCACCTGTGAAAAAGGCAGGTAGTCTTGGGCTTTTATCGGCCAAGGCTAACAATTAGCCTCCCTTTTTCACCCGACAGCTCTGTTAACGGGCATTAACTGAACGTGTTAATGGGCGTTAACAAGTGTTAACGGCGGTTAAAACACAGAAGGGAGATGTAGGAAGGGGCAATATGCGAAAGAAGTGGTATCAGCTCACGTTATGAGCAGCGATACCGCGTCTCCCCCATGTGTTATTGAGGAGTTCGGTGTTAAATGACAGGGGTGCTATGTGCCCGTCATTTGTGCCAATTGTTCCGACAGCTCCAGCTATCAATATTGACAGCTGCAGCTGGCGTTGCCCTAACATTACAGCAGGGACAGCACTGTCCCTGATTGCGGCGGCTGCGTGCTAAGTTCAAGGACCTGTGCATTAACTGGCAGTTATCACCCGATAAATGCACAGTTAACGGGGATTTCCTTTCATGTCTTAGTAGTCCCAAAAATAATCTTCCTGATAAGCTGATCTAATTGAATAGGCGCATGCGTAGAATTAGCACTCGTTAAGTTAATGGGTCTAATTGAATTCCCCCCTTAGAATTAATATTGTTAATTGTAAATTTGTTTTTTGATACTCAAATACATCAAGTAATATTATCACCTGAATAGATGTCATGTCATGGGTATTCACAATGCTAATACTGCAAGGAATTTAGTTTTTTAAACTGCATATACCAAAAGTCACACGCATATATATCTGTGTACAGAAATGAAGCGCTGTGGGATGCGATGGATAGGCAGCATCAATAATTATCATAGGTGACCCTGTGTACTAACTCCTAATGCTATGGAATGGGATCAATAGGGAACATCAGTTATTATTAAGTGGCCATGTGTAAAAAGAATTAGGGACCTATTCATGATTCCTTATAGGTCCGTTATCTTTCCACATGTTTTTTGTAAGGTGTCCATTCATTCTTTGGGGCCCAATGGGGCAGCCTAGTATTCAGCAAACTCCGTATACTGAAAGTTTTCAGAGTTTGTTTGCGGGAACCAACGCCATCTTCAGAAGGCATTGCTTCCCGGAGCCCCGTTCCTTCCTATGATAAAGTGGTACAGGGTTGCAAAAGGCATCTGTGCGGATATTTCCACCGCCTCTGCACTGTGAGACCAGCGACCGCGTTCTGGCATTAACTTAGGTCACGCACGCGGAGTTGGTCGGGTCGGCAGGGGTAATTATCACTGCTACTTCTGTAGCAGAATTCAGGACTGAGAGCACACCTGCTTTTCGGAGCAGCTATCCCCACACCAAAGTAATACTGAATTGCTCCGGTAGTTAAGTATCCACTGCTGCAACTTAGTACTATGGGGCGGAATGCTTAAGATAGCATTAATAATTATAATAGGTGACCATGTGTACAAAATCTTAGTGCTATAGAATGGGATGGTTAAGGAACATTATTAATTACTAAGTGCCAATGTTTACAAAGACTTAAGGTGCCCATCCACTAGCAGACCTCAAAACGACTGCACGATTACGACATTGGAATTGTGCAGTCGTTTGTCAGTCTGTGATGAGCCTACACTGAATGAGCAGTCGTTCAGGGAAGGCACATCAATCATCTGCAAACATGTTGAACCTGACGATATCATCAGGTTGTCCAGCATGTTTGCCCGATGATAGTAGTCTAAATGACCAGCGGGAGCGTGCATCGCTGGTCGTTTTAGACATTTTTGCAAACGATTTATGAACGATTGAACGATATCGTTATGGTTCAATCGCTCAAATAATTCATCTAGTGGATGGGCACCTTTAGTGCTATGGGGTGGAATGGTTAGGGAGTGTTGATAATTATTTTAGGCGGCAGGAACCGTAGAATTTTTTTTTAGATATATTATTGATGCCAATTTGTGAAGCACCCTAGCAATTTTTGCACGTATACAACGCTACAGACCATAGCTCCTGGCCAGGTGACAAAGACTTTGTTCTATTGCTCAGACTTGCTTGCACTGGATTTTTCTCACCATCCCAGATTTTCATAACACTAGGCACAATAATATGTGTATTTCTTTTCTAAGACAGACTGCTAATGTACTTAACACATACAAAGTAGTACAGTGAGAGTTAGGACATGGAAAAATCAATGCATGGCAATCTTTATTAATACACTAATGGAGAGCACACCGACATAAAAACTGGAAAATATCATCTAACTCACTTAACATAAATTGGTACTGCACACACAAAAAGAATATTTATTTTGCTTTTAGACGTTGTCAACATCTCGACAATGCATTTACACACAGAACAGCTATAATGTATGACTCAACCGCATTACCTAAATTAAAGTAGTATAATATCATTACAATATAGAAGTTTAAATTTTAACAATTAAATGCCTATTTCTGCAGACTGCTGCTCCAAAAACTATTACCATCTGACAGCTGTAGTCCGGACTGACTCATATGATTTCATACTTGGTATAGAGCCTAGAGGAGGACACCGCCCACAATTCTAGCTAGGCTGTTTACCAGACTCAGGCTAGACTTTTGCAAAGGCTGGTGGTCCCTTCCCCCATAGTAATCATTCAGTGTGTTATTAATATAGTACAACAGCACTCTCTGCAGGACAAAATGTGAATTCATAATAGTTGCTTAGAACAAAAATCCTGAAGATATAGTTAGAAAAAGAACTGTAAAAATATGCTTAGGGTAAGCAAAGAACTATTGACAAGCACTTTACCAGTATGCTGGTGCTTTATAAATAAGTAAATAAATAAAATAATCTCTTCTGAGAATAAAACCATTAAGTGACACAGACAAATTAAATATACCATTTTTACTGTATATTCTGAACAATTAAAAAATCTCAACCAGATATGATTTAGTTATGTTGCAATGTGACATCTTTGTAATATATTTGTAGAATAGCATTTGTCAGAAGACAAGAATTCAAATAATGACTGAGTATGGTGTTTATATTATGCCCTGAAAAAATGTGACAATGAGAAAAATAATATATAGAATAAAATAAAATAAAAATAAAAAACCCCAATAAGTAAAACCCACCTTTTGGGACAGTATTTTAAGTGCGACCCTCTGGTCTGTGGAAAATTCCAGCCTTGTAAGTCAGCGACCACCAGTCCTGAAACTGGGTCTAAATTAGTCCAATCCAACCCTTACAAATGTAATCATGGCATACCTTTGTCAAGAATACCAGCAGCATATCAAGTACAAACACAGGCACCAGATCCCAAGGTAAGGTTATACAAAATATATATATAAATTAACTATAATTGTAACTCTATTCAACTTGTACTGTTGGTTTTTAGACTTGATAAATAGGTGGATAAGAACTGATATTCATACAGTGATATACAGATACAGGGCAAAAAAAGCACACTTTGGCTGTTTGAAATGTTAGGTAGTATGTAGGCTTGCCGTAATATCCCTTTAATCCGGGATACATATGAATTACACAGGTTCTGTGGCTGGCTAAAATTCAAGCCTGGATTTCACCGTGTATGAGACTATGAGTTGATGTAACCACACTGAGGAACTACAATGTGGCAGAATGTGAACTGCAGGCACTGTGGCATAATGTAAACTGGGAGCACTATGGCATAATGTGAACTAGGGGAACTAAAATGTGGCCTAATGTGAACTGGAGGCACTACAATGTGGCATCACTTGAACTGGAGCTCTGTGTGACATGTAAACTAGTGTACTACTATGGTGCATAAAATGAACTAGGGCATTACTAGCAGGTATAACATTAACTAAGGAACTACTATGTACCATAAAATGAACAACCACTATGGAGAGAGTTGTCTCTCCAGAAGTACTGGGGTGGTGGCCAATTCAAAATGTTGCTATGGGGCAAACAAAGTTCTAATTATGCCCCTGATACTAGGATGAGGTTGGAGCCACAGGAGTAGTCATAATAATGGAGATAGAGGGGGGGTCGTGATGCTGGAGACACAGTGGTCGTGATGCTGGACAGAAACAGGGGTGGTCATGATGCTGGAGAGAAGAAGGGGTGGTCATAAGACTGAAGAGACACAGGGGGAGGGCATAAGGCTAGAGAGAGACAGGTGGGAATAGGCTGGAGAGAGAGAAAGGGAGACATGAGAGAAAGTAGGTTGGAGAGAGACAAGGGACTTGATGTTGGAACGACAACAGATTATGATCCTCAGAATCCTGTAGTGTGTGTGATTAATGTCAGTTTCCCTTTCCATTAGCTGTATGGACCAGCCGGGGAGGTGGAGATGGGTTTTGGGGTGCAGAATTCTAGCCTGTGAATGATGCAGAGAGAGGTCTGTGGAGGGGGCAGTGAGATCTTTGTGGAAGCGGCAATTAGAGATATGTCTGGGGAATATGCTATGTGTAATGAATCTCACAAATGTTTACATGTATATAAATTTATACCATCTGCAAAGTGGTACTTGACCTATTCCCATAGTCGCTATATGGTACTTGGCAAATAAAAGGTTGAGAACCCCTTAGTCTAGAGCATTGTGCATGATAAGGGTCTGCTTTATTATACATACTGTATACAGATACATAATGCTAATACTGAGCTTTGTAATGACACTGACCAAAACAGTGATAAGCAGATTGCTATAAGAAATACATATGCAATATTCATGACATATTTAACTTACACAAGATAAATAAGAAATAAATTAAGCTGCATTTATTTATGGTTCATTTCGTGTTTGTTGAAACTGCCATGATCACTGTAATGTTTACTGGGCAACACGCCACAGATGGAACCTACAACGCCCATGAATAACTAGCCTAATATACTGTATGGAACGTTTGTGTTTAAAGTACTTTCTTGGGAACCAATGGTTGTTTAACACTCTCCTTACAGTATAAAGCTATGAATGTCTTAGAAGTCTATAATGCTAATGGTCTTTATAATTGCAAGTTCAACTACAATTTTATTTTGTGAACTTAACATAATTTGATCATTTACATCCCTAACCTAGGTCACATTTTACTACAGAGAATATAGCAGATCCAAAGATGTACATTAAATGAATAATTGATTGTATTACAAAATGTTTTTATTATCTCAAATGGGAATTACAAATTATGTCTGCAATTAATCAGGCTCTTCACACTAACAGCTCATCTTCAGTATTCTGAACAAACTGTAAATTAATTATTAAACAAAGAGAAGGCAACTCAATTAAAAGCTAAAGGCAACAGTGGTGGGGTTCTCATTTCTAATCAGTAACTAATAACGTGAGAAGTGGTTTCATTAATTTCTGATGGAGACAAATTTAAAAAGAGATGGAAATAAATCAACTGAAGTGAAGTTTTGTGACAAGCAATTCAGTAGATGGCTCAGTAAGCAGATATAAACATTAGATGGCTCAGTAAGCAGATATATAAACGTATTTTAACTCATGAAAAAGATAGCAGTATCTATCCTTCCCTGCATTACATGGCAACTATATAAAATAGATATACAAGTTGATCAAATACACAGAAGAATCCCAGAGTTGAAACTAAGGGCCTGATTCAGACCCACTCGCGAGCGGCTGTCCGCTCGCAAGTGGGTCGATGTTCTGGACTGAGCATGCGCACGACGGAGGGAGCTCCGTCGTGCGCATGCGCCAGACGCGACGAGCGAAGGAAAGTCCTTCACTCGTTGTGTCTGATCAAAGGGGGCGTGCTGTCGATGTTGATTGACAGCACGCCCCCTTTGGTAGGCGTGCCTGGGGCGTGCCACCCTGACGAGGGCGTTCCCACGGGAACGCCTCCCGTCAGAAGCCGGCCCACTGACATCACTAGTGATGTCAGTGGGAGTGATTTTGGCTCTGATAGAGCCAAAATCACTCCGGAGCTTGCGGTTGAAAACCTCAACCGCAGGCTCCGGCTCGCAGTTTCGATGGTCGCGATGGTCACGACCATCGCGGCCATCAAAATGCACGCTCGTATAGCCTGTGGGTGGTGACCCACAGCTATACGAGCGTCCAGGAGGACGCTCCATTTTCATGGAGGCCGGCCCTCATTCAGAGCGTGCGCTCTGCTCAGAGCGTACGGCTCTGAATGAGGGCCTAAGTTTTTATGTCACTCAGAACAAAGGCTCTGCTTGCTTCCCCCAGTGGATAATATGCAAGCCCTACCTATATGACCGCCATATAATGCAGAGAGTATTAGTGACCACCGTATAATACAGAAAGCATCAGTGACCTGAATATATTACAGAGAACATCACAGTTCACAGTGGCCACCATACAATAAATAGAGCATCACTATAAACACCAGATAATACCTCTTGCTAGGTCATTATATGGTATCTATTGTCCTGAATTAGCAGACATTTAAATATTTAATGTGCACTTTGTAGAACACTTGAAATAAACATGACTGGAGCCACCATGTTTAAACTTAAGTGCCATATATGTGTTAAATGAAACTTAGATTTAGAAAGCACACTAGGCCTTATTCAGAGATGTACACTAATGCAACCACAGCGCCGTAGTTGTACACAGAGGCTGTGCGAAATATGCAAATGTCGCAGCTACCTGGATCTGTATTGAGACGCCCACCGGCGACTTTTTAAATACAAGTGACTGCGTACAAAGACGCAGCATCAGTCGCAGACCAGTAGATTATCAGACTTTTGAGAAACCCTATGGTCGCGCAGAATGGCGGCCGTAACTGAGATACCGAAACAATATTTACTGTGTATGGGACTGCAGTCTGAAAATGGTGGCGATACACCTGCATTTTCGTCGCCATCCCCCTGCTGCCCACAAGCGGCCCCTGCCTGTCAATCACTTTGTGAATAAATCTTCCCTGCGAGCGACATTGGTAATTAAATTTGATGCATGCACAGTGGCACTCAGGCACATGCGCAGATCACCGATAATCACTCAACTGCGTAAACAGCAGCATTGTGCCCATCTCTGATGTCACTTGTGATGAATGTATAACTGCCAATAAAGATAAAACACATCTGGGTGTTCGGATTAATTTATAAATAAACACAGAATTCCGTGACCTCAGAAAATTCTAATTTCCTTATAATTTACTGTAGGGGTTTATAATGATCAATATATTTTCATTCAGTGAGCAGTGAATTAATTTGTGTCACATACATTTTAAAAGTGTTACATGATAGTGCTATACATTATATATTGTATCTATATTTTTATTTTTGTACTGGTTTTGAGTCAATAAATAAATACTATGTAAAAAAGTTACATGTGGAACATTCAGGGCCTAATTCCCAGGTTTACACAGTTGTCTGATGTTTTCTGTACTACGCATGCATCTGAGCCACACTGCGCATGCGTCCCGATGGTTACCGCCAGTGGTTGCAGTCGAATTTTGATGCAGAGAGACAATTTCGGTAGGCGTTTTGGGGAGGCAAAAGGGGCGTGGCTACTCAAGTATTGTTGTGTCGCGGCCAGCAACTGTGGGCCTGATTCAGTGATGTACGCTAACCCAATGGTTAGCACACATCTCCGATGTTTTGGGGTTTGTGCATGCGCAGAACGTGTCCTGCAATCTTGCTCACAGACCCCACCATGCTGCATCGTTTGGGAATGGAGCAGAGTTGTGGCTGGCCAGAAATGTGGGCGTGCCGCCCCCGTTTTCCAGGAGGGACGAGGCCAGGGTCTGCGTCGGTGGACGCAGATTCCTGGCCTTGCAAGTGACCAGGACCCAGTCAGCTGCTGTAAGCTTCAGCTTGCACAGCCTGGCCAAAGGGGCAACCATCGCAACGGATGGTCGCAACGGTTGCAATGGTGATCCCAGGGTGCGACCTCGGTCGCAGTGCTGGGATCGCAGATGCAGCAAGGAGGTGTCTGTTTCCTACAGACACCTCCTGCTGCATATACATTTTAGATGGATGGAAGTCCAAAGACGCAGGTACAATGGCACCGGTTAATGCCATGGACATTCTGAGCAACCATTGGGCTGCGCCAATGTCTGATGCTGCGATCTTTGTGTGTACAATTGTGCAACTTTTACGCACAGCGGTGGATTAGAGACACAGCCAGTGGGCGTCTCAGTAGAAAGCCCATCAGCTGCAGCATTAACATAAATTCGCTGTCACACTACGCAAAAAAGACTCAGTCGCAGATGCAATAGGATATAGCACTGAATCAGATCCACAGTTGCTAATCAGTGGGGGTGGGGGTTATACATTCTTTACCAGTGTTGCTTGACTCGCATTATAAGTGCACACTTTGTTCTACACTGAAATTGGCAGTTCATTTATTTTGCCGATCAGACCTCAAACACTGCGGCTGCTGTTGCTGTGACTACCTGCTGTGCATCACAGCTTCTGCACAGAATCCATTTTATGTCTACAGTTACACACATGCTACATCAACTGCTGAATTATGTCCGGTTTTCTTTTCCAAAACGCATTGCTCTGTTTCCTTTTTCCCATTCGCCCATAGTTTCCCAGCATAAGTAGGCCAAGAAAAGTAACACTTTTCAAAGTGCAGTCTGATTAGCTTAGTAACGTTCAGCTACAATACCCAAACAGTGCAAAATTGAGAGCTGCCAATCATCGTGCTACAAATTCATAGAGCTGTCTGGCCAATTCATCACTGGGAAATGTCTAATTCCCCAATGTATTGCAAGCCTCAGCTGCTTCTACCTCATATGTTGCTGTTAATAATTGCACTGACAGAACACATAGATACATGGGAGTTACTTGATCAGCCTCATTTATCCGGACATATATGAATTACCCATACTGCATGGCTGCATTGCTGACAGTCCACATGCATCCTGCCCGCATATTGGAGCTGACTGCTAGGCAACCATAGGGCATGTGTCTGGTAACTCAATATAAAGATGACAAATTGACTCAATAAATATGTGTGAGTGATAGATTAAATTTAAAAAAATATATATATATTTTGTGCAATTTCCAGTTTTTAACGTTAATATGAGAAAGCAATAATAAGCAGTTAGAATGAATTCAGAAATAAAATAAAAAAGGAAATTTTACACAAATAATGAGTTTACTGTTTTAATACACTTCTCAAAACTGATTTGTCACATTTAATTATGTGTTTTGCACTGTTCCTAGCCAAGTGTAAAATAAAATAAATTTTTTTGATAGAAAGAACATAGAAAAATTAAGAATAGAAAAACAAATTTACTCTATGTGCCAAGGTGGTTACTTTGGACACAGCTACTGTACTACTATATGGTAAGGCTGCAGGAGATGTCGTGTGTTAAAAGATGGCTCCTGCCTGCTTCAGTGATCTGGTGCTGCGTCTGAAGATGCAGCATCAAATCACTTGCGTAAACATCGCCCATCTGACTAACTCTCAGGATGACCGGTCTTTTCATGCTTCTGTGGCCAGTAAAACTGCATCAGAAGACTCAGAGGGCGTTATTCAATTGTTTTAGCTCCCCCAATCTCCCGTCTAAAGTGACAGGAGATCGCGGGGCGTTATTCAATCGATGCCCGTTATCGTGTTGATCGCGCCCTAGAGGTCGGGTTTAGCCACGTAAAACGGCTACCCCAGACCAAAGTGCTGGGCGCAATCGCGAAAAGTGCCGTTTGGGTGCGCGAACAGGTCACTTTTTGCCCACTTCAACACGCATCCCCTGTGGGGTGCGAGCTGAAATGGTGCGCCGGCAGCTGATCGCGCCCGACAGGAGCAACAATTGAATAGCTCCTGTCGGGCTCGTAGGGGGGCAAAACAATTTAATTCCTCTGTACTCCCAAAAAACGGGGCCAATGCCCCCCATTTTCAGGACACAGACCAGCGCCACCCTGTTCCCGCCCCCAAATGGCAGCAGCATGTCAATCATGCTGCAGTTTAGGTGCTCTGCAACCGTAGTCACAGAAAGAGACCTGCACATGCTCAGTATATTATTATTATTATCCTTTATTTATATGGCGCTACAAGGGTTCCGCAGTGCCTTACAAAGTACATAACCAAATAAGCACACAATAAAAGTGACACAGTACAAAACAATGCAGGACAAGGACATAGTTTATAAACATTGCTGCAGTGATCATAATACTCAAAAATGCAGCAGGGCCTCAGCAACCAAGTGTTAGGTGCCCTTGTGGGGAGTTTGGAGTAGACGATCGTATGAGTGAGTGAAGGGGAAGCACATGAGGGAAGAGGGCCCTGCTCGTGAGAGCTTACATTCTAAAGGGGAGGGGCAGACAGACAGGGGTGACACAGATGGGGTGAACCGTGAGGAAGAAGCATGGAGCAGCAGGTTAGAATGAGAGATGGAAGGCTTTGATGAAGTAATGGGTCTTGAGAGACTTGTAGAGAGGTGAAGAGTCTGACACGGAGAGGGAGAAAGTTCCAGTGGTAAGGAGCAGCATGGGCAAAATCTTGGAAGCAGGAATGGGAGGAAGTAAACAGTTGGCAAGAGAGGTAGCATGCAATTGTTGAGAGAAGTGGGCGGGCAGGAGTGTGAAGTGAGATAAGATCCGAGATGTAAATGGGAGAGGATTTGGTGAGAGCTTTGTAAGTGAGTATAAGAACCTTGAATTGGGTTCTGAAGGGGAAGGGGAGCCAGTGTAGGGCTTGTAGGAGAGGGGAGGCAGATGTAGAACGTTTGGAGAGGAAGATGAGACGAGCAGCAGCTTTGAGGACAGATTGGAGAGGAGAGAGGGGGGAGTCAGGGAGGCCAGATAAGAGGATGTTATAATAGTCCAATCTGGAGATGACCAGTGAGTGGATAAGGGTCTTAGTTGCCTCCAGGGTGAGAAAGGGTCTGATCCTGAAAATATTTTTCAGATGGAAGTGGCAGGACTGAGAGGGGTACTGAATGTGTGGTTTGAAGGAGAGTGAGGAGTCAAGGATAAATCCAAGATAGCGCACTTGTGGTTAGAGGAGATAGTTGTGCCGTTAATAAATAATGAAATTGTGAGAAGTGAGGTTATACGGGAGGGTGGGAAGATGATCAGCTCAGTCTTAGACATGTTAAATTTAAGAAAGCACATGGACATCCAGAAAGAGATAGCAGAGAGGTAGTTGGAGATACGAATGAGAGGTGGAGGGGTCAGGGGAGAAAAGGTAGATCTGAGTATCATCAGCATAGAGATGATATTGGAGGCCAAAAGAGCTGACGAGTTCACCTAAAAAAGATGTATAGTGGGAGAATAGGAGAGGTTAAAGAACAGAACCTTGGGGAACACCTACTTTTAGTGGAAACAGGGGGGGGGAATAGAGGAGACATGATATGAGACAGAGAAGGACCTGTCAATGAGGTAGGAGGACAGCCATGAGAGGGCAGTATCACGTAGACCAAGGGAGTGAAGGATCTGCATGAGGAGAGGGTGGTCCACAGTGTCAATAGCAGCAGAGAGGTTAAGAGGAATGAGCAGAGAGTAGTGGCCCTTGGATTTGTCAGCAAGGAGGTCTGACTTTTGTAAGGGCAGTTTCAGTGGAGTGGAGAGAACGGAAGCCAGACTGAAATGGGTCAAGCAGAGAGTGGGAGGAAAGAAAGGTGGTAAGGTGGTTGTAGACAATACGCTCAAGGAGCTTGGAGGCAAAAGCGAGGAGGGAGATGGGTCGGTAGTTGGAGAGAGTGTTAGGATCAAGGGTAGGTTTTTTAAGAATGGGGAAGACAAGGGCATGCTTGAATGCAGAAGAGACAGTGCTTGATAAGAGGGAGGTTAATGAGGTGGGCAAGATAGGAGCTGGCAGAAGGAGAGAGGGAATGGAGGAGGTGGGAAGGGATAGGGTCAAAAAGGGAGATGGAAGGGGGGGAGGACCAGATGAGGGCAATGATTTCCTCTTCTGATACAGGGGAGAAACATGTCAGAGTGGATGAGATAGATGGGGAGAAGTTATCATGGAAAGGGGTGAAGTGCTGGCTGTTTGGTGGGACATGATGTCGTCACATATGGATTAAATTTTAGATATAAAGTAGGTGGCAAAGTCAAAGGCAGAGAGTGTGGAGGGGGAGTGAGGAGGGGGTGGACAGAGGAGGGAGTTGAAAGTGGCGAAGAGACGCCAGTGGTAAGAGAACTGGGAGGAGATGAGATTGTTGAAATATGACTGTTTACAGAGGGAAAGGGCAGCACTGTAGGATGAGAGCAAACATTTGTAATGGAGGAAGTCAGCCTTAGAGCGCAATTTCCTCCAGTATAGATCCTGCGCATGTGCATATCTCTAACCATCAGGCTTGCTTATATATCTGACAGTGGCGTCACAAGAGGGGTGCTGGCCGCACCCGGGCGTCACCCACCGAGGGGTGACACCAAAGTGCTGACTCCTCCTCAGTGACAGGAGCTGGGTGCTGCACTGTAGCATTACGTGCAGCACTCGGCTCCTGACACAGTGAGGGAGCCGGCACTGCACACAGACTGGTTCCCGGGGGCAGACCACATCTTCAGGACCCCCGAAGTGAGTAAAACGGGGGTTGGGGCAGCAAGGCCATGTCCCCTACCCACGAGGACATGTCCCTTTTTGCCAGTCACTCAAACCCTAAGTCTGAGTGACCTGCATATTGTTCTGTCCTTACTCCCATCTCAGTATGTTGCAGCCAGATTGTTGTTCTATCTTTACTCGGGATGTAGTTGTACTGACGGCGGACGGGATGCCGGGCATCGATATACCGACGTTGGAATCCCGCCACCTGGAAAATGCCACTGCCGCAACCCCCTTAGGGATCAGAATTCTGACAGCCGGCATCCCGATCGTAAGACGCCAAACCCAGGTAAGTTTTAGCCGTGGCGGGGGTTGGGGGTTATGCACACCTCAGGAAGGTTAGGGTTAGGCACCACTAAGGGAGGGTTAGGGGGGGAAGAGGGGTCGGGATGGAATACTTACAGCCGCCATTGGGATTCTGACTGTTCGGGGCTACTGATCGGCCGGTATTTCATACCCATCCCCCTTACTCATAACCCGCCACTTATTATCCAGGGCAGTACCTGGAATTTTAGTGCAACCTAAACCCCTTCCTCCTGGATTCTCTTTGACCACTACAGACTTACAGGCTCATCTCTGCTTCTCTTTTCTTCTTCTTTTATCGTCTTCTAAGTCTTCTTCTCTGTTTTCAGGCAGTGCCTGTTGGATCCTCTCCACTGTCACTAATACGATGCAATGATGTCTCGTGTGCTGCACTACAGAGAACAGTGGGCTGTAAGCAGGAAGCTAGGAGTCGCTTCTGATTCCGTAAGACTCTGATAGTACTGCATCTTTTTTGTATCTAAGTCGCGATGTGATGTGACTAGGACGCACCTGGAGACTGTACTGATTAATTTGATATATGACACTTGTATATCTGTGTGCAACTAAGTCTTTCAATCAGCACGCAAAGTGCTATGATGCAGCAGCCACAGCTTTTCTCCGAGTTCTGTTTTCAGTCTCGGTTGCACACAGATATTCAAGTGTCACATATCAAATTAATTAGCACAGTCTCCTGGTGTGTCCTAGTCACATCACATCCCCACTTAGACGCATTTTTGGCAAAGTTGCACAGGACCTGGCAGCTTACTCACAGCAGGCATATCGCGCTGCATTGTGTATTGAGGCTAGATGCAAAAAGGACACATATGTACATCATAACACACATATCATACCTTCCACTTCACCACAACCTGCATTTTGTTCTATTCTTACTCCTACCTCCCTACATCACAGCCCACATATTGTTCTTCCCTAACTCTTACATTCCAACCCACATACATTTTTTTCTGAACCTTGCTACCTCTCAAACCGTATATTGGGCCTAATTCAGAGCCGCTCGCCTGGAGTTTGTGGGAGGACCTACTGACATCACTAGTGATGTCAGTAGTGGACTTCCTGCTCTATTAGAGCAGGGAGTCCACTCGGGCTTGCAGCAGCCGAGACCCTACCCCAGGGTCTCGTCGCAAGCCCAATGGTCGCGATAATCGTGACGGTCTCCAGCCCGCTCGCACAAGCTGTGGGTGGACACCCACAGCTTTGCGAGCGGCCTGGAGAAAAAAATAAATAAAAAAAGCAAACACAGACCCTGCGAGCTGCCTGCGGCAGCGAGCGGTTCTGAATCAGGGCCATTGTTCTATGTATACTACTACCTCCTTATGTCATTGTCTGCGTATTGCTGTATACTTACTACTAACTCCCTAAATCGCTGCCCACATATTGTTCTATCCCAACTCCTACCTCCCTACATCACACCCTGCATATTGTTCTATCCCAGCTCCATACTTTCTATATCATAGTCTGCATATTGTTCTATCCTAACTCCTACCTCCCTACGTCACACCCTGCATATTGTTCTATCCCAGCTCCATACTTTCTATATCATAGTCTGCATATTGTTCTATCCCAACTCCTACCTCCCTACGTCACACCCTGCATATTGTTCTATCCCAGCTCCATACTTTCTATATCATAGTCTGCATATTGTTCTATCCTAACTCCTACCTCCCTACGTCACACCCTGCATATTGTTCTATCCCAGCTCCATACTTTCTATATCATAGTCTGCATATTGTTCTATCCTAACTCCTACCTCCCTACGTCACACCCTGCATATTGTTCTATCCCAGCTCCATACTTTCTATATCATAGTCTGCATATTGTTCTATCCCAACTCCTACCTCCCTACGTCACACCCTGCATATTGTTCTATCCCAGCTCCATACTTTCTATATCATAGTCTGCATATTGTTCTAACCTAACTCCTACCTCCTTACGTCACACCCTACATATAGTTCTAGATCAGCTCCTACCTTTCTATATTACTGGGCGCATATTGTTCTATCCTAACTCCTACCTCCCTATGTCACACCCTGCATATTGTCCTATCCCAGCTCCATACTTTCTATATCATAGTCTGCATATTGTTCTATCCTAACTCCTACCTCCCTACGTCACATCCTGCATACTGTCCTATCCCAGCTCCATACTTTCTACAGTATATCATAGTCTGCATATTGTTCTATCCTAACTGCTACCAATCTACATCACAGTGCCTATATTGTTCTATCCTATCTCCTACTGTACCTCCCTACATCATCACCCCTGTATACTGTTATATCCTTGCTCCTACCTCACTACGTCACACCCTGCATATTGTTCTATACCAGCTTCTACCTTTCCATATCACTGAGCGCATATTGTTCTATCCTAATTTCTACCTCCCTACGTCACACCCTGCATATTGTTCTATCCCAGCTCCATACTTTCTATATCATAGTCTGCATATTGTTCTATCCTAACTCCTACCTCCCTACGTCACACCCTGCATATTGTCCTATCCCAGCACCATACTTACTACAGATATGCCCAGCTCCATCCTTGCCTGTAGCTCAGCGAATCGCGCCATGCGTGGCATGAGATGGACTCCTGCGATCGGAGACGCACATTTGCGTCTCCATAGGAATAGTATACGAAGGCGGGATATGCGTGAGTATAACTAAGAATACTATGTTTTTTGCTGTATGGATGTCGAGGTCAGCCTTGTTGCTGGGCAGATTATAAGGCTGTCTGGTCAGCTGGTTGGGTGAGCCAATGATATTGCTTGAAGGAGTGGTCAGATGATCAGTATATATTGGGCTGTGTGAGCATGGACAGCCTCTTGGTTCCTGGATCTTTGAAACAAGATCAGGCTGAGTAGCTCTGCTGTTATAATAGGCTGTCCACTTTGTATTCACACCTTTATTTCAGTTTTCCCCTTTGTAATCCTCCCTCATTGCATTCCCTTTCATCACACTATTACCCTGCTACTGCCCCCCATCCTCAGTCACTATTTTACATATATTACAGGACCTTCATTCCCCCCCCCCCTTTTTTATTTCTCCGTCTCCCCCGAGCTTCGTGCACAATCTGACTGTCAGATCAGCTTCCATCCGGCGCCAGTGGTAGCACCCGCTGCCGGGCCCCCGCGGCTCTCTCATGTGTCTCCCGACCCCCTCCCTTTCCTACCTTGCTATCCGGGGCTGCGTGGTCTTTCCGAACGCAGCCTTGTCAGCTTTCTCACCATTCGGTCCCAGCGGCAGCTTCCGCTGCTGGGCTCCCGCTACACCCTCAGTCACTACCCGCTCCCTCCCGGGGCTGCGCGGTCTTCCAGCTCAGCAGTTCCGTCTGCCACGTGTCCCGCTCCCCCAGCGGGAGCTCCCGCTGTGCTCTCTGCGTATACCCAGCTACATTCCCGGCGGCCAGCACCGTCGCGCAGCATGGATGTGCTGCTGGCCCTCCCCAAACATATGCATGTTACAAGCACCCTGTCCCTTCAGCGGTCTCGGCCGCCATTTTAACCCCGGCGGCCATTTTGTAGTGTGGTGCTCCTCAGCACCGCTCGTCATTTGCACAGCATCCGGCCACACTCCTATCATGCATGTATCCAATGTTCTATAATATTCTGGTTTGTTCCCCCCCCCCACAAAAAAACATAACAAAAAAAAAAAAAATCACATACAATTTTCTCTTTTCCTCCTTAGTAGTTTTATACATCCCCAGCGTTCATCCTCAGGCCATGTTCTCATGTCTCTGTCAGCCACATCCGGCAGTTTTACGCCTCCCTCTATTACACCTCCTTTCACTCACGCCAGAAGCCCCCCCCCATTTTTTCTCTATATGCTGCTCTACTGCCTTTGGGTATCTTTCCTTTTAAATTAATTCCTGCCTGCATATAATTTTCTCTATTAGGGACCCTGCCCCTCTTTTATGTATCTTCTCCCGGTACCCCATCTTCCTTTGTCATCCATCATCCTCCCACTACCCGGTTGGTTCCCTTTAACCCCATGCCTGCACCCTGTTCCTGCAACCCCTGCCCCCTCCCTCCCCATGCCTTCACCCCCTTCTCCGGCTCACCTCTGCTTTAAGTTACAGGTCAGCCGGACTCAGTGATGGTCCCTCAAGTCAATGCAGTAGTTTGTACGGCTGCTATTCCAGTGCGCGTCGAGATGGCCCTGGTTTACGGAAGAGTGTTGGGAGAAGACTCTAGTGATCCTGTGCATTTGAAGACGGTTATGGCGGTCGAGCTGGCGGTTCCGCCGCATTGAAACATCAAAGATGGCGCCTCACAGAAGCATGGTAGAGGAGGTTCTGGGCCACCTGGTGCTGGCGAGTATGATTGTGTCACAAATTTTGTTATGACTCCAGTTTTTGTTTTTCATCTGTTTGCCTGGCGCGCTCGCGTTAGATTGACAGGAGGGTTGCGCAGAGGTTAGACAGGGGGTTAGGCGGTACTTACAGGGAGGCTTATGACACAGTTATGGGGGTTAGGAAACAAGGATACTGTACATTGTGTGAATTCAGCTTTTGCTGTGCGCCTTGCGCTTCAGCGAATAAGGATCCGCAGAAGTAAATTTGCTGATTTTTTTTTGGTTCAATTTTGGGATGTCATAGGGTGGAATCAGGCGACTTCGGCGACTGTCGCAATTTTTGGGAATATAATAAATTGGGTTGGGGGTGGAGTTACATGCTCCTCGGTACCATGGGCTATTTGACGCACAGAGTGCAGAACACGGGTGGATTTATTATGCATCTGTGTTGTAGTTACATGTTTGTCTAGTCCAGAAATTTGGCATGGGGTGAATTTTTGATGCCCAATGCGGGCGGAACCATGGCGGTAGGGTGGTTATACTTTTTGGGGTACAAGGGGTGTTGCAATTTCTACCCTCCTTGGTCGCGGGGCTGCCTCCGCATTCCTTCTTCGAAACGGGGGTAATCCTGGTTTATTTAAGGTATATGTTTCGGCAGTTATGGTCCCCGATGCGTTGTAGGTTGGGCTGTCGTTTGCCCTCGTGCCGCACTTGCGTGGGTAGCTCCTGTCCAAGGATAGCCTACGTGTATAGGTGGTTTTACCTCCCGTCTCAGGGGTTAGCTCTAAGGGAGCTAGTCGGGCTCAGTCACCATTTTGTTTGGCTGTTTTTCTCTGTGCAGCACAGGTGGTGTAGTGGTTAGCGTTCCTCCCCCGCAGCGAAGAGGTTGTGGGTTCGGTTTCCACCTTGGCCTGATATCTCCCTGTGTTTGTGTTTCCTCCATATATTCTTTTTCAATGCGTGGGGTTTTTTAGGGTGTTCAGGTGAATTAGCAAATAATGTTGCCTTCGGGCGGTGCGGTTTCCGGCACCTATATCGAGAAATCCATTTTTCTTACTTTCGCAGGTTCAGGCCGGCACTGACCAGGTCTGTGTAGCGCATTTTCCGTACGGATTTCTCTCCATGGGTGCGGGAAGGAGTGACGTCTGTTTGGACCTCCTCTTTTGGCACAGTCACCTTTTTTCCGTGTTTTGGGTGTTCCAGTTGCGCGTGATATGATGGTAGGTTTTGTGTCCGGTTGGTAGGTTGGAGATGGAGATAGTCACGATAGCAGGTTATGGTTGTTTGGTAGATTTTGTAGCGTAGTGGGAAATGGACCACATATCACACTAGGCATTTAAGGTTTTGAGCCTCAGTGGAAGCATTTAAAATAAATAAATAAATAAATAAAAATGATGTATTGGGTTTGTAAGTTGTTTGCTTAAATGCGGCTGATTTATAGTTTTACACAGTTGAGCAAGCACTTTGTTGTTGGGCAAGGTTTCTTGTTTAATTTAATGGTGAACTAATTAGTATTTCAGCGGCAATTGTTGCTGCAATTTGTTTACCAATGCGGCTGGCTGGCCAGGTGTTTTGGGTTTTCAATTGGAGGGAAATTTTTCAGCGTGGTTTATTACGATACAGCTTTTTCGAATAATTGTTGCTGTTGGTAGCCGTTCCCAGTTTTCATGGCCTAATAAGGCTGGTTAGTGCGACTGAGGATTAATTATTTTCTAATCTGCTGAATTGGGCAGCTCATGTCACCTACAACCGAAACTCGTTCCTTTTGCTTTTGCGTTGTCATTTAGGTTTGTGTGTTTAGGTTCAGAATATTATATTTCTACATACAAATTGCGCTTTGGTCTCTTGTGCCAATGATACCAAGGGGGTAATCGTCTGCCTGGCAATTTTGGCGAGCTTATGGGCTCAGCCATCTACGGAGGGTAAGTTTTTCAATATTTGCTTTAATTCTTTGTTCGGAGCCAGTCGTAGCGGAGCGGCTCCAAAGACTCTGCAGTGGCGTTGCCAGCGGGGATCTCCTCTATGGTAAGCTTGAGGGTATTCATGTGCATACCCAGTCAGTTATTACATGTTGGGTGAATGTTTTCCCCGTTCGCGTCGTCTCCAGACGGCCTTTTTTGATGTACAGTTTTGATGCTTTACTTGTGGTTACGAGCAGGGGGATTCTGACGGGTGTGAGGTCTCGTCTTTCCATTGGAACTTTCCAGCTGCAATTTTGGAGTGTTTTAGTTTCGTCAGGGATTTTGTTTTAAAAGATATCGTTTTCAGGAGATTAGTGGTGTTTTGCAAGTTTTCATTGGGTAGTTCAGACCATAAGGGTGGGGGTGGATAGTTTCTGTTTCTCAACATAACAGTTTCATTTGCCCGGTACGCCTTGCGGTGCATTACAGATGTGGCGCCCTGCTAGTGAACACAAGGAGAGTTGCAAGGAGGGTGTTAGGCCTCGTTTTTACATTTGAACTTTCCAGCTGCAATTTGGAGTATTTCGTTTCGTCAGAGATTTGGGTTTAAACTAAGATATTGTTTTTCAGGGGATTAGTGGTGCTTTGCAAGTTTTTCATTGGGCAATTCAGACCATAAAGGTGGGGGTAGATAGTTCCATTTACCAACATCCAGAGGTTCATATGCCCGGTACGCCTTGCGGTGCATTACAGATGTGGTGCCCTGCTAGTGAACACAAGGAAAGTTTCATGCCAATCTTACCCTGCATTTTTCAGTTCACTTAGAGCAAGAGGGTGTTGTACAGGCCAATCTTATCCTACGTACTACATGTTAGTTTTCTGCGGTTTTTGGTCTAAGTTTTGATTGGGGCAGTTTCTATGCTTCAGTTTCTAGTACTCATTTTCTTCAAATTGGCGCAGCGATTGCGGTGGCATTTCCTGCAGAGTTTAGGGCGTGCAAATGGCTGGGAATGAGACAATTATTCAGTTGCGACTAGAACTAGTTGCGCACCTGGCGACAACCTGAAACGTTGTTTACCAACCAATCGTTGAACGACTAGCATTCAACAATTGGGGGGTGGTGAAGGGATTTTTTAGTTTTTCCTCCCAGGAGCCTTGATCCGGCCCAATTTGGTTCACGGGTAGGTTTTTTAGTTTTTCCCCTTCACTCGGGTTACTTGTTTCCCCTCTTATGCATCCCTGCTAGTTAGTTGCTATGTGTTTTCTTAAAGTTGTGTCGGGATGGTTTGGGTTTGGTGCGATACTCATGGTACGGAACTTTGTTGCTCACTTGGATTGCAGCAGTTGAAAATTTGGGTTGTGTATGATGTGCGCGGTTTGGTGTTGAGTTTCGTGCTTGGGTTTCTTGTGTCCTCGGTGACTAAATTAGGATGTGCCTGACTAGGAGGGTTGCCTGTCAGGAGCAACGATGAGCGACAGCAGAAAGGTGCGAGGTGATCGTTCGTAGTGAGAGGTTTTGTTGGGCTTAAGGCCAAATGGGAGGATGTGTGATCTGTATGGTGCATAGTGTGACTTGGAGAGTGGTGTATAAGCATGGTGCGGTAGGCAGGACGAGGAAGAAGGTGAATGTGTCAGAAGACTGTCAGGCGATGTCACTGGGTGGCTTGGTTGTAAGTCATAGCTTTTAGTTGGCGATTTAACTCTGTATTTTTTTTTAATCCTGATTGAGGGCATCTTGATGACTTGGATTCAGTTTCCTTATTTAGGAATTCTTGTTTTGGGCTAGGTCGTGTTGGGTGGCGGGCCAGTTTCCTTTGGAGTCTGGCTTTGGCGGGAGTACGCTGCAGATCAGTGGCTTTATGTGGCGTAAGATACGTTGTGGGGGCACTTGCCCTCGATGAACCTGGCGAATTTGTCCTGCTCCGCACGGGGGGACCCGGGCGCTTTTTGGTACAGAAGCGCCTCGGATTGGCCCAGGAGGGAAGTGGGACCCTCGCAGCGTTAGTGCGTCTAGAGGGGGGACGTGTCAGTCGTTCCCCGAGTATTTGAGCAAAGTAAAAGCTAGAACTGAGCCTGCAGCATCTCTTTGCCACCCTGGTTAGGTTAATTAATTAATTATAAATAAAAGCTGTGACCTTTTAGCCAAGCTCTGGTTGTCTGTGTCGTTATTTATTAGTTTATAGTTAAGTAAGCTATGCAAGGTTGTTAAGGGTTAGAAGCAATAAACCAATGTATTTCTTATAGTATACGAAGGCGGGATATGCGTGAGTATAACTAAGAATAAGAATACTATGTTTTTTGCTGTATGGATGTCGAGGTCAGCCTTGTTGCTGGGCAGATTATAAGGCTGTCTGGTCAGCTGGTTGGGTGAGCCAATGATATTGCATGAAGAAGTGGTCAGATGATCAGTATATATTGGGCTGTGTGAGCATGGACAGCCTCTTGGTTCCTGGATCTTTGAAACCCACCATCCCACCCATTACTGTTTATGTTGTGTCATACTAACTTTTTCTTCCCAATTCAGGGGAGGCGCAGCATGGCGGGAGTACGCTGCAGATCAGTGGCTTTATGTGGCGTAAGATACGTTGTGGGGGCACTTGCCCTCGATGAACCTGGCGAATTTGTCCTGCTCCGCACGGGGGGACCCGGGCGCTTTTTGGTACGGAAGCGCCTCGGATTGGACCAGGAGGGAAGTGGGACCCTCGCAGCGTTAGTGCGTCTAGAGGGGGGACGTGTCAGTCGTTCCCTGAGTATTTGAGCAAAGTAAAAGCTAGAACTGAGCCTGCAGCGTCTCTTTGCCACCCTGGTTAGGTTAATTAATTAATTATAAATAAAAGCTGTGACCTTTTAGCCAAGCTCTGGTTGTCTGTGTCGTTATTTATTAGTTTATAGTTAAGTAAGCTATACAAGGTTGTTAAGGGTTAGAAGCAATAAACCAATGTATTTCTTATGAATGGGAGATGCACTCCCGCGTTCGGGGATGCGCCATAGCATATTGTGGTGCATAGCGCGATGTGTGCGCACGTTTGTGGCGTGATCAGCCACAATAACTTGGGCGCATCTGTATATCATAGTATTGTTCTATCCTAACTCCTACCTCCCTACGTCACACCCTGCATATTGTTCTATCCCAGCTCCATACTTTCTACAGAATATCATAGTCTGCATATTGTTCTATCCTAACTGCTACCAACCTACATCACAGTCCCTATATTGTTCTATCCTATCTCCTACTGTACCTCCCTACATCATCACCTCTGTATATTGTTATATCCTTGCTCCTACCTCCCTACGTCACACCCTGCATATTGTTCTATCCCCACTCCAACCTTTCTACAGTCTGCATACTGCGCCTGATTCAGAGCCGGACGCTGTTTGCGGAAGGTTGTTCCAAAAAAGGGGCCGGCTATTTAAATTGAGCGCTCGCTCATTGCGGTTTGTTGACGCCTCTATGTCTGAGCGAGCGAACGAAAAATGCGCTCGCTATTTTGTAAAGACACCCCTTTGCCGTTCGCATCACACGTCATCTCCGGTATTTATTTGATTAATCGGGTACATCGAAAGGCATCTGAACTGCTCGCAGTGCTTGTGGTAGGTTTTTCCTACCGCAGTCACTGCGAGCTGTTCAGGCTAAAAGACAACCAAGTGACGTGGTCGATGACGCTCCTTTACTAATTATGCACTGCCATTAAACGCCCTTTTTACTGTTAGGCACGCCTGCGTTCGGATCTCCACTCCCCCGTTTTCAAGCACCTTCCCCTGTTACCACCCACAAACGGTACATTCTGTCAATCAAATTAGCAGCCCCTCGCTGTTTTGCGAGCACTCGATTTCCGATCGCAATGACTGGTTTGCGCATACGCATTAAGGCCCATACGCATGCGCAGTAGTGCGAACATCGCTCATAGCGAACGAGCGGCCGCTTACGAGCGGCTCTGAATCAGGCCCATTGTTCTTTCGGAACTCCTACCAAGCTACATCACAGTCCCTATATTGTTCTATCCTATCTCCTACTGTACCTCCCTACATCATCACCCCTGTATAAATACAGTCTGCATATTGTTCTATACTTCTACCTCCTTATGTCATTGTTCTATCCTTACATCTATAAATTCAGGAATAGCTGTGAATCGCTCAAAGTAATTTAATATATATCTACCATTACTTTGCCACTGTAGTTTAAAACACTATAAAACATGTTATAGTCACTTCTGATAAATAATAAAAGTGATTTTAAATAAAACACCCATGATTTTCAGTATTATGATTAAATGTTCAGTTCAGCATATTTTCTCCCCCCAATTTTTTGTTATATAACAGCTCACAATGTTCTAGTTTCTGGTTCCCGTGTAAGAAAAGCAGTGTACTCACAGGCGTCAGACCTTTTAATTACGGTTTAATGACTGACAGATGGCAATGAGGAAGCCTCTTACATAGTCAATTCTTGGTGAGTGGCTTCCCCAATCACATCTGCCAATCATTATGCATGTCGGACACAGAGGCTGAATCTTCAGCACAGCTCTGGTCTCTAGTTGTTATAGATACAGAGATTACCAGAGACGCTGAAACAGAGATTACCAGAGACACTAGATTGGATAGTATTTGCATTTTAAATAAAATGTATAGACATTAAAACTGAACATTTACTAAATTTATAGCACTTATATTGAATAGAACTATTCGAACTTCATCTCCTCGTGGGAAGTGGTTTTCCTGGCAGCTCTACAGTATGTTATGGAGTATGAAGGAGCTGCTGCTGGTAAATTACTCTGTGATCCTCCATCCTCCTCTGATACTTTAAATGAATCTCTGCAATAGACCATTTTATCTGGTTTTGGAGTCCACAGATTCTATCCCTCTGATTATTGTCTGCTTTAAGGTGGGAACACAGTAGAACGATATTAGGCCAATTTGTCGTTGTGGGCAAATCGAAACGACAAATCAGGGCATATTGTTAAGTGTGTATGCCCAATTTACGAGCTCCCGCAGTCACATGCAATATCTTCTGGTTGGCCATGCAGTATGGCATCCTACATCGCTCTGTCGCCCCCTGCATTGTGTAAATGTGTATGCACTTGCCAATGCAGGGTCCTGTCGACGCTCGGATTAGCCTGCTACACATCGTTCTAGTGTGTAGCCAGCTTTCATTTGATTACTTTTTTTTGTACTTAAGGGGGAGATTCAATAAAGCTTGGAGAGAGATAAAATTGTGAGAGATAAAGCACCAACCAATCAGCTCCTAACTGTAACTTTACAGGCTGTGTTTGAAAAATGACAGTTAGGAGCTGATTGGATGGTACTTTATCTCTCACGCACGGTAATCACAGCACAAAGCTACATACACCCATCAAAAGTCAAGTCCGCCCACCTCTCTCTACGTACAAGCTGAGTAGTCCGCAAGTTACCGGAAGCATCGGGCACCTCGCGAACCATCGAACCCAAATATAGACTAGTGATTGACCTGACCCTGCCCCAGGATTTCAGAGATTCCTGCACGCAGAGAAACGCCCGGTTGCGGCACAGCAGTGGCTAATTTATGCACGCCCCTGCAGCGGCTTTGCAATTCACTGGCACGTCAGCGTTCGCCCAGTCACCCCCCACAAACGGCACTTCTTGTCAATCGTTCTGCTTTGGGTCTTTCAGAAACTTTTCAAATACGGATTTTCAGAAATAGGGATTTTCAGAAACTTTTCACTTTCTCGGGGGCTGAGTAAAAAAAGAGCTGCATTAAATGCTATTGAAATCAACATGGCTAAATTTGCCCGGCTACCTGAATAGGTGAAAACTTGCGGCCGGCCGCGTTAAGCTGAATTGGGGGTTAATGTAGCTAATTGAATATACCCCTAAATTAGGCCCTTTATGTTATTTTTTTGCTGACATTGCCTGCTAACATGAAAACTAAAGTTAACGATGGTAGAACACATATGTTATACAGATAAGATGTGCTGCATGAGGTCTATTGCAATGGCTGTGGGGAAGTGGAGAAAATATATATATAAATCCAGGTCTAACTATCATCACAAAAGCATTGGGCACCCTGACATCTGTTCTGCTCTGATTTTCTCTTTATACTGCAGATGCAGCGACTGGTGCTGCCATTCTGTAACTGTGATAACCCATTGCTGTTATTGTAAGGGCTTCCCCAGACCCCAGTAAAGTGTTTTGTGCAGATGTTTGTAAACGTGTAATATGTGCTTAATTATTTGAGTTGAGCTACAGCAAGATATGCTTTTTAGTAAACTATACCATATTTAAAAGTGTAATATACTGAAAGAAATGTGTATAAACATATGGCTTCCTTCCTATAACAGAGACTTTAAAAGAAAGCAATTTATGACATCTTGTCTGTAGCGTTCTGTATACATATGTGTACAGCATGAAGTCTGCATGCTGAGATCTGGGATGGACGGTTTAGTGAGGGCCACTTGCAGAGCATACAATGATTTAACAGAGGTTCGTAACAGCGTGCCATGTAACATTCTATTAGGCGTCTTGCAGAAACTAGGGATGAGAGAGTGGCTTGGAAGATACATTGCAATTTATGTGTTTTGCTAAATATATTTATTACCAGTTACTTATATAGCGCACACATATTCCGCAGCACTTTACAGAGAATATTTTTACCATTCACATAAGTCCCTGCCCTAACACACACACACACTACCAGTATAATTTGGATTGTGGGAGGAAACTGGAGCACCCGGAGGAAACCCACGCAGGCATGGGGAGAACATACAATCTCCACACTGGGTCGTGGTGGGAATCGATCCAAGACCCAGGTGTGGTGATGCAATAATGCTAACTATTACACCATCCATGCTGCCTTCTTTTGGAATTTAACGTATTTACTTTAAGGGCAAATTATCACCTCCCCCCTCCAGTGCATGGGATAACATTTTGTTATAAGTGAGAGCTAATGTGCTGCTCTCTACCATTTACAAACACACTTCTCAAAGACATTCTTGGTTTATTAATAAGCATGCAAGAAATGTGGCGTATATATAATGGGTGCACCCTCTGGAACCATTGTTACTTACTTTGGCACCACCTGCAACGCTAATCTAGTGATTTCTTTTTCAGAAGTATTCTCAAAATTATTGCTGAAAATATGACGCATTTGCAGAAGACACTGACACAGTGCCAGAGCAATTTTTTTTAAGGGGCCCCACATAAACTACATATGGGCCCCATCCGTGTTAAAAAGCCCCTGACGTAAGTATCATCTAAATGCAGCACTTCTGTTTTTTTTTTTTTTTTTTTCTTTTTTATTGTTTGACATAAATTCAAAGTATTACATTGTTACAAAAATTATTTTTGAACAATATAAAATTATTTCAAAACAACAAAACAGTTTCCTTCCTTCCTCTCTCTCTCTCTCCCTCCCTTCCATTAAATAGATAAATAAACATATCTAGCACACTATGATTATATGTTAAATTATGAATAAGTTACTCCATCTGTCATCTGGAGTAACAGTGTCTTGTTTGACCATTATATTGATCGTCAGCTTGTTTGCCAACAATTTTTACATAAATCAACTAAAAAAAAAAAAAAAAGAGGGAGGAAAAAACAAAAACAAAAACCATACAATTTCGTTTACACCGTTAACATTTATAATTTTCTACATAGCACTTCTGTTTTTAATGCCCATATTAATTACACATCAGATATTTGACTAAATTATAAAGGATGAAATTATATTTCAAACAAACACACAAGTGTCATAGGGACGCTAGGATAATAGAACATTGCTCATATAAGTGAGGGGGAGTTATTTTAATTAGCCAAAAAGTGTCATAAACTACTGAAGTGTAAACTAATTAAATGGAAGATGCATTAAATTAAAAAGTATAGTGTTTCACTAATGCCAACAAATTAGCTTCCCTCAAATAGCCACACTTTCAATATCAAACCTGTCATGTCTTCAGGAAAATCATTTAAATTTGAGAGCAAATGAATAATGATTTTTTTTTCTTCTTCATTTACAAAAAGTTTAAATGTTTGACATTTACACCTTAGGAAGCATCAAAATGTTTTTCAGTTTTGTACTTTGCACACATTGGGCCAAATGTAATAGGGTGAGAGTTTAGAAAATGTGAGTTTTCTTTTTTAACTCGGTCAATGTAATACAGTCCGAGAACAGACAAACTCGCATGTTTTTTAGACAACTAAAAACTCTCACTATTTAAACTCTCATCCAGATGTTTTCCCATTTTGAAAATACAACTTGACCAATGTAATAGTGTGAGAGTTTATTCTCACATTTTCTAAACTCTCATCCTGTTACATTTGGCCCATTGTGCCTGATTCGGCGGTGACCGCGTCTTTTATCGCAGCCGCGTCTGCATGCTAATGCCGCAACAAATTCTGTTCCTATTGAGAGGCTCACAGGCAGCAGCACTACTACTTCTGGTATAGGAGAGGGGCACAATTCATATATGCACACAGGGTTTTATATAGGGCTGGGTACGGGCTCTTGATGGTCAGGATGCCGATGGTCAGAATAGCGATAGTGGCATCCCGTCAGTCAGAATCCTGACAGATTTTTATAAGTATTATAATCCTTACTGTAAGCCACCCCTCCCACTTCCTAACCCTCCCATCCCACAGCTCAATCCTAACCCTCCTGTCCCGCAACCTAACCCTAACATTCCCCCTTGTGCTTAACCCTAACCCCACCCCCTAACCCCAAGTCTCCCCCTGACCCTAATACTTACCTCCACAATCTGCTGGGATTCTGATAGTCGGATTGACGCTGTCGGTATTGTGACCGTCAGCATCCTGACTGTCGGGATGCTGACCACATCCCGGGTATATATGAACTGTGCCCCTTTCCCATACCTGATCCATATCCTGTGTTTTGCTCTGTATCCCCCATCTTGTGTCTCCTCTTTCTGCCAATAGCAGCCTCTTAGTGTATCCACCCTTAGCATATACCCCCTCCTTAGTCCTTAGTGTATCCCCCTCCCCGGCTCCAGCCGCCCATAGTCTATACTTCTCCCCTAGTATATCCCCCCCATGCAACCTCCACCTACTTCTGGCATCTTCGGCAGGTATGATTCCCGAATACTTCCACCTCTGCAGCCCCAGTACAGTGAAAGTCCTTTGGTGACAGCCCCCAGCCACACGGCAGTCTGCTCGGATCCTGTGAAGAGCAGAGGGTGAGGGGAGGGAGGGGGAGCACACTCGCCGTTGTCTCCTCCCCTCTTTTGCTGAAGAATGAGTGACTGACAGCTCACGACGGTGCTGCTGATTGCTCAGATCATGTTCTGAGGAACCCGGCATTTTAATTTTTTCCTCACTGTCAATTATCGTGTCAGTCAAATACCCTCTATAGCATATAAGTGCAAACTCTAAAGGTCTTTCCAGCAAGCAGGTGTTCTCCCTTCGGATGCTCACCCATTGCATTGTCTGGTGCCCCTCTCAAATGGTTGGGTTGGGTGAGCCACCCCTTGCCCCCCTTGTTCTGATGCCCCTGATAACATGTCTTTCATTTCAATGAAATGTGATGCACTAAATTACTACATAAATATGTGGGAAACACTGTATAGCCATAATTTAATTGTGCAACTGGTAACACGAGTACTAAATAGTTTATTGGATATTTATCCTCTATTTTTGATCTATAAAATGCATATGTGAACATAATGGGGCTCATGTAGAGTTGAATTTGCTTTTTTTGGGGGGGGGGGGCACGATATACAGATGTGTCCTCATACATCTAGCCTCCTTGTGTGTTAAACAGCCCTTCTAATCGCAACATGCCGTGGCGTGACTCGGTAGCGCTGAGTGTCTTTTTGTGCACATTTTTACCTTTAAATGCATCTCATTCACACAGTGAAGCGAATAGCTAGCACGAGCAGCTTCTGCTGATTAAAATGATATGCAGCATGCCTATGTTCTGTGTGTGAGTGTATCTGCATGCAAAACACTACATTACAGTGTTACAGCCGCTGATACTGTAACGTAGTGTTTAGCAAGCATGCAGATACACCTGCAGACGCACATGGGGCCTGATTCAGCAAGGATCGCAGTAGCAAAGACGCACGCAATCGGTCGATTAATTCGCACTGCACATGCATATGCATCGCAGTGCGCGAACTAGCAATTGCGATGGGAAATGCTTTGCAGAGGCTACGCAGACCCAGAGCACATTGATTGACAGGAAGTGCCGTTTGTGGGTGTGACGAGGGGGGGGGGGGGGACCAGGTAAATGCAGGCATGGCGGGGGCGTGCATAAATTATCCACTGCAATACCATACGCGGCCTGAGGCCTCATAGCGTGACCTGAAGTTAGCAATTCCTGAGTGAGGTCTGACCTGCCTTAACTGTATGGGTCCGATGTTACCGATTAATTCGCTATGTTGCCCAAGTATACGGATGTGTGTAAGGGGAAGTGGAAGTCCTTATGGTAAGCTGTGATCGCAAACATTTGCATTTCACCGCTAATATTAGCAAATGCGGTGCGTGCGTTCTAGCAGAATAGCGATCCTTGCTGAATCAGGCTCACAGAACATAGGCATTTGAAGGTAAAAAGTCACACGAAAGACGCTCAGCGATACTGAGGCACGCAGAGCTCCCACATTATGTGTGACATGAATTGTAGCGCATAGAGGATAGATGTATGTTGACACATCTGTAAGATATAAGTATTTCCATAGTGCCCATGTACACCACACCACATGCATATGTTATTGTGTAGACTTTGGTGCATTCTAACACTAACGACTCCTTACACCTGCAGATGCAGAACGGGGGAGGGAAGGGAGGAGCTAGTGCTGTGCAGTAAGGGCGTGGTAATGTATTTGCGACTCAAGAAGAACCAGTTGCAGACTCAGTTATACCTGTCAGGAGCTGTGTATCTTGTGAGTATTGGTAGGCTGGTGCAACAATATGCAATAATGAGAATGACTACCTGCCGCACCACTTCTGATTGGCTGAGCGCACATTATGCCTGATTCAGTACGAAACGCAATTGCGATTGCAGCTGCGAAAATATGCTAATGCTTTTCACAGCTTAGCCGGCATATAGAAACCCACTGCTGCTTTCTTACTCCTGCATAAACATCAGTAACATCGACGTACAATGGCCCGTCACGCTCATTTACAGCAGGTCTGACCAGCCGCAAAAACTGCAAGTCTCGTCGCACGCAGTGAGTACTCAAGCTGCGAATGCAATCACAGTGGCCCATGCAATAGCGTTCAATCAGACAGGCACGCTTGCGTTTCTCTGACCACTCCCCCGTTACCACCCCCAAACGCTCACGGCCTGTCACTCACTCTGCAATGGATTCTTCTGTGCGTAAGTGATTGCAGTGCAATGGCAGTGCACGCGCAGTGCGGCTTATACGCATGCGCAATGGCTAACAATCGCTCGATCTGAGTAAGTAGTCACAATTGCGATCGCTGCTGAATCAGGCGCATTGACCTCATTCAATTGGTCGTACTCAAGTAATTTCCTACATAAAGACATGTCCATCTATTCACATTACGTATTTTATAAGAGGATAAAACAGATGTATTTCATATGTATTTGTATGTAACTAAATAGTATGTATCACTTTACTACGTTATTATATTGTCTACAAATAAAGCAGAGCAACTTTTTTACTATTAACACTGTCACGCCACATCTCTACGCTATTGGACGTATAGTGTAGTACTTGTTGGAATCGGTATGAATTACCGCCGGACCTAAGCCCGGTGGATGAAATACCGATACCGGAAGGCCAGTACATGAAGATCCCGACTGAGGTGAGTAAGCCTCCTAACCCTCCCCTCTCTCCCCCCTAACCCTCCCTTAGGGGTGCCTAACCCAACCTCCCCCCCTAGTGCCTAACCCTAACCTCCCCCCATGGGTGCCTAAACCTAACCCCCCCCTCCCTGCACCCTAAACCTAACTCTTCCGTGGGGGTGCCTAAACCTGACCTACCTCCGGTGGTGCCTGACGCTAACCCCCCCTTCCCCTAGCCTAACCCCAACCCTCCCAGGGTTCCCCTAGCCTAACCCCCCCCGGCTATGAGCTCCCGACGCCCGGCTTGCCTACATTCGGTATGCCGGGCATCAGGATTTCGGCATGGTGCTTATGATAGGCGTCAGTATTTAGACGCCCATGCCGGGATTTCACTGTTGGGAAACCGGCGGTTGACATTTTTTCTTCGACCGCTGGCTTCCTGACTACATCCCGTACTTATTATGCAAATTCTTTGCTGTACAATTGAAGATGTGCCTGATTACACACATGCAATTAGCAATATTATTTCCCTCAGTACCTGAATCTCTCAGCACGGATGCAAACAGTGAGATTTTGCATACAGAGCCGCAACAGAAGCAATTTGCACATTTTTGTGTATGTCTGTCCTATTCTGAGTCGAACGGAACTTGGCTGGATCTGTCTTTCCATGAAATAGGGCGTTTCAGGGACAGAACTGGAGGTGAAATAGGGCGTTTCAGGGAGGGAACGTGTGACAATGCTATCACACGTAACCACCCTGACTTGTGGGGATGTTATGGGAGTGTTGTGGGCATGCATCAAAAACTCTGTGTGAATCTGAGCCGTGCGTATGGAATAGGGAGCCTGTGTAAATCGTATCTCTTGCACATAGCATGGGGCTAGAGCAAGTGCAGATGCTAAAGATGACGGTTGCGGCAGTCGGCGTGGCACGTAGGTTGAACAGAGTCTTGGATTAGCATGAGGTAGTAAATCAGTCTTCAGTGGCTTCCTGCAACTACAGGCATCATAATCCACCCCTTTATGTTTAGCTATATTATTGTACAAATCACCCATCTCTGGGCCTGATTCAGCAAGGATCGCTATTGCGATCGCAATAGCGATTATGCACGCAGTCTCACTGTGAAGACATGATAATGATTCCAATCGCAAGGCCATACGGAGCCTAACATAAGGACGTCCAACTTACCTTACACACATCTGTAATTCTTAGCAAGACTGCAAAACCATCGGTAACATTGGAGCCTCACGCACACTTGCACAAGGTTTAACCTTACTCAGATATTGCTAACCGCATCGCACGCAGTGGAAGCAGCTGCATATGGCATCGCAATGGATAATTTATGCACACCCCTGCAACGTTCAAACGCACGGGCATGCCTGCGTTGCGCCAACCACCCCCAAATGGTGCTTCCTGTCTATCACCCTGCGATTGGTCTGCGATCGCACTCTCGACCGCAGTGGAGTGTTCGCGCACTGCAATGAATACACATGCGCAGAACGCAACAACGGCCGATTGCTAGCATAATCGCAATAGCGATCCTTGCTGAAACAGGCCCTCTGACCTTGATTCCTACGACAATCTTTAAATTTTTTGCATATAAAAAAAGCAGCACAAGGTAATTCCTGACGTTTTATTGCAAACAGGCACGCTCTCTGCGCATATTGCATACAAACACGATGGGCAGACGAACCAGACGCTGTGCGTTCTTTCTCACATATCCATCGGTAATGCTTAGGGAAGCCTGCCCTATATTTTTCTCTTTAGCTGGAAAGAAATATTACCTGTAAATGGTTGATGGCCTATTTTGTGAAGATAAAACAGCACTTAGTAGTTTTTCATCATTACGGAGTATTTATTGTGTGACCCGGACAGCTTTCTGCTGCCATGATAAATGATCTGATTCAAGATCGGTCTAAAAATGCAAAGATAGAGCTAATTAACCTAACAGAACTGTTTAATAAATGCTTTTCTCGTCAATTACAGGCTCACAGCGTGGGTGCCACTCACTCACTGGAACAAGGCTATTGCTGGAGATGATTCCTCATAATGCTCTCGTACCTGACACATGTAAATAAGGGTTTCTGTATGTCTGAAGTGACCTTTTATTTATTGCCGTCACAAGATTACAGTAGCTAATTGCAGAATAAATGTCACAGCTAGAAATGTAAAAACTACAGTTTAACACAGTGGGACATTGAACTTAAAACGTCATTGTGATTCATATTAGCTAAAGGAAAGGAACTTGTCTACAAGGCAAAGTAGAAATTTGCCCACGGTCAGGGAGCCACGATTTCGGGGGAACAAGATTTTAATTTGCTATAAAATTATTGTATTAAATGTGAAACTTATCAGAACCAAAAACTAAATCAAAAGATAAAATATAGGTAGTAAAAATACAGTATGTACTATCTAGCTAATACAATTCTTGTCTTCTCCACCTTCAACCCACTGAGTCTTCTCCTCCTCCTATATATAATATATAAAACCTTTATATGTACTAAAATTTATTTAACTACTGTTTCGGAGAGACTAGCTAAATGGAAAGATACATTCCCAGGTATAGATTTACCTTATATAGTACAAGCCACTAAACGGATGAATAAGGTTTTAATTTCCACCTCTTATGTGGAAATTAATTATAAAATCTTCAACGGAGCCTATTACACCCAAAAACTGGAGTTTCTGATTGGACAACCTGATAACTCTAATTGTTATAAATGTGGATCTCCAGAAGCAGACATTTATCACTGTCTCTGGATGTGTCTGAATGTCAGACGATTTTGGGATCAGGTGAACTAATACATTTGAAATTCCCTTGGTATACATTTTGTAATGACGCCTGAATGGGCATTTTGGAATAAGTATACTCCCTCCTCGACTCACACTTCAACTAGATCACAAAAATTATTATTGACTAAAATTGCTGCTGCAGCAAAAAGAACTATCCTCTCTCAGTGGCTAGAATCTACCACACCAGCACTCACTTTACTGTTACCGAGATTACTTTATTTATTTAATATGGATTGGTCCTCTACATCTATTGATAAAGAAAAAGTGGCTGAGAAATTCTTCTTAATTTAGCTTCCCTATGTTCATACACTGTCCCCTGACATGAAGCTAACACTTAAATGCAGTTTCCAGTTAACAACCTGGAGGTAAATTTACTAAAGTTCGATTATGTTTTCTGTTTGATTTTGCATTCGAGTTTGGTTCGATTTTTTATGAAAGGATTTACTAAAGGCAAATTCGAATGTCAAATCGAACAGAAAAATGTATTTGAAATGAAATCAAATTTCTGAAAAACATTGATGTTTTCATATAGAGGACAATAGGATCTCTTCATTTACTAACATTCGATTTGTTAATTGAATGAAAAAATCACTCAAACTCGAACTGCAAATCCCCAAATGAATAGAAGAACTTCATGTATTCGTTTTCAGCATGAGCAGTTCGATTTGGTGGGTACCGCAGAATAAACTTTAGTAGCACTGCGGCTCTTCATTGACTTCAATGGAGGGAGCCGTTCATTGGCTGAGAGAGGCGGGGGCTGACCTCTCTCAGCCAATGAACGCTCAGGCATGGCTCTACAAAGGGAGAAGCTGCGTCTGAGCTCTTAATTCGGGAGGCAACAACCATCGTGGTTGTTACCAGTTGCGTGGGTCGCGTTTCTCGTTTTTTTATTTTACTAAGACCATGGATGCCTACGGGGAGAAGGGGACCAGTCCAGGTAATGTAGGGGAGTATGTGTGAGTGTCTATGTAGGTAATAAAACTATACTGTCACGGTGTATGTGTATTGTGTTTATTTAAACATTTCTTTACAGGTGAACTACAGGTACCAGCGGGCCCTTAATGCCCCGCATGCTGGTACTTGTGGTTCTCCAAGTACCAGCATGCGTGGGAGTACCAGCATTGCTGGGACCTACAGTTCTACTGTAAAGACAATGTTTACACTTATCTTTTTTCCACTACACCTGCACTATCAACCTGCCACCCACTGCCCAGGGGTGGCGGGAATAACCCCGGGCTATCAGCCTAGGCCTGGAGTGCCCTGGAGAGGGGGACCCTTTATTGGGGGCGTCCCCAACTCTCTGGGGATCTCTGGCCTGGGCTGACTAGCGGTCAGGGGTAATGTTTTGGCTGGGGAACCCGGTGATAGGGTTTCCCTGGCTGTGACATTACTCCCTCCCCCCCCCGCGCTAGAAAGGGTCCGGTGCTGGTTGTGGAAATTACAGGGGAACCCTACGCATTTTTCCCCTGGAATTCCAGAACCAGGACCAGATCAGAGCCTGGTGCTGGTTGTGCTAAGTACAGGGGAACCCTACGCAATTTTTTCCCTGTACTTACACAACTAGGACTGGCTATGAAAAGTCCAGGGCTGGTTGTGTATTTAGGGGGGACCCCACGTCATTTTATTTTTTAACAGTAACTCTTTACAAGCTTGTTACAGTAAGATACATGCATGCATCTCACTGGTGTATGCATGTATCTGTGTGAAAACGAACTGTTCATGCTGACAATGAAAGCATGAAGCAGTTCTATTCATTTGGGGATTTGCTGTTCGATTTGGACATGAACATGCAAAATCGAACAGCAAATCCCTTCTCAAATTGAAACGATCGAATTTGAGTTGAAAATCGAAAGCAAAATCCATTATTAGTAAATTTGAGATTTGGTAAGGGATTTTACTGTTTGAGAGTTCAGGGTCAGATTCAAACCCGCTCACTATGGGCGATTGTCGCTTGTCTACGCATATGTCGCAGTGCGCGTGTCAGTCTGTGCGATTGGGAAGTGATCACTCGTAGCCCGCAGATGGAGCACTACTTTGAGTGACAGACAGTGCCGTTTGTGGGTGGTAACAGGGGAAGGTCTTTGAAAATGGGGGAGTGGATGTGTGAACGCAGGCGTGTCTGAGCATCAAAACGCCGTTCTATTACACGTCACCTGGTTGTATTTCAGCCTGCAGTGATCGCAGTGCTTGCAGCGGGGTAGGGTCTAACTCAAGGGCTGCAAGCAGTTCCGATGGCTCTCGATTTTACTAATTAATCATACACTTCCTGGAGATGACGTGCTTAGAATGAAAAGTGGGCGTCATTACACTGGCGTGCGATCACTCTGCCGTCGCTGTCTAAGACATAGAGGGCGTCCTTAAGCCTGGCCGTGCGATCACGGAATTTGCATATCCGCCCTCTAACGGCTGCGAGAGAGCGCAGCATAGCGAGCGGGTCTGAATGAGCTCCTCAATTTGATCTCAGGAGATTTCAGAGATTCATAAAAATGAATCTCAAATTGAACCATAGTAAATCTACCCCCTGGTATACTCTAGCTATATTAGAAGGCAACGAACCTTTCTGACAACAATATTCACCAAGTTTTTTGTATCAAGGTTTACATTTATTAGTGAAGTTAAAATTTCCTCATTTGAATTTCAATATCGATGAATGAAGTTTCCAAGATATTTCACTCCTGTTAATTGCCAAGGATATATGGGTATGTTTCTGACGCTTCCTGACACCTCCCTATTTGTGTGTTTATCTTATTCACCTCTATATGCTAACAAATGTTTGTCACTTATGTTGTGTCTCTATCAATAAAATATATATATATATATATATATATATATATATAAAAAAAAAACCTTGTCTTGCAGAGAGTTACAGAGGTCAGTGTCAATTGGGGACCAAACTGGCGCCATATGTCATAGGACGCTCTGTGCACAATTATAAAGTATTAGTGCAACAAAATCTGCTCCATCCCAAGTGAATATCCAATAGTGCTGAGAAAACATGGACCTTGGTAGCAGAAATGATCAACTAGAGTATATATGGGTTCACAGACAGAAATTTTTTTTTATACAATTAAAAACAATTATGGTTCTGGAACTAATCAATGGAAAGACAAAAGAGCGTGGGTAGAAAGATGTCAGTTTGTGAAGGAATTTGTGATTAAAGCTCATTTACAAACATATAACCTTTATTATAAAGGCACAGTGCAGCATATTTCACGCTTAAGCTGCATATCCACTACGCGACCCAGAGAAGACAGCACGATTACGACATCATAATCGTACCGTCATCCCCATCCCCTGCTGTGCCTACACTGAATGATCAGTCGTTCAGTGTAGGCATCCTCCATCATCCCTGAACATGGTCAATCTGTCGTTATCGGCAGATTGACCGGCATGTTCAGCCGATGATTGATGTCGGAAACGACCAGCGGGAGCGCGCATCGCTGGTCATTTCCGACATTATTATGCACAATTTGTGCACAATTAATGGACGACTGAATGATAACGATGTCGTTACCTTTCAGTCGTCCATTAATATCGAGTAGTGGATACACACCTTTACATATGCATAGATAAACCTACTTTTATGGGTAAGTACATGGATTTGTGGGGCAAAATGCCTGTGGCCTGCGGGGCTGTATAGTGTGCCTCATTGGAGGAGATGGGAAGTCCAGTCATATACACTCAATGGCTCCAATAAAACAAGAGATATGGTAAGAACTTACCTTTGTTATCTCTGTTTCTACGAAGTCCATAGGGTCCACAGGGTTGACCTTGGGGTTATAGCTGGATCAGGATCCATGGGCACCACACAGTTAAGCTTTTAGCTCCCAGGATGCACTTGGGTCCTCCCCTATAACCCACCCCCGAGCCACAGGCACCTCAGTTGGTAAGCAGCCTAGGCCGGAGGAGAATATGTAACAGAGAGAAGGAAGACTGGAACACACAAGAAACCATACTCACAGAAATGGGAGACGGAAAACCGGTGACCAGCCACACAGCCCATTTGAAGCCAGGTGCGTCAGGGCGGTCGCCCTGTGGACCCTATGGACTTCGTAGAAACAGAGATAACAAAGGTAAGTTCTTACCATATCTCTTGTTTTCTACTTCAGGGTCCATAGGGGGTTCACAGGGTTGACCTTGGGGATGTCCCAAAGCAGTTCAACTAAGGGCGGGGACGCTCCTGTGCTGAAAGGAGCACCCAGCGCCCAAAGGATGCATCCTGAGAGGCGAAGGTGTCAAACGCATAGAACCTCAAAAACGTTTGAATTGAAGACCAAGTGGCCGCCTTACACAGCTGAACAGCAGAGGTGCCACGTCTAGCAGCCCAAGAGGGACCCACAGAACGAGTGGAATGAGCCTTAACAGAGGCTGGCACAGGTAAACCCTCCTGTGCATAAGCTTCACAAATAACGGAACGAAGCCAACGGGCTAACGTTTGTTTGTAGGCAGGCCAACCTCTCTTGTGAAAACCAAAGAGGATAAACAAGGAGTCAGACTTCCTAACTGAAGCCGTCTGGTCCACATAAATTCTAAGCGCCCGGACCACATCTAAGGAAGTCTCACCAGCTGAAAGATTAGGGGACTGAAAAGCTGGCACAACAAGTTTCTGATTAATGTGGAACTACGAGACCACTTTGGGCAAAAACTCAGGACGAGTGCGGAGCACCGCTCTGTCCTGGTGAAAAATCAGGAAAGGAGGGCGACAGGAAAGCGCCCCCAATTCAGACACCCTACTGGCCGAAGCAATTGCCAGGAGAAAAACAGTTTTAAACGTCAGCCACTTGAGCTCCACCGACTCAAGAGGCTCAAACGGAGGACCCTGCAGGACCCGTAGAACCACCGCCAAGTCCCAAGGAGCCACAGGAGGCACAAAGGGAGGCTGGATCCTGAGAACACCTTGGAAAAAGGTGTGAACATCCTACAGTATTGCAATCCGCCGTTGAAACCACACGGACAAGGCGGACACATGAACCTTCAGAGATGCAAGGCGTAAGCCGAGGTCCAATCCTGATTGAAGAAATTCCAAGATCCCAGAAACTCGGAACACCTGAGGATCATAATGTCTGGACTCACACCACTGAAAGTAAGTGTGCCACACCCTGTGATAAATCTGTGCTGAAGCAGGCTTGCGTGCCCTGAGCATGGTACCAATAACCGAACTGGAGAAGCCCCGAGACCTCAAGACAGCTGTTTCAAGAGCCACGCCGTCAAAGACAGCCAACCCAGATCCGGGTAAAAGCAGGGCCCCTGAGACAACAGGTCCCGACGCTGAGGAAGAAGGTACGCAGCGTCGATGGAGAGGCTCCTGAGATCGGAGTACCAAGGACGTCTGGGCCACGCCGAAGCTACCAGCACGAGCGTGCCGCCATCCTGCTTGAATTTCCGCAGAACCCGAGGAAGTAGGGATATCGGAGGAAACAGATACACCAGGTGAAACGTCCATTTCACTGACAGCGCGTCCACCAGACTTGCGCCTGCGTCTCTTGTCTTTGACCCGTAAACGGGCAACTTGTGATTGTGACGGGAGGCCATCAAGTCCAGCTCCGGCAGTCCCCACCTGTCCACGAGTAGCTGAAACACCTCTGGGTGAAGCGACCATTCCCCGGGATGCACGTCGTGACGGCTGAGGAAGTCCGCTTCCCAATTGAGGACTCCGGGGATGAATACCGCCGAGATCGCTGGAATGTGACACTCCGCCCAAGTCAGGATGCGAGACACCTCCGACATCGCTACCCGACTGCGAGTTCCTCCTTGGTGGTTGATATACGCCACCGTGGTGGCGTTGTCGGACTGCACCTGTACCGCCCTTCCGTGAAGAGCGGGACCGGACGACTGCAGGGCCCTGTATACTGCCCGCAGTTCCAGGATGTTGATGGGGAGAAGTGCTTCTTCCGCAGACCAACGACCCTGGAGAGACAATGAACCGGTCACTGCCCCCCAACCCCGGAGACTGGCATCCGTCGTGAGCAGGACCCAGTCCGGGATCCAAAAGGGGCGCCCCTCGACCAGATGAGCTGTCTGAAGCCACCAAGCCAAAGATTGCCGAACCTCCGGAGACAACACCAGCACCTGAGAGCGGATCCGGTGAGGTAACCCGTTCCATTCCGATAGAATCAGCCCCTGCAGGGGCCGGGAATGGAACTGGGCAAATTCCACCATGTCGAATGTCGACACCATGGACCCCAGAACTCTCATAGCCGAATGGACCGACAGGTGGCGACTGCTCAGGCAACTGCGTATCCGCAGCTGTAGGGAGGCGACCTTCTCTGGAGTCAGAAAAATCCTTTGCTGACGCGAATCCAGCAGGGCTCCCAAATGAACCATCCGCTGTGATGGAATCAAGGAGGACTTTTTCCAATTTATCAACCACCCGTGTGTTTGCAGGCAAGCGATCGTCAGGTGGAGATGTTGAAGCAGTACCTCTGGGGAGCTCGCTAGCAACAGGAGGTCGTCCAGATACGGCAGCAGCCGTACATTCTGGTTCCGAAGTTGTGCGGCCATGACCGCCATAATCTTCGTGAACACCCTCGGTGCCGTGGAGAGACCAAAGGGTAGCGCCTGGAACTGATAGTTGTGTTGAAGGATAGCGAACCTCAGATACCGCTGGTGCGAAGGTGCTATCGGAACATGGAGGTAGGCGTCCTGGATATCCAGGGACACCATGTAATCCCCCGGTTCCATCGCCAGAATGATGGAACGTAACGTTTCCATCCTGAACCTGGGATCTCTGAGGAATTTGTTCAGAGACTTCAAGTTGAGGATAGGGCGATGAGAACCATTGGGTTTCTGCACCAGAAACAGAGACGAATAATATCCCGTCCCTCGTTGTGACTGAGGAACGGGAACCACAACCCCTGCTTTCAGCAAGGACTCTATAGCCTCCTGAATCTGTAACACCTTGGTCTTGTCCTGAGAAGGACTGGTGCAGAAAAACTGGTGGGGTGGTCTGTGCCGAAAAGACAGGGCGTACCCCTGGGAGACCACTTCTCGAACCCAGGCATCTGTGGTGGTATTGTGCCAGCACTGGGTAAATAGAAGAAGTCGGCCTCCCACTCTGAGGTCCCCCAGAGGGAGGCCCGTCCCATCAGGCCGCAGGTTTATCTTCCTGCTTGGAAGAAGGGTGCTGAACACTCCAGGCTTGCTTCTTGGGTTTAGAGGCAGTCTTACTCGCAGACTGTCTCGGGAAGGACTGACCTTTTGCCTTACCCTGAACCCGAAAGGAACGAAAAGCCGAACTCCGAACCTTAGCAGGCAGTGCCGCCGAAGGGAGGAAAGCCGACTTGGATTTAGCCAGGGTATGCACTATTTTGTCCAAGTCCGGACCAAATAGTAATTCCCCATTGAAAGGTAAGGCCTCCAGGCCTTTCTTTGAATCAGAGTCCGCTCTCCAGGACCGCAACCATAAGGATCGGCGGGCAGACACCGCTGCAGCCGATACCCGCGAAGTCAGCAGACTAGCATCTAAAGAAGCTTCTCCAATGTAAGAAGCAGCGTCCCTCATCTGTCCCAACAACACCCTCTGGACATCCGGAGCGTCGTCCGGGAAGGTATCTTCCAATGCATTGGCCCACCCCTCAATGGCCTTGGCCACCCAGGAGATGGCCATGGACGGTCGGGCCACCGCCCCGGAGAGGGAGTAAATAGACTCTAAGCAAGTTTCAACTTTCCTGTCCGTGGGGTCCTTCAGCGAGGATATCGACGGTAATGGTAAGGGTTAAACGGGTGACATGGGAATCCACCGCCGGTGGAGTTTCCCATTTTTTACAATGTGCCTCAGGGAAGGGATAATTAGAAGTCAACCGCTTCTGAGGAAGGAACCTCTTACTTGGCGCCTGCCAAGCTACCGCCATATGATCCGTCAACTGATCCGACGGAAACACAGCAGAAGCCACCTTAGTTTTCTTGAAACTAGGAAACTTCGACTTAGGAACCGGTGCCTCATCCTCTATAAGAAGAAAAGCTCGCACCGCCCTAACCAGTGCTCGCACATTAATGGACGACTTGGTATCCATTTCCTGGCCCGAGGCGTCCGAGTCAGTGTCATCAGGGACCTCCCCATCATCTGAGGAACCCTCTGAGTCCGAAACCTGAGCCGCCCGCGCCATGAGTGGGCGTTTTGAAACCCTGGAAGGCATGTCAGTCTGCAACATTGACTGAAAAGCCGAGGATGCAGCCGCCAAATTTTGCACGAAGTTGGAAAACACATCCACCCAGGGTGGAGGAGTCGCCATAGGGGCCTGAAAAGGTACCACAGGCTGCTGCGGCACAGGGGAAGCCTGTATATACATAGGCAACCCCGCATAGGGACCCACAGACTGAGACCCAGGAGGACTCCGCAATAACTGCGGGACACCCGGGGAATGGGGGATGGTCGGCTGGGGTAACGCCCTAGTAGGGAGAGCAGTCGGGACCGACAGACGGTCTGCAATAGACACCAGCACTTGAGAAAACATCGCCCACGGTGGTTCCTGCGTCACCGAAGGTCTGGATGGGCCAGGAGCCACCTGGCACCGTCTACACAGGCCATCCTGTGACAAATCCTCCCTATTCACTCCTGCAGAACAGTGAACGCCGGAGCAACTGAGCGCTCAACCTCCTCGTCTGACATGACAGAATATATTATATATCTGGCAACAGGGCAGAAGTAAACGCACTCACCGGTGTGTTGAACAACAGCCCACAATATGGCACTGTGTCGCACACAACTGTATGTGACGAACCTCACAAATACGTGATCTATATAAGTGAGGTCAGTAGAAACACCCTTCCCCCACACACCTGTAGAGGCTTGTAGGAGAAGTAAAGGGACAGGTATAAGCTGACAGTAAGCGGAAAATAAGCACAGACAGGCAGCACTAGCAAAATTCACATACCATGCAGAGAAGATATACTCACTGCACCTTTCCACTACAATCAACCTGCCCAGATTCAGTGTCTGGGAGGGCTATAGTGCTGTGTACACTGTCCTTAAATCGGGGGAGAGGTACACAGGGGGACCGGTCCGCGTGCTCCCTGAGATCTGCGCTGCCACTGTGAGAAAATGGCCCCCAGAGACCTCAGAGGAGGAGTGGCCGAAGAGACTGCAGCTCAGCAATGCCAGACTGCGAGCTGAAAGGCGCGCTGAGCTGAGGGGAGGAGTCGCTGAACAGGGAAGGCTTCCTCCCCTGGCTGGCCATAACCCCAGGGATGCTGGCTTCCCGCTTGCCTGTTATCCCTGGTGGTCTAGTGGTCCCACGGGTTATGGGGGGGGGGGGCCCGCCGCCACTGACAGCAGCCTTCGGTCTGTCCCCAGGACCGGAGGCTAAAGGACTGCTTCTGAAGGCATTCCGCGCACCGCAGCTAGCCAGCGACGCGCGGCTTACCTGAATCCCCGGCAACTCCGGCAGCAGTCCTGGGAGGTAGACAGAGTCCGGCTAGTACGGACTCTGTCCTCCCGCCGCGATCCCCAGATCAGTACTGGCGTCGCGGCGCCAGTTGGGGATCAGAGCGGCAGCGTGGGCGTCTGTATAGACAGCCCTTCGCTGCCGTCTGTAGGAAAAAAGAAAGATAAAATAAATATCTAAAATAAAAAGCTTCTGGGGGCTGCTCCTGCAGCCCCCCTGCGCGGTGACCGACTCCGGCCGGGCACCAACTTACACTGAGGTGCCTGTGGCTCGGGGGCGGGGTATAGGGGAGGACCCAAGTGCATCCTGGGAGCTAAAAGCTTAACTGTGTGGTGCCCATGGATCCTGATCCAGCTATAACCCCAAGGTCAACCCTGTGGACCCCCTATGGACCCTGAAGTAGAAAGATGCATATTTAAAGAATAAAAAATAAAGCTTAAAATGCATCCTGGCACACGGACTGGGAATCACTGTATTAAAACAGTATGACGTGTTACACTAGTGAATGGGCTCTTAACTTGTAGGCTGGTTCCCATGGTCCTCCTGTGAATGATGTGAATGACGTATACCGTTTGCGTAACATGTTATGATTTCCAATTGAACAACGGAGCAAGTTTGTTGTCAAAAACATTCTGCAGCAGCCTCCTTATAAAACAATATCATAAAATATATTAATATGGATATAAAATATTAAATTGCTGCTTTATATTTTCTTACTAACAGCAATTAAGCTATCTAAGCCAGCCAAATAGTCTGAGTAAGCTGTTTTAAATGTCTCTAAGGGACTGCATTACATTTCATATGAACGAATCCTAGCCACTGAAGACATAAATAAAACCATAATTGAAAATACACTAACTCATTATTGAAACAAGTCCAAACACACAAAAGGCAAATATTATGAGAATGATACCCTTAAAATCTGAATTAATTGGTCATTTCTTTTTAATACTTATACCCACTTAAAATTGATATCTCTTGCAGGCACCTGCTAACCTTTCAGGCGTAGTAGAAAAACGACAACTTTTACTAGTAGGATTTCTAGCCCTGTAGCTGAAATAACATTAAATGAAGTGGGATTTAGTTATGAGACAGACGGCCGCAATGCCGCCGGTCTCAATACCGACAGGGGAATCCCGACAAGGGACTTAAGATAGTCGTCTAAATACTGATGCCTATCTTAGTCCCGACACCGGAACGGCGAAGGACGCCAGCCTGAACGAGGCAAGTCCAGGGTGCCCTTAGCGTTACCCGCACATTGGGGGGGTAGGTGTTAGGTTTAGGGAGCGTAGTGGGGTTAGGGTTAGTTTTTTCTTTTGGGGGGGTAGGGTTAGGCACCCCTAGGGGGGAGGGTTAGGCACTAAGGGGGGAGGGTTAGGTTTAGGTACGAAGGTGGGAGACTTAAGTTTAGGCACTGTGTGCTGAAGGGCAAATCCCTTTTTTCTGTGCTCAGTGTAAACCCCGCCCTTTACAAGCACCTGTGGTATGTCATTAAGCTGATTTGAGCAACTACCATATTTTTTGTTTGCAGCCTGGAGAGGCATGAAGGGAGCCAGCATTAGGAGGAGGTGCTGATCCTTATAGTGCCATGTGGAGGTTTTTTGGGGTACCTCCAAGGTAAGTTAGCTCTCAGCTCATATATGTGCTGTTATCATGCAGTACACTAATTTGTAATTATATGACAGAGTAGGTGCTACTGTTATGTAGCAATAATTATTTTGGGGTGAGCGTTTGGGAGTGGGGCCCCCGGGGTTGTTCTGGCTGGACCTTTCTCATGGCATCACCACTTAATTCACATAGAATATTTTTATCACTTCTCTAATTGTTTGTATATTATTTATGTCATTTTAATTCTTTCACATTTCATTAACACTTATTAATTTATCCTTACACATCTATCCTGGGCTAAGTATGAACGGTCAGTTCGCCTGACCATTCCACCTGCTACAGCTGTCACTATCGTCAGCTACAGCTTGGCAAAGCCCTATCCGCACAGCAGGGACAGCGCTGTCCCTACTGCGCCAGCTGCCGGCTCCAGGGCTGCACATGGGATCTTGCGATACTTGCGAGATCCCATGCATGCTCAGTGGAGCGGGCAGGGACTGAGACACAGCGCATCAGCACTAGTCTGATGCGCTGTGTACTCAGGCAGGGATCGTCAGAGGGGGGAGTCATCACTCCCGGCTCCGGGTGATGTGATGTTAATACATCTCATCATTAGTGCTTCCTGCTTCGCCTCGGTAAAGAGGCAAAGCAGGAAGCGTTCTAGCAGCATGTTAAGTGCCGCATTAAGACATCTCCCCCAGTGTCCCAGAATGGAGGGAATTGCGTGCGCGATCGTGTGAGGGTTAATTGCTACCTCAGATTCTCATGAATATTAGTTCTCCCACAAAATGTCTTCTTCAACTGTATATGGGTACATCGTACATTGTGCAACTTATTTACAAAGTGCAAGTCTGAACAACCATTAGGCTTGGATGCAGTGTCTGATCAATCGTTAGGACTGGCACACTTTTGTCAATAGGGGACTAAAATAAAGGACTAATGCATTCCATGTTGGTGACGGCCACACAGCTTAATTAAAAAAGTTTGTTAGTTATCCAGCCATCCTAAGGAGTTATTGAGGGGAAAGTTCTTAAAGTGACTACCAGATGACTGTGCCTATGTGACCGTGTAACTTACTGCTAAAGTCATTGTGCTACAGCGCCATCTAGGTAAGCCTGAAGAACTGCATGCCATTAGCTTTACACTCTTCCTTGCATTCCCTATAAGCCAAAGTCTCCTTTACACTCCACAAACACAACATGTCAGTTGTATAACATTCGTTATATGTGTAGTATGAATGGAGATTTCTTAAAGAAGCATACACACTGTGCTCTGTGTTTAGCAACATTACAGTGGGTGCTACAAGTGTATTAGCCTTTGGCACCTGGAACCCTTAATCAGGCCCTGAATGGATGTACACAGCAAATCACTTGGAGTTTGCCTTGATGAGCCCAGAAACTGCAAGCCACACCCGCTCTCGAGAGATGTCTCTGCATACTAAAAGTGCACCTATGTTTGCGGGGAGGCAGGGAGAGGTGCACAGCGTAAAAGTATAAATGTAGTTCCAAGCCAAACTATCACCTTACTACCACCTTTTTCAATGTAGTACATTTCCATCCTAAATACTGCTCAGTTTCGCATAATTTAAATGTACCATAACAGTGAGGGGACATTGGGGCTGCAAAATGTGTTGTATTAAGTACAGGACGAGACCTGATCTCTGCCAACTCATAGCTCATGAAAATGCCAAGGGTTACTGCAGTGAAAAGAAGTATGAACCCTTCAGCAAAGCAAGGTACGCCCCTAATGCCGCGTATCCACTACACAACACTACTGAGCGATTGCACGATTACGACATCGTAATTGTGCAATCGCTTAGTAATTGGGCACAAATCGAGCACATTAATGTTGGAAACAAACAGCAATGCGCGCTCCCGCTGGTCGTTTCCGACATCAATCATGCCCGAACATGCTGGTTAATCTGCAGATAATGACAGATAGACCATGTTCGGGGATGATTGATGTGCCTACAATGAACGACTGCTCATTCAGTGTAGGCACAGCACGGACTGTGAAATGACTGCATGATAACAATGTCGTAATCGTGCAGTCGTTTCACAGTCTGCTAGTGGATGTGCCCCTTTACACATACTTGCCGACAATCTGACTGCCTCCTCGGCATAGCAGGGGGGGCGTGACGCCAATTAGGGGCGGACGGGGGCGTAGCAGATCAGCATAGCAGGGGGTGTGATGCTAATTTGGGGGCGGATCAGGGGCGTGACTGCACGATTGCAGCCATGCCCCCGCCACACAATGCCGAGATTACCAGCATTGTGCAGCCAAGAGCGGGGCCACGATGACGCGATTCAGAGCAAATCGAGTCATCGGCTCCCCCGACTGCCCACTTACAAGGGGGAAGCGGAAGCCGGCGTGGGGGGTGCGGACCGGCCACGAGACTTGCCCAATTTTCCGGGGTGCCGGGAGCACCGCCCGATTTTCGAGAGGCTCCCGGCCATCCTGGGAGAGTAGGCTAGTATACCCTAACAATGCACTCTCCCCAATCCTTGATTTCACTGTAATATTCACATTTTTTAACTGCTTTGCATAACCATGTGCAGGGGTCCTTGGCAAGTGCATCCAGCTGGTGCAGACGCTGCAAATGCCACTATCCTTGCTGTACAAATCGCAGCAGTTGACATTTCCAAAGCGGATTTAGCACTGCACCTTGGTCATATTGCACCTGAAAAATACGAGATTTGAGTATGCAAGTACTACAAAAGTACGTATGTACCATGAAAGTACAGTACTACACTTATTATGTTTAAAATGTATTCAGGCCATAAAAAAATGAGCTTAATAAAAACAACTAAACTTACTTGACTTGCTATACTTCATTAATGTAAAGCAACCTGCACCACATTTGACCACTAGCAATGTTCCTTAGACATTTTTGCTTTCTCATTCGCCATGTGCAAAGCGCCTATATTTTCATTTCACACTATTGATTTTTACAAACGCTACCTGTGTGCAGATTATATGGCTCCAGGGGAAGAGGGTTACAAAACTCCAGGGTTGTTTTATACTTTAGTACCACACGATTTATTGAAATACTAAAATATTACAAGAGGCACTGCAGTGTTTAAATATTTTTTATGTGGCTTTCAAAGAGAATGTGCACACTGAAGACAGACTGCCAAGGAAACATAAATCCCAAATATGAGCCCATAAGAAGTAATAAGCATCTCTGCTAATGAATTTATTTTGAACTGTATATAAGAAAACAAGTTTCCTTTTTATAATGTTGGTGTCACTTTGCTTATATTCCACAGTTATTTCTCTGGTAGTATTGCATCCTTACATGCAGAGAGAGGCAGGTTACTATTTAGGGTGGAAAGGGAAGAAAAGAGACACACTTCATGCACCAACATTTAAAGAAACCTGATTGGATAAACATAGATTGTCTGATATCCTGCTAGGTGGATATTACTGCCCAATTTAAAGATGGCTACAATAAGTTATGATGTGATGTTTTCTAGTGAAGCCTGACTATTAACAATGAATGCTTATTTCATAATACTGAAATTATTTGCTCAAGCCAGTCACCCCATAATTTAGGTTGACAAATACAATAGTTGTATTAACCTATGTCAAGTTATCCTTATTATTTGGATGTTCCAGTAAAGCAAAAACATTTTCAAATATAAACATTTATTATTAAACAAACATGACTATCCTGAATGGCCAAACGAGCCCCAGCTCTAGCTCGTCACACAGAGGACAGAACAGTCTATTTGGAAATGGTCATAATCAAGCCAGCTACATTTCAGCTGTTAAGCCTCAGGATTTGGGCCTACAATGCTAATCACCTTAGTAAGAATAACTTTATTTACAAGAGTGGATGCAATTTGGAAGCACTAGTCTTTATTTCGTATTCTGCGGTCAGTATACATTTTCTGATTGGTCTACAGCCCCAATGTCACTTAACTAATGGCTCAATTAAAAAAGAAGTGAGCAGTGTATTCGGAGACAACAGAAAAAAAAGTCAATAATTAGGGGCCGGTGATTAAAAATTGGTAGTAGACGGTTGTTTAGAGCAGAGGTTCCCAAACTGGGTGCCGTTGCATCCTAGAGTGCTGCAGAGCATTTGCTACGGGTTGTAGTCCATTACCAAATAAAATCATTTATGGTCCATGTGATAGGCAAAACCAGTTCTGTGGACAAAGAGAAGCCCAACCCTGTCTACCACCACCACATAACTGTACCAAAGGGTGAAAGGTAAGTACAATTAACTTAAATGTAATCATTTTTGCTGAATATCTCATTAAGAAACTCTTTACCTGGGGGTGCCATAAAAACAAATGCTGATACTCTAACATGCTGTGATTCAAGGATGTTTGGGAACCACTGGTTTAGAGGGATGTTCTTGTCACGGGCCACAAGCGTGGAGGGACCTTGATGCTACAATAGAATATTCAGCTGTGTAGGCCAATAGGTGCACCTCAACAAATAAAATGTTCTGTGCCTTACAAATTGACCTACATTTTTTACCCATCTACAGTACTTCACTGGTTTACTGCTTAGGGTTACCCCATATATCCCAATGCTCCTAAACTGGGATGACCACCTATAATATGTATTGCTGAGATACATTTTAGAATGACATAACTACATATCCTATTGTTGACAAAATGCAAATACCTATAATTTTGAACAGTTATAATTAGCTCTATTTATATATGTGGTGTATGTAAATCAGTTGTTTTGCGGTCCTGGAAATCCTTAAAAGATGTCTAGCATACGCCTCTATAAGGGAGGAATTCCCCCGTCACCTGCAGAATTTATTATGACGGTCACATAAACCAAACTACAGCAAATTGCAATCTTTACAAATATTCATTAACTGAAGTCATTGACTAATCTTGTAGTTTTCTTTATGTTAGACAACTAAAGTGCTTGAATATTTATCTAGCCCTGGAACTTTATTTTCTTTTAATATACGTCTGGCTATTGTGTTGGCTTCAAATATTATATATTAAAATGGAAACATTTTATTTTACTATCAAGTTTAAATGAGACTTTTCTTGAGCTGAAACAGATTTTAGCCATAGCCCTCGGGTATTAACTAATTAAACTTTCAGAAGTAATTTCAAGCAGGGGCTCCAACAAAGCAAACTAAGGTCAATATGATGGCTTAATAAGCATACATTACTTCCAGTACCTTGTGTATCTATTCATAAGCACTTCAGTTCATGTTGTGCAGTTAGGGAAAATTTCTCATTAAATATTTGCGGTATATTCCCTGAAAATAGCCGTTTTCGTGAGGTACATGCAAATATTGAAGATTCCCCAGATGTACTATGGAGGGATCGCAGCAAATGTCTCCAAATTACCAAGCTTCGGATGGCGTTATCCTATAGTAGCCTATTGGCTGCTATTTTTCGGCCCCCAGTGAAGCATACGCCAGCCGGTGCCAGCCCCCAGTGACTCATACGCCATCCAGTGCCAGCCCCCAGTGACACATACGCCATCCAGTGCTAGCCCCCAGTGACACATACGCCAGCCAGCGCATGTACATTGTGCGCCAAGGACCCAAACCAGGAAGTAGTGTGATAGTGGGCAGCACAGACGTTGTAATGGTTAGCGTTACTGCCTCACAGCACTGAGGTCATGGGTTCGATTCCCACCATGGCCCTACCTGTGGGTAGTTTGTATATTCTCCCTGTGCTTGCGTGAGTTTCCTCCGGGTGCTACGGTTTCCTCCCACACTCCAAAAATATACTGGTAGGTTAATTGGCTCCCAACACAAATTAACCCTAGTGTGTATGTATGTGATAGGGAATATAGATTGTAAGCTCCACTGGGGCAGGGACTGATGTGAATGGACAAATATTCTCTGTAAAAAGCGCTGCGGAATATGTGTGTGCTATATAAATAACTGGTAATAAATAATAAATAGCTTTACGCTATGACACTGCTTCCAGCGTTTAGCCAGGATGGGCTCTTATCGGAGTCCATCTCCTAGCAAGAGCCAAAATAGTACATTTGGATAAAAATCTTAATTTTCACATTGCGAATTTACACAAAAGAATTGTCTATTGTAGGTTTTATGTTACTCCTTATAATGCTTATTAATTGAAAGTCACTGATTAAGTGATGGCATCAGAGCATTTTGTTTATAACAATATTATTTGTAAAGATTTATTATTACTATTATTATAATTATTATTATTATTATTATTATTATTATTATTATCATCACTTGCATAATGTTACAATTAGATCTATTTGACCTTTTCATATTTCAGCTTGTTTTTAAAGGGTATGGAAACACCCTAACTGCATCCTAAAATGTAGTATTCTAGTATTCAGTGGTCAGAGTAAACAACAAGATAACTTGAAAACTGTGGTCACCCCACACCGAAAATCCCCCCCCCCCAACAAGTCAAAATCCATTTTTTGAAGGGTCTGCTGGGTCGATATGGTCGCATACATTAAATAAGAGGGCAGTTATCTATTATGATCGCTCTGTCTGTGGCCAGCTTGAGTGAATTAACTGCAAAGTTTGAATGAACTGAAGGTGAAATAGTACTGGAAACTCAAGACATAAAATACACGCTATGTTATATAAAAGAGCTTCTAGTGACATCCACAAGCATATGCCAAAGTCACACATGTTATCGGAACTGAAACTATTGTGGGGAAAGAATTTATCCTCAGGGAGTCTGTTAGTGTCTGAATGTCAAAGCAGCTCAATTATAAATTAATTGTCACACATACAGTAAAGACCTGGTGGGTCAATGTGGACATATTTAAACCAAGTGGTCCCACCAATGCAAAGCGTTTTGGCACCTTTTCCAGTGACAATATATATGTTAGAATATTTTATGATGTTGAACAGGTTAAGATTGTCTTGACAAAGGTCCACATTCAGTCAAAACGTCAACTGGCATATTGATTCTACAATACAAGTCTGGCGAGTGCCCTTATTTTTGGTCTTATAATATTTTATAATACATATATTACTGTAATTTAAATGTTGAGAAACAGAAATATTTAAAATATCAACATTTAAAAGCTTCAATCAACAGCATTGTGAATTCTTAATGCTGTGTGGTCTCTGTGAGTTGTATATACCAGTCATAGTGAAGCACTTTGTAACATATACTCTTTGTTCCCGATATGTCCTTTTTGATCTTTACTATGGAGATGTAAAAGAACAAAAGTGTTTTTATCCAGTTGAAGAAAGTTACATTTTAGTGAACTTAATATCTGATAAAAGGATTGAAAACAAAGTCAAATACGTAAATCATCCTGCAACACAAAATGTTTCTCTTTTCCCTGACCTGGGAGCCATTGGTGCACATCTTGTTTGGATTTATCATCTAAAGTTTGTCTTTTGCTTTTGGCCGAGAGAGCTCAGATAGCACAATGTAGTGATCTTAGTGCATGAATAAAAACACATGATCAGCATAGTCCCCAGCATAAAAATGGGAAGAAGCAGGAATTACTATCTGATGAGAGACGTGTGGCTTTGATCCATCCGTCTCTGCCTCATGTCAAAGAAATTCAAACCAGTTCCTATTCAGGATCCAAGATGTCCTCTATTTCACTGATCTCTTGAAAAATGGTTTCCTTAGCCACACTTAGAAAACGTTCTATCAATTGCGACATGTCTAAAACCCGAACTTATGTCTGTTCACTTGTACGAATCTGTCACAAGCAAAATATCTAAGTGATTGCTCGCGTCCGCGTTTAAACTGTCTGTGAGTTACATTCTTCTCTTTTACCTGTTTGTGGTGGACAGTGGACACACACGAAGAGCAAATTGGAACGCTTCTAGGCAGCATAGGTATCAATGGTTCCCATGTAAGTGAAACATACCATTCTGGTCAAAAGGACAGATATATTGTTAGAGGGCTGCTATTATCATTTCTCAATTATTGGGTGACTAGAAGAGTTTCAGTATAATGCTAACGACAAAAGAAAATGTCAAGGGAGTAGATTAAAGATTAGAAAAAGGAAAAAAGGAGGTGTTCCCATAGCAACCAGATTCTAGCTATAATTTTCTAGTTGATGATAGCTATCATCTGATTGGTTGCTATGGACGATGCCTCCATTTTTCCTTTTAAAAGCTTTAGTAAATCTACCCAGAGGAGGGAAGGACTGCTACAGCGCTGAATATGTGCTGTACAAAGTCAGCTTCCTCTTAATGCTAGCCACATTCACTAATTAGGGAAGTTTTCCATTTGGTGTAAGTGATATAGGCATTTATCAATTTCTACTACAAGCTGGGCAGTCATCTCCTGTAAGATCAGAGTATTAGACTGTGTCCACCCCTTGCAGAATTGTCTGTAGTACAGTGGTGTATAACATGCTGCTGTCCTTAAATACATCTCCTATGGCCATTTTTTCTTAATTTAATACTAGCTGAACTACCTGGCGTTGCCCGGATTTAAATCTTCAAATTATTGCGTTTTATTATGTGATCTCGTCCAAATACATTCATTGGAAGGCCCAGAACAGGCTCCCAGGGTCAAACTTCTTCCAGGTGTACTCGACAGTGATGTCTGACCAGGACCCCAACCACTTCATTAGGCATCCCAGGCCAATTGCCACCCCTCTGTGAAGCTTTCATCTAAATCCATCCAGTTGAAGGCTCAAAACAGACTCCTGGGTGAAAGTTCTGCCCAAAGTACACCAACGGGAGATCTGACCGGGACCTCAACCCCCTAGTATGTCTTCTGGGATCCAATGTTACCACTCGTTGAAATTTTTGTCCAAATCCATCCAGTGGAAGGCTCAGAGCATGCTCCCCGGGTCAAAGTTCTGCCTAGCGTACACTAACGGGAGGTCCGACTGGAACCCTAAGCCCCCTAAAACCTGTCCGGGATCCAACTGGACCCCCTCACGTTGGTTTGATCCCATTCGGTGCAGGTATATTTGAATGCATAACCAAAATAACAAACAGACCAAGGAATTTTATATATAAGATGGTTGGTCTCGGTGAGCTCTTCTTATGCACACTAGCAAGATCTGACACACTATCTTGAGCTGGTAACGTTACTGTCCACCCAGCAACAGACCACCCATCTATTACAGAGCAGAGGTGAACAACTCTGTGCTGGCTAGATAAATGCAGTAGGCGAATGCAATGGGTGGCTTAAGTGCCACATGTGCACATGCCCTGTGCAGGCCACGTACAGACAGCTTTGCTGCTTCTTCTCTTCCATACATGTGGACAGGCAGATGTTAAGTGGTTCCTGCCAGGATACTCCTGGGAAATGTCAACCATAGCTTGTATTATACGAGTATATAACAAACTATTTTGGAACAGAAACACATGGGTATTCTCTTCACCCAGCTAGTAAGGTGTGTGCACTAACCCCTAAGATGCATATAGCCAGGTTTGGGAGGAAGGCATCCAGAAATAAAACCTCTTAAAACTCATACAACTAGATTAAGGAGTGTACCCATTATATTATTATTTGAAAATAAAATTCAACAATATATTATAATTGATTCTGGACATTGATGACAAAGCAACAGTGACAATAGCTAGGTAACATGAAGTCATTAGTTTGAGCGGTTGCTAAAAACCATAATACTACCAATCTTTCTAGTAAAGCAACAAAGTTGTATTGGTGAGATCGTAAATCTGGCTACACCGCTCCACAATGTGGCTCGGCCTGCCTCAGTTTCCACAGGACAGTTCCAGAATCAGTCACCACCTTGTTCGAGACTGCATACCAGTGCCAAAACATTTCTCCTGCACAGCTCATTGCAGAGAGGGGTGATTTAATGACACG